>JAJGRW010004320.1:0-337629 GCA_025461045.1 Carex parvula | reverse complement strand
TGACAAACGAATAGTTCGGGTTCGGTTCGGCGGAGTCAAAGTTCATGATTTGTGTATAATTCGGAAATGATTCGGTACAACAAAGTAGCAAAAAAAAAGCCCAAAAAAAAAAAAAATTCACGTTTTTTTTGCGTTATTCTCACAAATAATTCGTAATTCGTGTTTTATTCACGTTTTATTCACGTTTTATTCAAAGTTCGGTTCAAAAATATAAAAAAAAAAAAAAATCAAACACGAATTATTACCATGGTAATTCGCATCTTCCACCCTCTTCGGAAATCTAACACACATTGCATATTTGTTTCGTTTAAATAGATTTATTTATTTATATTTAAAAATAAAATCGGCCAGGGCCGCCCCAGGGCCCGTCTCGAACTGGCCTCTTGTAGTTCACTGCTTAACAGAGAATTAAAATTTCTGCGAGGGCACTTCGAGTACCCCTTCCGTCCCTCTCCCTCCGCAGCGTCCTCATTTTCCCTCCCCTGAGCCAGTGACCTCTAAACGAAAACTCACTACCCTTTAACCCCGTCAACACCGAAACCCTCCCCTTTAATCTCAAATTTCGTTTTCAAATTCGATTTGAGCCCAAAAATGGAGTCGGATGGAAGCTACGCGAGCTCGGACGAACCTAAAAAGAAACCCAATCGGGGCAAACCGAAGAAAAATCCCTCTTCTTCCTCTACTGCTAAGAATAAATCTAAGGATACTTCCCTTCTCAAACAGAGTACATTTCCTACTCTCTTTCCACTTCACATTTTCTCTTTTCTTTTCTTTTTTCAAGTCATTTTGATGATAAAGTGCGGTTAATGGTTTTCCCTCCAACAAAAAAATTGCCAATTGCAGAATCTCCCGCTGAGTTCTTCGCCGAGAACAAGAACATTGCTGGCTTTGATAATGTATGTTTATTCTAACTTTCATACTGTAAATGTGTGTGTTCTTATCCGCTGCCATAGTTGGCTACGGCACTGTGTGCTATTGAGTCGCTGACACGTAGCTTTTTAGGGGTTTATTTGGGGGCCATCTGTCAAGGACTCAATGGCACATGGCTCCATCACCTACTTTGGCAGCAGATGTAAATCCTTAAAATGTGGTGTTAATTTGCATGCTAAAATTTAAAATGTCCCAGATGGATTATAAACTATCACTAAGGTAATATAATACCAGTTTTGTTGATGCATTTTAATTAATGTCACAATCCTAGTGATCTTTTTAAAAATTATTTTGATAAAATTGACTGTATCCTGTCCATTAGATTAATTTAATAATTATTTATCTGAGGTTCAATTATATTAATTAAACATGGTTATATGTCCAGCCGGGGAAATCACTATACACCACTGTGAGAGAATTTGTAGAGAACTCTCTTGATTCAGCTGAGTCTATTTCCGAGCTGCCTTCCGTTGAGATTACAATGTGAGTATTGTTGCAGTTTTCATGACTGCTATAGTACAAGTTTTTTAATTGCCCAACTAAAGTTTAGTGATCTCAACGTAACCTCTGTCAACTTCAGTTATGCAACCAAGCTTTTTGAGAAATATATGGTTCGGTTCCTTGTGATGGTGCCCTCTAAATCTTCTATCAAGCCCAACAAAGATCTAAACCCTAATAAATATGCAGTGCAGCCTTTCAATGGTTGCAACACTGTTTTGTCTTTATCTTAGAGCTCCCCTAAATGTGTATTTAAGCACCAACTGAGCTAATGGAAGTGTCAGTTAAGCATATTTTATGCTATCCAGCCCTACTATTGCAATAACATAGAATTCATAGTCTCACCCTGGTTACTCAAATGTGAAACTTAGCTTATTAAGCCCAAACTTGATCAGTAAATGACTAAATGCTAATCATGCAAGGAAAAGTTGCAAAGGTTATTTTACCAGCACCAGTTTGGAAACCACCCAACTAGATTTTAATTCCATGTTTCCACTAATGATAAATTGGGTCTCTGCATCTATTACTTATGTAAAACCTATGTTAACATATAAAGGCTAGTCAGATAACATTGCTGCTAGCCTGGTATGATCTGTTATCACCAGTATACATGGTTTTTCGGTCACATTATGGTAAATGACACTAAGTTCCCTTATGTTTTATCATTTGATGAACAGTGAAGAGATAAACAAGAGCAAGTTCAATACACTGATTGGTCTAGTGGATCGAGAGCGTGTAGATCAAGCACTTTATGATGGTTTTGAGTCTAACAAGGCTCGTGAGGTATAATTTTTATTCTCTTTATAGTCTTACATGAAAAGGAGAAAACACTTTGTACTAAGTTATTTTCTCATAAATGGAAAATGCTAACAAATCGCAGATCCTTATTGTGCTGACCAAATCTGAAAACTATGATATCTTATTAGTCACCCTAGCACCTATTACTTAAGTTACTAAGCCTCTTTCAGTAATCAGGACTACATCTGTATACTAAATGACCATCAGTCCTAAAGTGTGCCATAAATAAGCACAAAATTGCAACTCTTGGTGTAGAGCACTTAAAGATGTGATTTTACTCCATATTAGCAGCAATTTGAAATTGTTTAAAGAACATTGAATGGTACTTTTTTATCTTTTTTTTTAAAGGGTGACATCTTTAAAGAAGATGAAGGGTAGTTTTAGTTGCACTATGCAAAACCTCAATCACTGCATATAACAACGAGAAATGAGTTTACCTCATTTACCCATATAAATTTAGGGATCATTGCACATCCCTGCCCAATTTTTCAGACACAGCAACGGACTTGGAGTAGAAATAAAAGAGGATCATTGCCTGCCACTTGGTACTTATCAAAGAAAAACAATACCTAATATATTTAGGGTTTATCTATGATACGCTTATTGTTAATATTCATCTAGGGGTTTTTCAGAGTTATTCATGATACTTTCCTATCAAAGTCTTTTAGAACAAAAGTTTGTATGACCACTGCAATCACATATTTATCATAGAAACGACTAGCAAAGGAAGCAAAAATTCAAGAAAGCCAAGCAAAAAATTTAGCTCTTGGGAAGAAAGTCAAGGAATCTGTGACTGGGAATAAAACCAAAAGCAGAGGTGAAACTGCATATTTCAAAGTAACTTGTAAGGTATAAAATATTTCACTCTTGGTTTCTTTAGTTTTTTGAGCTCTTTAATTGCTGTTTTAAGCTTAAACATAGAAAGATAGTTTTGATCATTAGAAAAAAATAATGGAACAATTAGGTATTCTAGGGAAGGAAATCAACCCATAAACAGGATGATATTTCTTAAATCTCGTATCTATGTGGCTACATTCAGTCCACTGGTCAAGCTTTGAATAGTAAGTACATTTCATCAGAATGGTACCAGAATATATTCCAGTACTATAACTTATGTTTTGGTTGTTCTTATTTATCAGGATAATGGCAAAGGGATGCCGCATGATGATATCCCTAACATGTTTGGGAGAGGTATGTGTAACAATGAAGCTTTTAAATACCACACTTTATCATCACTGTATCGTGCGTTATCGTTCTTTTGAATCCTACTGCACGAAATACACAAATCCACATTTTAACGGTTTTTACTGCTATATGTATTTACAATGAACAATTGACAAGTATTATGTCATTTACCGCAGTTGATATCATATTCATGAATAATGATTAGATCAGGAAAAAAAAATATCTAAAAGGCATACCGGTACTATGATTTAGCGATTTTTTTGTCACCGGTAAGTGATAACTGCTAAATGAATCCCTCACTGCTAAAAAAAAAAAATAGTGGTAGTGGTAGTGGTAGTGGTAGTGGTAGTAGTAGGTGGTGGTGGTGGTGGTAGTAGTGGTAGTAGGTGGTAGTGATGGTAGTACTAATAGTAATAATGGTATCAATAATAATAGTAATAATACTAATACTAACATTAACTATATTATGACTAAACTATAGATCGTAGGGGTCAAAGTCCCAATAAAAGAGAGAAATTTTGGGACCTTGCAAATATGGTAAAATGTATGATAAATCTGCACTAGCCCAAACAAATAAGACAGCTGTACTATTCTAATAACTATGATCTTGCTAAAACTTCTAAAAGTTTTTAATGTGTGCTGGAATTGCAAATCTAGGGATTGTATGTGGACTTCAGGATCATGTATTGTGTGTATGTGAACAATTTCATCCGTTCTTGTAAAAAACATCAAGCTAGCATATATATTCCTGAAGTAGAACTAATTAACTTGCCCCTTTGGAGCATTCTAAATATGACCAATTTCTTGTCCAACTTTTTCAAAGTATCTTCCTCAGTCATGGAGAAAGAACAGTGTGGAAGGAGGATAGTTTGGTTATATTTTGAAGTAAATGAGAAAGGGTTGTTACCTAGGGCATTCCTTGAGCTTTATTGAGTTATGTGATAGGTCCTATTTTTAGTAGGGGATCTCGATTGTAACTTTTTATTTGACAGGTGAATATATTTTGACACTTTTCAGGGTTACGCATAAATTGCTCCATTTAACATGTCTTGGGTTTTATATTTTTTTTTTGCAGTTCTATCTGGTACTAAGTATGGCTTAAGACAAACGCGTGGGAAATTTGGACTTGGTGCCAAGATGGTATGCTTTCATCTATATTGGATATATATATAACAAATAATGAAGTTGGACTTTCTTTCTTTCTAACTCTGGCCAAAGAGAGTGGAAATGATGCATATGGATGCCACAAGACTGTCATTTATTGAACTCGAAGTCACTTGCCAATTATCAATTAATAGCAAAAGTATTATCTGATGGAAAATCAATTTAATGCGCTAATTTTCCAATACCAAATTAACATGGAAGTACTAATGACCTAATGGAGTTTTATATAGCTCCATAAATGAAAATTTGGATCAGAGACGAGAACTCAAAATAAACCTTCTTTTATTCTGGTTTTGATTTAATTTAGTCTTCCCCTCTTAAGGGAAAGGAAGTATTCACCAATTGGACTTGGCAAATTTGTCAAAGTTTCAGAAATATATTCTTTCCACCTCACTAAATTAATGGCAAAATAAGTCAAAAGGAAAAAGAGTTTATAGACCAAATTGAATAAATTTTGATGTTATATGTGAATATAGTTAAAAGAATATTGCATTAAATTTACAAAGCTTTCCAGAAATGCTATCTCCATTAAGCCAATTCTTTTCTTTTTTTTTCTTCTTATTTGTTATTTAGTATATTGTTTACATAATAACTACACATACACACGGCCTAGATACAAAATTGAGAAAACATGATTTACATCTGAAACGTAATAAAACTCTGCCGGGTGTAGTTTTTAAAATCATAGTAAAGCCCAATTTTCTCTTTTTTGTCATGACCTCAATTTATTGCTTTATGTGAAAGATAACCAATTGGGTTTATGATATTATTAACAGGCACTGATATGGTCAAAGATGAGTACAGGGCTACCAATTGAAATTACATCGTCTATGAAGGGTCAAAACTTCACTTCCTTCTGCCGGCTAGATATTGACATTCACAAGTATTAATAAGTGATCTTACTTTGGTGGCTTTGGCAAATTGCAGCTTACGTTTCCTATATTTCTTATTTTTATTTAGTGCCTATGTTTTCCAGTTAACTTGCAAATGTGCACCCAGTCATTAAGAACCAGAATTAAGCAAAGATGACTAATTGCCCCTGCAAAGCATTATGAACTCAAAGATAAACCTTCTTTAGCTAATCTGTACAGAATTTAGCCAACATCTAAATTATAAGTGCTGATGAAATTGAATCATTATCTTTTAAATTGCTCAATGGAGACCAAGCAGTTTCCAAATCACACAAAATTTTATCAACATCATTTCTAAACAAAATGTGCAGGATGAATACTAGCTCCTATTTTGGTTTAGAATATGAATGTTTGATATTTCTTTGATTATCCGAACTTCCAGAAATATACCACATGTGCATTTGCATGAGAAAAGAGAGAACAAGGATAGGTGGCATGGAGCTGAGATTCATGTTGTAATAGAGGGTAACTGGACAACTCACCGTGTGAGTACCCTATCTAATCTTTTTGCATATCCTATTCAGAGAGCTAAAATTTGAGTTTTCTTTTTCCTTGTTTTCTTACACTCGTGAAGTTTTATGTTGTCCACCCTTCTAAATTAGTGTGGTATAGATGCATATTGATCAAACACCAAGTCTCAAGTCATTCTGAAGGTTTTTCCTTCTTTACTTTGTGTGTGTGCGCGCACTACCAAACTGATCAGTCAACCCACTGTCATTTACTATTTTGAGCTGAGCCTAGCTGGGTGAAATGGGAAGTATATTAAAAAACTGTCTGAAGATAAACCTAACGCCATGTTCTGGCAAGAGTAATCACAAAATTAATTGAAGATAAAATGCGTAAAGAAAAAAAAATGAATAAGAGATGTATTATAATTGATAACTATGTTAAGATTAAATAACTAGTTTCATTAGCATGTTTCAGTCGAAGGTACTGCAATACATGAGGCAGATGGCTGTAATTACCCCATATGCTGAGTTTCTCGTTAAATTCATCTCTGACACATCAGAGTAAGCTCCATTTTATTTATTTTACTTAATAATAATTATCTTCCGGAAAAGTTATTACCAGTTTTTTCTTATCATTGAAGTTGAGATTGATCCTTGGGATTAATACACTTCTTAAGCTAGCTAGTCTTTAAGTTTCAAAATCATGAAATGACTCTGTAATATTGTAAATGCAAGCCTTGATAAGAGTTTTGACTTTTTGCATAAGAACTAAAGTAGTGAGATCAGCAGTTTGCCCTTTTGATTTAATTGCAAAAAGGCTTTGAGGGACTCTACAAATTTCACGACTAATGCCAATGTTTACAAGTTTGATCATTTTTAAAATGTTCTTTTAGTTTTACCATAATAATGATCCTATTCCAGGTAAATAAAGTGGATGCATGAGGAAAAGTACTGAGTGACCATGGTCCATGTATATTATGATTGACATTAATGAACAACAGACTAAATTTGTCAATTATCTTCCAGAAAGAACATGACAATAAGGTTTGCTAGAAGAACTGATGTGATGCCACCTGTCCCACTGGAAACAAAGTATCACCCCTCAGCTGTTGATTTACTGCTGATCAAAAGGCTGATCTCAGAGACCTCAAAACAAAACCTCCAGCAGTTTCTCCAGCATGAGTTTCTTAACATCAGCAAGTCTCATGCCGAGCGGTTAATTGGTAATTAGAACCGTCCTTAATTTTATCATTGTTTATTTTGTTGATTGGGGGGTGGGGAGATTGGGTCTGCTAACGTGAAAACTACATTTAGTCTATTCTTGCATGCTTGGTTACATGTCGTCGATCATTCAGATCTTCTGTTGTTACTTGGGTTTCAAAAATGATTCAGGTTCTAGTTTATCATCCGGTACTGCACCAATGTCTATTTTACAAGGCGTATGGACTGGTCATGCTGATCAAAACGCGACCTTTCAATGAGACAATTTCCTGTAGATGCATCTTTCTATTCAAGGAGTACTGTCACCAGCTAGTACTGTTACCAGATCTGATCCAGTATCAATAATCTGAAATGGAGGACCCTATGCCTTTTAACTTTCCCAACTTATTCTTTTACTGAGATTGATATTAATTTGATAAAGGGGAGATGGGGCCTGACTTCGGCCCAAAAATGGCTGTGAAAAGCCTGACTTCTCAGCAAATAGTCCGCATACATCAGCTGTTTCGCGAGGCTAGATTTGACGATCCAAGTGGTGATGTATATCTTTTTTCTTATTTTTTTAATTTTTCATTCATTTTTTTTTTTCGTTTTGTGTGTGTTGGTGGGTGGGTGGGGGCGGGTGCATTTGTAAGAGTACAAAGTATTGTATCCAAGTGTTCTGGGGATAATTTGAAAAAATCTGGCTTGCTGTTAGAGTGTTCTGATAAAAGGTACTATAAAATATGCTTGCAGTGTCTGAGCCCAGCAGGTGAATACAATCTTAGACTTGGGATAATAAAGGAGCTACAGCCTGATTTGGTTGCAACTTATGCTGGCAGGTATGACCTGGCTTTCTCTTCTGAAGTTAGGTTCAGGATTGTATATGTCTAATTAAAGCCAAGCACTGGATTTTTATCTTGTGCTTTCAAACTTTTTAAAAGTTCCTAGCTCAGCTAATATCATTATCCCCACAAAATTTTAGCTAAGTACATGCCCCATTGGAGTAGATAGTTACTCAAAACTTCAATTTGTTTACCAGAAGCTACTGAACTTGCTATCTTTTACATTTAGTTAGGTGGTTACTTTTCATGGTGCGATATTTAAACAAAATGAACAATAAATCATATATGGGGCAAAAGGCATATCATATCTAGGATTTTAAAAATTTATGTATCCCTGTATCTACCTTGTGGATACTCGCATATATATCCATATGACATTGCTTGGAGCTGAGTGCTTATCAATATAATATTTTGAACATAGACATTGAGAGTTGCTTGAATATATTAATTCTGAGTTCAATAATTGTATATTTTATTTCACGTTAGCCCTCGCGTTTTTGAAGGCCATCCATTCATGGTGGAAGCGGGAGTTAGCCTTGGTGGGAAGGATGTCAAACAGGTAAAACAATGTTTTTAAATTTTGACCTTTTTTTACCTAATAAGTGGTCTTTTAGTGACATCGCTATTCTTTTGTAGGGTATAAATATCTTCAGGTTTGCAAACAGGATACCACTTTTATTTGAACAAGGTGCTGATGTTATCACAAGGACAGCTCTTAAAAGAATCAAGTGAGCATTTTATTTGATCTTAGATGACATTGTCAACATTTAGTTGGATAAACACAAAATCATTAATATTGCATTGTCTTTTCAACACCTACTATTCAGTTGGAGTAGCTACAAGATAAACCAGGGGCAAGACAAAATCGGGGTGTTTGTGAGCATTGTAAGTACAAAAATACCCTTTAAGGGAACAGGCAAAGAGTACATAGGCAACGACATAACTGAAATTGCTTCTGCTGTCCAGGTAACTCAATCTGCCTGTTTTCACAGTTTGTGCCTTTTGTTTACTGGTGCTCAAATGCTGTTGTAAGTGTGCTAGCTTAGAGGGATATTACCACCAGACTTTATTTTATTAGTGGTACATAATGGGAATTTCTGCAAGCGGAACTTCTACTAAGTATTTTTATTTTTTTAACCAAAAAAATTGTGCAGGCAGCTATTAAGCAGTGTTGCAGTCAATTGAAGTCAAAAATAGTGAAGAAACTCCAGGCACGGGAAAGACAGGAGAGAAAGAGGAATTTGAATAGGCAAAGTCTAATTACCTACTTTTCTGAGTTTTAGTATAAAAAGGAAAACAAATCTTTAATGAACCACAATGGTGGATATTTTGCGTACCCTGAAGAATGTTGAGTGTCATGCATGCACACTGAATGGGTTGGATGTTGTAAATGCCTCTAGAATACTGTGAAATATCACTAACCTACCTGATCCTCATCCCTTCACTTAACACACGGCTACTGTCCCTGCTGTTAACTATACATACACATGAGTAAGAGCACATTCAAGTACTTAAGGAAAAATAATGAAGAGATGTTTTTTTTTTTTTTTGTGAGGCAAGTAAGATATTTGTCATTTTGTGGCAACAAATGACATTATGATTTCTTTACAAGCAACCACGCATGATACTTATCCTCAATCAAATCCTTGCGGATTACTAGTTATCTTCCTTCTACATTTGCAGATACATCCCTGATGCATGCCGGGCTGTCATGGAGGTGATGGAACAAATAGCAAATGAGGGTAGAGGTTCAAAGAGGCACAAAAAATATGAGAAAGAAGATGAGGACCTTATTGAAAAGGTAGCATCTGAACAAGTGACAGATGTTACTCTTCGGGATTGCCTCACTCAACATGTTGAACAGGTACTTGAATCATTTCAATTATAATTTTAGGAATATTGAAAATCAATTGTTTGTCTTTTGCAACATAATACTTTCAAGGGGTACACACATAGTTTCTTTTCTGATGTTATGCATATATAATACTTTTTTTTGTTTTTGGGTCTTTTTGGCATGAACTGCCCTTGATTTTGTTTTCTGCTTGTTATTACCGATAATCCAATTATATGCAATGTAAAATTCTGGGGTATTATTTGAAGTTTGGTTCGCCATGGTTTAGCTTGCAAAAGGAAACTTTCATATTTATTACTGGTCCAGTGAGAATGCAAATTTAAGATAAATTATAAACACACGTAAGTATGAACTATGAATCGCTATCAATTGTCATTTTAGATCTTACCATTTAAAAAATATTTGCAAACTTGTTTGTGTATGTGACCTATAAATTATTGATAATTTAAAGTTATCTTGATCTTATGTGTCACTTTTTTTAAATTGCTGCAATATAATGACAATAGGTGGACTATGAGATGGCCCTAGAGTATGCAACACAAAGTGGAGTTAGTGAGGAGCCGAGGGAAGATATTTATTTGAATTCACTGGAGGGTTCGTACAACTTCACTGATTTTCATAGTCCTGTTTTTGTATTTAGGCTTGTTTCGTAAGGTTCTTCCACTGATTGCAAACTTTGAAAACTTTGTACTGACACAGTCTTCATTCTAGCGTTAATTACATAGGATGTTAGGAAATAAATATTATTTTTATTTATCAATTTCTTTTCTCAAATCTAATTTTTTTTTCCTGCATAGTAATATGACTTCTATTATCAAATTGAGAAATTAATTGTTTTAATCAAATTGTACACATTATGTTTTGATTCATTAAATAATTCGTACTATCATAAACAGATTATGTTCTGATTCGTTAAAAAATCAATGTTCTTTTCTTAAAATAAAAGAGAATGCGTTTGTTAAAATTTTGGAAAAACTGTCAAATTATGTAAAGATATTTCCGTCATAAGTTTAACGATTGCGCTCTCAAATTAGTCATTACCCAAAGGCCAAATCGTGGTGGGAAGATGGGCGCTCGCTAAGAAGAATTGGCTCATTGGAATTGTGATTGGGCTAGAATTCGGATCCAAAAAGGTAGTTTAAAGTTTGAGATCGGATCCGGACAATTACATCAGAATTTTTGTGAATTTTAATTTGAAGCAAATTGATTCGGATTCTGATCGATGGTCTAAATTCAAATTTTGAGTTACTTCGTAGGATCCGGACCCCTGGGGCGGCAGGATGCTAGGCACCTTGGAAAGAAAGAAATGTCAGAATATGAGAGAGGATGTAGATGAAGGATCGTGTTTTTGCTTAGTATCCCCTCTCTGAGTCGGCACAAACTATTTACTTCTTTTTTCTGTGTCGAATAACCTATTCTGTACGGAAGAGTTATTCACCTTTTGTGTTATAGTTAATGTTAAAAATTTGTGACTCTTCAGTGTCGAATAGACTTTTAATAAGAGAAAAAAGCAAATGATTCTTGCCGAATAGGCTATTTGCGCTTATATTTTTTTTAAAAACCAACCAATTAAGTTGGTTCTCTAAAGTTCTATTTTTAGTTATGGTTTATAAGAAAAAAACCCGCTCGAAAGCGGGTGCGTATTATCTGAGATATCTCAACTTTCGCGTGACCAACATGTACGGTGCCTATTCGGCGTAGCGAAGGCAGTATTATTCGTGCAGAATGTATTTGAACAGCTGAGATTTTCCAAAAAAAAAAAAAACACTCAAAGTTTGAGATATCTCAAAGGATGCGAATTCCTCAAAGCTGGGAAAAAAATGTGAGATGGTGGGTGGCTGGGTTCTCTCACAGTCTCACTTTGCGTTGTGCTCACAGCTGTTGGATTGCATCAAGATTTGTTTATAGCTCCGAATTGCAGCTCTGATCAATCCCCTGCAATTTAAACCAGGCTCTGATCAAATTATTTATGTTTTTTAATTTGTTGTTGACATGGCTTAATAGAAACTCTAAAATTAATTTCAGAGATGTGAGAGTTAGAAATTTTAGAGACCTTAATTTCTAAAAAGAGGTTAATAGTTATTTAGAAACTCATTTGAGTTGCTGGGATGTAGATGCTCTAAGGCACCTAGAGGGGGGTGAATATGGGGCATTTTGAAAATTTAAATCTAAATACTTTTAACTAACGTGTGTAGGTGTTATTCTTGGCGGAAACAAGAATAATCTTTAAACTAAACAAGTGTGCGTATATTGAAGAATTAAGAGACACTTGACACGAGAGTTGTTTACGGAGTTCGGTACTAACGCCTACGTCTTCGGGGCTTGCGACCTTCGAAATGACTCGCCTTTCTTTACCCAATGAGAAAAGAGTACAAGGTGGAACCGGTGAGCCCTTACAAAACTTGAGAAATCACTTGGCCCGAACACGGAAATGACTCACGAGCACTAAAGGCTCAAATATATGAAACAAACAAGATGATCACTCTACTTCTTACACAAGATTGATTGTGGTTGAATATGCTTGAGATTGTTGTATGAATATTGAAGTTGTGTGCACAATCAACAATGATTTTCTCTAGATCTGAAAAGAATTCGAAATATTACAATTAGGGGGTGACTAAAGTGATAATCCAAACCTAAATTTTGCTTCTATTTATAGAGTAAGAAACAAAATAAGGTAACTGGCCTTAAGTGTTGCAACGGAAGAATAAGCGTTGTAATGGTTAGCCCCAGTTAGCAGGTTTGGCTGCGTTGGGAAACCCTAACGCTTATAAGCATTACAACGGTTGCTACAATGGACCTTTCTAGAAGTTTTGGGGTCTGAAATTGATTTATTTCATTACAACGGTTATTTGAGCGTTGCAACGAATTAAATCGATTCTGCTGTGGATTAACCGTTGTGACGCTTGATTAAACCGTTGCAACGGTTAGCTCAAATTAGCACATTCTCAAGCATACTTTACCAATTTTACAGATATCTAAACCTAATTTTGAGGTGATGCTTCTAAGTCCAATACTTGATTCTTCATGACTCATTCTTGATTAGTATGACAATTTTTCATGCATCATTGATGTATATTTAGCAATTTATATCCGTCATGAACCTGCATAATATTTCAAGACAAGAAACTGTAAAATTAAACAAATATATATTTTGCAAATCTAGTCAAACAGACAAATAGATTATGGCACAATCCAACAGCTGGATCTCCATTACTCATTTAAAAAAAACATCAATTATCATTTCGCTCGCTCGCTGGGAGGTTTTATGGCCAGTAGGGTGCTACCCGAAGCATATCCTCTATAGTACTACATCACTGTCTGTAATTTAAGTTGAACGATAGTTTTCTCAGATCAATCGTAGATGCACGAGATATCTTAAAATTTGTACCAAATTATGTAAGATTCATTGCAGACTAAAATGGACAGTGCAGATTCCCGGAATACCTATCGAGATGAGGAATTCGTATCCTCTGCATTAACAGAATGTGCGTTAATAGATCTGGACCGTCCGATTGGGATCCACACTAATATTAGAGGCCCCGTGCGTTATAGGTGTGGGCCAGATTGGCTTCGATTCTGATCAGACGACTGAGATGCATTAAACTCAAAATATGCTCTTTTGAGTTAATGCTGAAGATGCGGACTCCGAGATGAGTGTGTCCCTTAGGTATTGGAGGGGTACAATAAAAAATGAACGGTCCAAATTAATCTTAACCGGACCAAACTCAATCTAGTGCCTATGAAAAATATAGAGGGTATGTTTGAGATTCGTGCCAGATTAAAAGGACGGTCCAGATCTACTCATTGCAGGAAGAGTATCCTCTATTCCCTTCACTTTACGGTTTTAGATTTACTCTCTCAGTTGCTTTGAGATTCGAGCTAGCAAGAGGAACAGTATTATTTGGGCTTTGCGATTCGACCATAGTTAAAAGAACGGTCCGGATCCACTAATTCTAAAAGATTCCCTTTTACGGTACGGGGGAGGATGTGAATGCCATCGAGATCCCCTTTCCTCTCACTAGTTACTGCCCGATAACGGATAACCATATTAAGTTCCTCTTTCTCTCTCTATATCTATCTACCAAGCGCTCTTCTTTTCCGTAAAGGTCGGATCTCGTGATCTCGTCTCTCTAGTTCTGTACGTCACTCCAACTAATTTGTCCTACTTTTGCTTCTTTTTTGTAATCGACTGCATTTAGCTGAGATCTCATTTACTCTTTTTACAAGTCAATGCAACCATGAATGATCTTTCTCCCAATGTCTGACTAATTTGTATATTTAGCTTTACTGATCAGACTTCAGTCGCAGTGATTGATCATAAACCAGCTATAAACACACCCCTCGCCAGATATGTATATTATTTTAAAAATATTAAAGAAGTATAATTTATTGGAAATTTACATGTAGATTTGGAAATAATATTGAATCTACAGTGGTTTGATTTATTTTGAGTGTCATTCATATAGTTACGTATCATGCATATAATGTTTGCAATGTTATTATCAGATATATACAACCTCACTGATTTTTATGATCAATCTTTTTCTGGCATAAATTTGGTCTTCTTCAGGTACTACTAAAATCTGATATACAGTTTTAATTTAAGGTTTTTAGCACACAACTTCCTAAAGAAAATGCAAGTAAAATGATGGTTCTAATTTAAATTTCATCATAAAAAGCTACATAAATCTTTAGTAATAATGCCAGTTCTTGCCAAATGTTTGCATCTGAACTGGAATTTTAGTTAAATTCTCTAATAAAACCCAACTAAACAAAATCACGAAAGCTATAGAACCTCATACGAATATTTAGCCAGCATTAGCAACCTTTCAATCAGTCCATTTTATGACCCTGCCAGTACCACTGTAACTGAATAAACACCAATTTATATTTTCAGCACCTGAATTGCAGACAATATAGGTGTAAGCATGGCTGATTCAACTTCAGTTCTTCCTCGAATTGCGGTAATTGGGGCAGGAATATTTGCGCGTACCCAATATATCCCTAGGTTAAGAGAAATTGCTGATGTTGTGGTCGTAAAGGCGTTTTGGAGTCGTTCTGAGGTAAAATATTGTTTCTCTACCAGGGTATTCTTTTAAAAACTACAGCACATTTTATTTGTAAATGGCACTCAATATATCTCACATTTGCAACTGGCACTCAACCTTTGGTTGTAAAAGATGATTTGGGGTTGTTCTGAGGTAGATAACAAGTTCTTATTGGCTTCCTATTTGCATGTTACATCTGATGTGTAAATTATTTGCAGATGACTCCCAAATTTTTTATTTCTGCAATTAAAACCATTTTTGGTGCCCGTAATGGTGATTTGCACTTCATCCTTAATTTTTGTAGGAAGTACCCCCTATCTCTCATTTTTGTGGAGAAAGGGTTTATAACGGGCACAGCCTTTCACAATATAATAGTTTAATAAGTTATATAGGCTTACTACTTGGCCATTTTAATTCCAGGCTAATATTCAATTATTGGGTTAAATAACCGAAAACTGCTATTAAAACTGTGTAGGCATCAGCAAAAGCTGCTGTTGAACTTGCACGCGACTTTGCACCAGAGATAGAGTGTAAGTGGGGTGACTCGGGACTTGATGACATAATAAATGACCAGTCAATCCTTGGAGTGGCTGTCGTTCTTGCAGGTCAAGTTCAGGTTTGTATTTGGAATTCTATTCCTTTTTAGTTACTTTAGTAGTTTTTGGATTTTGTTATTTCAGCTTCAGTAACAACAATTGTAGATGAATTTGATGAACTGATTCCCAATTTTAGGATAAGAATCATCTAAATTTTGGAATTTGTCAGAGTAATAATCTTTTTTAAGAATGGATGCCTTCTTTTTTTGGCTATTTAATTTTGTTTCATTCTAGATGACTTACCTCTACTCCATTTCCTTTTATAAAAAAAATTAAACTCACTGAAGACTTATCATTTCTACAACGGTTTTCAATTCTAGTAGTTATTTTCTTACCACTCCTATTGTCAATTGGGTGAAAATTACCAAATTACCTTTGAATTTTGTTACCACTTCCTATTATGCTCTGTCCTAAATTCAAAATTATTGCGAAATTTTGCTTGCAGATTGTAATTGAAATGATTGTAAAATTATGCTGTCCTAAATTTGCTGCCCCACTCTAACCAATATAATGGCTCTGCCCCTTGCGTTCGTTTTGAAATTCATATTCCGTTATTGAACACTGGGTTCCCTATGATTTAAGTCTATCATCGGAAATAGAAAACAGAAATGAACAAAAGGTTTGATGGAATTTGCACACATAACTAAGTTTCATTGCTGAGGGAGGGCAAGGTGGGGGGCGAGTGCCCCTCTCTCTGCCTCTGGAACAGATATTATCATGTTACTAAAGTAAGAGATTAAACCTAACAACTGCGAAATGCATTCTAGGTAGAAATCTCCCAAAAGATGCTCAAGGCCGGAAAGCATGTTATTCAAGGTAGCAAGCTTTAAATTCTGCATGGAAATATATAAGTCTTGAATAACAAAGAAACCTTCAAAAGTGGCCCCTCTAATTTTTGTATGCTGTCACAGTGAGGCCTGAACCCTTTTTCTATTCCATCAGGGCCATGGTTTAAATTTTTATAAATTTCTATAAAATCAAGTTTCACAGTACGTTTACTTGCAGCATTGAAAATTGCTATTATCCGGGTCAAAAGACTTGACACTTGCAGAAGGGAAAAAGTAGAAAACTGGTAGAGTAGAAAAGGTTTGACATATTTGTTTGGTCTTTAACATGGATCATATTTCTTGGTGAACAGGCTTTCAAATCCTTCCACATATTAACCATTAAAGCTAATTTAAAGGACCAATAAAACAAGGAAGTTTATGTCACATTGATGTGATCACTAAAACTATGGGCCACCTTTTGAGCTTTGCTCCAGATGGTTATATTTGTTGATGATACCTTTTGGAATCTGCAATATGTTGCTACAACCTTTAGTTCCTAACTGTTTTGTGGTATTTTCCGTGCATGACTTGATGGATTCACACAGAGAAACCTGCTGCTGGATGTGAGTGCCTTCCAAATTGCATGGTTTCATTTATCTTTTGTGTTTCTTAATTATGACTGTCACTCTCTCAAGGTTAAAATAAGCTTTGATTACAGCTTTAAACAGTACAGCCGTATGGTTTTGGTAGTAGCTGGTACACCAACCCAAGTTGCATGTTTAGTGGTATGGTTTTTATGATGACCATTTCCTGGTATTGTATTGAGCTGGCTTCCCAGTTTGAGTTGAACCATGATGTGTATTTAAGCCTTAAATAAGTCTCACCTTCACAGCAAACATTGATTACATCCATTCATCCCATAAACTTCATAGTGAACTCAATTTGCATTCAATTACATTCAGTTTTGAAAGGAACTAATTCCTGTGGTGCTAACTTTTGAAATATTTTGTTTTAAATTGATAGCTGTTGCGGAGGCTGAAACAGCACTTTCATACTACAACTCCTTGAACAACATATCTCCAACAAAGCCTATTTGGGCTCTTGCTGAAAACTACCGATTTGAACCTGCTTTTGTTGAGGTCATTACTCTCTCTCCTCCTTTCCCTCTATTTATAAAAGGGTAGAAGCATATATTTCAGAATCAGCTAATGCTATTAGGAAAATCCCATAAATATTCAAACTAACCAAGCAAAACAAATGATAAACAGAACTTGCCATCTATGAGTACAATGAACAGCTCTTATAAATTGCATGACACTGTCTGAAGTGCTAGCATATCTAGAAGTGACACACATAGTACAAAATAATTAAACGAAGTGCAACTGTAATAAGAATAAAGAAAATAAACCTGCATGACTATTATTGGCTTTTGTTGGCCCCTCAGTGCCTTTTTTGATAGAGACTATCCTTTTTGCTAACTCCTTATTTTCCTCTACACAGTCTGGAAAACTGGTGAAAGAAATAGGAGAAATGATGAACATACAAGTAATAGTGGAGGGCTCAATGAACAGCTCTAATCCTTACTTCAGTAGCACTTGGCGCCGTAATTTTTTTGTATGAAATCTAAATGTGATAATTTCTTTTTCTTTTTCTTTTATCGGGCCCATTTGCTCAAAGCACCCAATATTTTATAGATATTCAGTTCACTTGACATGAGATACAAATAAAAATGCAAAAATATCTACAAACAAGTTTCCAATTTTGTACAAGCAAGTCATGAAGATATTGCTAGAGTTATGATAAAGAAGTGACCAATTGTATTTTTTTCTACTGGACCTGACCCTAGTTCTGGCTGTTGGTGCTGTTAGTAATAAATCAATCAATGTTGGTATTTTTTTTTTTTTTGAGAAATTTGGCAGAACAATGTTGGTATTATTGCAAAGGGAAGAGAACATACCATGTTTGCTAACATCCCTGAAATAACTGGGTGTCAAAGGACGTTTTCTTGTCTTGGCAGTTTGCAGAGAGAGGACTGATTCCAAGGGAAATGTGCTGTCACTAGACACTACATTTGCGTTCCAGTTTATTTTAGATATGCCAAAGTTCACGTTGTGCCAATTTTTCTCATTCGCGTTTAATTAGTTGTCATGTTCTTATTGAAAATTAACCATTAATTTCAGGGAGGTTTCATTCTAGACATGGGTGTGCATTTTGTTGCTGGCTTGAGGATGGTTCTCTCTCTCTCTCTCCCCTCTCATATATTCCAAATCAAGTGCACTTTTAGATGTAGAAATATAGGTGGCATATATGTTATGCAAGTTCTTGTGGAAATTTTTTTGATACAATATGTCTGGAGCAAAAACAAGTAAAACCCGAAACCTAGTCCTCAAGATCATTGTCTGATTTGAGAATCAGGAGATTGCTCTCCACTATGTTAACCAAAATGTAGCTCTTCAACCTTCTAACTGAATAAACACAGTGGTATTATTGCAAAATTTTGACAGTTTATAATTTATAAATAATTCTATTTAATTTACTAAATTAATTAATTTATTTTGTATTGTTGATAGCTTGTTGGATGTGAAATTGCTAGCGTATCATCTATAGCTCGCCATGTGGATGAAACTTTGCCACCGCCAGATAATTTGTGCTCTCTTTTGTAAGTCTACAAGCGAGGCATTTTTCCAATGTTAGGTCCAGCAATTACTCGCCTCTCAGTTAGGCCAACTTAAAAAAAATCTTTGTGGTAACCCTATCTAACAATGAAACATAACATACTGAGAAAAAATAATAATAATAACCTTGACAGCCACTGTCAAGATTTTCGAAAAAAAAAGTGGGCTGGTTACAGTACCAGTACAGATCCCATACTGATAGGATGGTACTGAGGTAAAAAAAGAATTCTTTTAAGAACAAATTATTTCATCTGTACCTCTACAATTTGTGCCATTATTACTATTAGTAGTATTAGTATTATTTTATTATTATTTTATTACTATCTATCTTGACTTTGTGACTCCGGTTGGGTTTTATTTCTAGCCTCCCCCAACTTGTTTGGGACTAAAGGCTTGGTTGTTGTTGTTGTTGCTGCTGCTGTTGTTGTTTCCTCTGCAATTTGTCAATTTATACCTCTGCAGAAATACTAGTAGAATTGTATCTCTTGATATATTGGAAATGAAATATAGCGTATAATCGTATGTCCCTTGTTCAAGTTGCAATCTTTCTTTGTTACTTCAAGAAATATTCCCAGTCTATTACCTCTCCTTACAGCAAGGAGGGGGTGGTAATTTTCTTACTAGAAGAAAATATAAATTAGAATAGTGGATGTGCATGTGAATCTTGTTGTGGAAAATAAAATGGGATATTTCTCCCTTTGCATGGTCATTTATTTTTCTTAGAAGTGTACTTAAACATCATTTTGTTTCTTTGATGATACTACTGCAGTAAACTGGAAAATGGGTGTGCAGGTGTTTTCCTGTTTGCAGTCAACTCAAGGTCACCGAAGGTTAAATAAAATCATTACTCTCTCTAAAACCCTTGTCTTTCTACATATCTTACCTTTGTATTTTATTTGCCTAGCGCTCCAATTGATATTTCTGTTTTGCTTGTTAGATACTTTGGCGTGTGGATGGGACAAAAGGGGCAGTTGAAGTTGAACGCAGTGTTGATCGAGGAAAGCATGGATACATGGTAACCCCCCTCTTGCCTCCCTTTCCGGGCTTGCTGGCAATTTCTAGTTTAAAAAAAAGTCGATGCTCGTTGCAAATTCAATTAATATCCTGAATAAGCACATGATTTTAAAACAGAAACCAATTAACACTAATAGCACATCCACAGCTCTGTCAGCTCATATGTAATAATGATATCGGTAAGGTCCAATTAAAAAATCCGCCGAAGGTTATAGGAAAGACCTCAATATATATCCACAAATTTTGTACATTGATACCCTGAAAAACTTTTTTAAAATTTACTCTCCCAGATTTTTCTTTTAGGTGTCTGTGGTAATGATGAATTTGATTGGGTAATTTGCGAGGTAAATTGGTAAGAGTAAATGCTGAAAATCTTGGGATATTTTGTTGCCGAAAATTAAAATGTATTCTATGCTTGCAGGTATCCTATTTCTCAGAAAATGGTGAATGCACAAAGACTTTTCATCCATTTTGTGGTGTGAACGAAGAGCTCAAGGCATTTGTTCATGACATCCTACATGCTAGCAAGGTAGTTTATTTATGTACTGATACGTAGTACCTTACCTGGCTGATATTGTACAAATTTGTACAATGGCCCAGTCTATAAAGGAAAATTTTGGAGAATTAATAAATTAATAATGAATAGACAAGGGTAATCACATATCACATAGTATAATAATATATCAAAATATCTCACAGTCATGAACTTATATCAAACAGAAAACACCCCCTCCCCCTCTCCCCCTCTCCCCACCCCCCAATAACAAAGAAAAATAAAGTAAAATAAAAGTAGTTCTATGAACGGGGTCAGTTGATGATTTTATAAAATTATGTGATTTCCTCAATATTTGTAAAGAAACTTTATTTGCTTTGAAAGAGCTAGATGTTGTACATGTATATTAAGCTTGAAACTCAACAGTGTAAAGTTAGTGAAGTTTGAGGATTACTTGCTTTACAAAGGAACAATTTTATATCCTTTTTGTAGAGCATGTCATTTCCTTTTCGATATGGGAGGAGCGTGATGTTCAATGTAAAGCACACCTGCTATTTAAGAATAAGTTGAAGAATGCTCCTACAATCATCAAAATATCCTACATATCTGCAAAAACATTGTGCTTCATATACTGTTCAGAAATTTTCCAAAACATGTGTCATGTATCACTCCTTTCCTATTTCCTTTTAAAGCTTCCCAAATCACACTCTTTCGTAGTTGTATAGATACCAACCATGAGGAAGGAGGATATATTGGTTGGACATTTTTAGAATTAAATGGAAAAGTGAAGGGCCTGAAGGCCACATGATTGCGTCTGTTTTCTGTGTATACTCTACATGACATATGCCAATGGGCTTGGTCAAAATTTTTTTTTTTTTTATTGAAAGTGCCCCTGTTTGAAATAAGCAGTGTTTGTTCTTCTTCTTTGATTGTTTTTCTCCTCTTGAGCAGGGTGAGACAGTTGATTACAAACCTGAGCCGCGTTACTTATATGTAGAAGGGGCTCGTGACGTGGCAGTTTTAGAAGCCATGCTTGAATCCAGCTCCAAGGAAGGTGCCTCCGTCCTTGTTAAAAATTTCTGAATCCATGTTATGTGTGAAGTGATTTCAAAGAGATTAACAGCTCATTTCACCTTTACTGTACCATATTGAAGAGAGATACCACGACAAGATATCATTTGTTCATTGAAATGTATTGAATATATTCCCACTATAAACTTTTCTTCTTAATAGACATTAGAGACGTCATGTGTTAGGGGTTAATATCAAGTATCAGGATTTAATTCGTAGATCATAATAAAGAACATTTTTGTGCCGGGTGAAATTTTGACAAATTTTTTTGGAGTGAACTGAAAAGGTATAAGCAACTTGACCTAGTGGTGCAGGTCTTGGTTCAGATTTCAGACAGCGGATAGAAAGTGCAACATGGAGATGTATTCTGTAATGTTTGTATTTGTAGTTCGAGATATTGTGGAACGCTTTCTTATTTTTCTTTTTTTTGTCTTTTTTGAGTTTCCATGGTATTCGATCATATATGACAAATTTGACACCTTATACATATTTTTTATTTATCTAGCTAATTATCCTGCCCTCTTGCTTATGTAGGTCTTTAAAAAAAAATGATTCTAGCAATTCAAATTGCTAAGATTTCTGATGATTGAAAGCTTAGTTGAGAAATTAATTTTCGGTGTCTGGAAATGCTGTATTGTTGAATTAGATGTAAAAAAAGATGCAGTGTATGCTCACTTGTTATCTGATGTGCTAACTTACGGATCCACAGTAGCATGCAACGATGACAAATCAAGAGTTTGAGGTCAAACAAAAAAGGATGGTTTTAGAGTGAATTTGTCTTGTAGTACATATATTTAATGTCCTTTATAATTACCGTCACCGAAATTGTCCAAATAAAAAAATTAAAAAAAATAATTTATTATGTAAACATGGTAACCAAGTTTCAATTTAGAATTTGTATGGTCATTCAACGGAAAGTTGTTTAAAAATAAGTGTTGAAAATTTCAGATCATTAGATAAAAACAAAAAAACTTTTAAATTGACTGGATTTAATACATGTCATATTAAAATGATGAAGTATATCTACAATTGTAACTTCTATCATCGGGAAATGGAGATTCTTGAGCTTTCAATTTCTTTTTCTTTCTTTTTTCTTTTTTTAAAAACCTTGGCAGCAGCTTATGAGCTTTCAATTTCAGTTTTCTCCTTTTGTGTTAGAAAGCCCGTGGGCCAGAGATATACCAATAGGAGTTGTGTAGCATAGTGGATATTAGAAGCTATGGCATTGTTTAAGTGCATGTTTCGTCAAAAATATACAGGTATACGTCGATGGTAGCTACATTTTGACGTGATCTCGACAGCAAAACGACGACTTCTAATGAATTAAGAGAAATGTCTGGGCTAGAATAGAAAAGGTGAGCACGCAACTTAGCATTTGTAGGCTTTTGGTTTTGTATCTTTCTCTTTTCTATCACTTGTTTATTTTATTTTACGTTTGGACCCCTTTACTCTATCGTAGTGCTTCAGCTGCGAAAGTTGATAGGTGGCCACTGAGGCAAAGAACCTTTCGGTGGGCCCCACGCCCGTTGGCTGATACAGTGATACTGCACGACAAAAGAGCAAAATTGGTAACAGCTGGCCCTTTTCGTATCTCTCCCCCCCCTACCTAAACAAAATAGCAGGCATAGTTGCGCGTGCGAAGTTATAGAATTTTTTTTATAAACCATAATAATAAAAAAAAAAAATTAAAAACTAACATTATTATTTATTTTTTTACAAAAATCATAAGAATCAAAATATTATTTCGGTCCATTATTTTTTTTAATTCTGGATCGAAATAGCATTTCGGTCCGGTCTCCTTTTTAAATTTTCTGTGGCGGCTCATATGAAAACTTAGAAACCAGTACCACAGAAAATTTAAAAAGGAACCGGACTGAAATGCCATTTTGGTCCGGAATAAAAAAAAAATAACGGACCGAATGGCATTTCGGTTCTTATAAATTTTGTTTAAAAAAAAAGTAATCATGTTGGTTTCGTAAAAAAAAATTTAATTATGATTTATAAAAAAAATTCGAAGTTATATACTCGAAATTTAGCATTACAAAATAGAAATGAATCGAACGAAAAGATAGTTTCGAGTAAAAAAAGAACAATACATGAATCTGCTAAGTTTGCTTATTAGTACTAGATAAATATGTAGATATGTACGGGGAGCAAAAATTATCGTGTTTGTTATGTTAGTATAACTTTAGAATCTATCGGATTAATTTTAAATAACGAATATAAATTATTGAAATTAATCTACTTTTATGAGTGTTGGTTGTAGTTTTAAAATTCATTTAGTATATAGTCAAGCTGTAAAAAAATAATAAAAAATGAATGTATTAAAATAACTTATAAATTTTATTTTTTTATCGGTTGATTTGTTACAAAATAAATTTGAAATTTTCAAAATTTTGCATGTATATGCATCAATGTTCTAAATAGCGCGCTATAGCGTTTTCGGACCAAAAAAAGCTATGACGCTATGGCCATATAGCACGCTATTTCGCGCTATATGGCCATAGCGCCGTTTTTTCAACCGTTCCGCTATAACGCGAGAAACGCTATTTAAACCTTTGATATGCATCACTCGTAAAGTAGATCGGTTTCAGTGATTTAGATTCATCATTTGAAGCAAATCCGATAGACATTAGAGTTATGTTCACCAAACTCTCTCAGTAAATATAATACACAGTGTTGTAAATAACGGCATGCGGTCGTCGGACAGACATGGTACCGCCAAGCGATTAATCAGGAATAATCATAAATAATCGGCCATAATCAGAAATAATTGGTTGATTAGTCGAGAAAATCCATGACGGTTTGATCACCGCCAATGACTAATCTACCGATTAATCGGCCTAAATGGACGTTTTTTACAACACTGATAATACACACTAGCTTTGTTTTTTTTTTTGTACTCGATAACAAGTATAGTTTTCCATTATCCACAAGAGATAAAATTTTATGAGAAAGCTTAATTGTATTTTTGACTTCATCATTATATAGAGTACAAATGAGATCATATTTATAACAACATAAATCTCTAAAAAAGAAAAACTTATAATTAACACCTCCTAAAATATCCTATACTGAAATACTATATTCTTGGTATAGCATGTCAAACATAACCTACTTACTATTCTTGACATCATACTAAATCAAGCCTGATAAAAATATATTATGTGATAAGAGACATACACAACAATCCTTCTCTTGACTTGAAATCTCATCATGAAACAAAATCCTAAAATAAACTCCTAAACACACATAATTATCTTGAATTTCATCCAAATTAGGTCGTCTGAACAAGTATCATTCTCGTATGCCTTCTCTTTATTCTTGAGCTTGAAACAGTCAATCTTGATGTGACATTTCTTTATGCAATAGTTGTAAATTAAGTTCTTGTGCCTAGAGCTTGAATTGGTTGATGATAAAGTCAAGTTCTTTCCTTTTTGCCTCTCATCCTCATCGTCCACATTGATACCAATTCTCTCCATGTCATTGAGAAGTATGGTGTTGTCTGAAATATGGACCTTAACGGATGTACCTTCTGCCATCCTGAAAGAACGGAACCTCTTCTTGCTTGTTCTTTACGCGGAGCACGAGTGCGCGGAGGAAACACCTAGCGACTGAATGCTTCTCACACGATATAGAGACAAATATGAAAACCCTCAACAACAGCAGAACAAAGAACCCTGAAATCACCGAACAACCATCGGCGATGAAGATGGCTCTGAAACTAATTTGTTAGGGTTTCAAAGAAAGAGAGGCCAAAAAACAACAGACAAAATATTATAAGGAAGCTTAATTATATTTTTGATTTCATTATTACATAGAGTACAAATAAGATATATTTATGAGTAGAACTAGGGTGTTCCTAAGTTCACCAAGCCTCTTTGTGAACTCAACTCTAAAACCTAGAGAATTGGCTTCAAACGACGAATTCAAACCGTTGAAATTCTTCTATCTTATGAGTGATGCGTCTACATGTGAAAATTTTAAAGTTTTGAATTAATTTAGTATAAAGTCAAGTGGTCAAAATTAGAAGGTTTATAAATTAATCTTAATGCATTCATTTTTTGACGCCTTTTGACCACTTGACTCTTTACAAAATTATTTTAAAATTTTAAAATTTTCGCATGTAGACGCATCACTCCTAAGGTAGAATGATTTCAACAGTTTGAATTCGTCATTTGAAGCTAATCCAATAGATTTTAGAGTTGAGTTCACAAAGGGGTTTGGTGAACTTAGGAACACCCTAGTTCTACTCTATATTTATAACAACATAAATCTCTTAAAAGGAGAAACCTATAAATAACACCTCCTAAAATATCCTATACTGAAATACTAAATTATTCCTCATTAATAAAGCTTACCAAACATAGCCTATTATTTCTGAGATCCTGCTAAATCAAGTTTGATGAAAATATATAATAAGACGAGAGGCATACACAACAGAACCGAATCGGTTTCCTCAGACAATTAAAATAAAATCGAATCATTGATTTAGTTTCTTTTAAAAATAAAATTAGATTTTTCTTTGTGGCAGTATAGGTGGATTGAGACGGTATACCAAATAATTCAGATCATTTAAAGTGTCTAAAGGAACTGAATCAGCGATATGATTCGTTTTACAACATAAATACTATCGTCATCCATCTTTTTTTCTATATTATTTTTTAGGAGGGCTCAAATGCCTCCATTGTTTCATGCCCAAATCGTATTCAAACATCTTTATTTTCAATTTCAAAGTTCAAACAGACGATCCAAACCGCTCAACATGATATGCACGTTAAAATATAATTGGAGACCAAATTTTATATTTTTTGGAAATTTTTTACTATTTTTTAAGATAGATACAAAGTCACTATTTTTCAGAAAATTGTGGACCATCTAAAAACAATGATTTTGTATCTATCTTGAAAAATAGTAAAAAAATTCAAAAAATATAAAATTTGGTATCCAATTATATTTTATTGTGGATATCATGTTAAGCGGTTCGGATTGTCTGTTTGAACTTTGAAATTAAAGATTAAGATGTTAAGGTATGATTAGAGCATGAAGCAACGGGGCATTTGAGCTTTAAAATAGAAAATATGTTTGTCCAGTGTTTGACACGGGACAATTATGTATTAATGGTTAAATGATAGATACTTAAGACAGCGACCAGTTTAATTCCACGACAACAGCACCTAACTATTTCTTGAGTGGGGGCCTGGGGGCTGGGGCCGTTGCTTTAGAAATTATAAATTAACGAAATAGAACTAAACTAAATTCGCACTTTGTAAGTATAATTAAAGCACCGACAGAATCCGACACGACACACCTTCCCTCATTTAAAAAGTTCAAGGTATTTTTGGCTAAAAAAATAACTGAAGGATTGCATATTATTTCTTTGCGATAAGATAATACTTTCCCTGGAATTGGTTCTTATGAACCAAGAAAGGAATGCTGGGTCCAACAAATGGTTACCACGTTACTTTTGTCTTTTCTGTAGGAATACTTTTTCTTTCTTGCTGAAGCCGCAAACGGTTTCGTTCTTAGTTACACGGTTGACAGATCTGTATGCTCCTTGCCCATTTGATAGATATTTTAAAATAAATATTTTGCATGTCCAAATGAATAATAAGGGCATGTTCGGCACACTCAATTACCATGGATTTTTATAGATAAAGTTGGCTCATGGGTATTTTTCTCATGTAGGTGTTCGGCAACAAATTTAAAATTCCAATTTCAAATACCAAAGGGTATTCTTTCTCCCTTCTTGACCCATTTCTCATTGGAAAAAAATAATTCGATCAAACCTCCGTTTTTTTTCCTAACTTTTGAGCATGCATAAAAACTGGAAATGTAATTAAGCATTATGGCTAATCAAACTCTCATTCATGCATAATGCAGTTAATTGTATAATTAATTAAGCAATATGGTTAATCTAGCACAATACGTACTTAAAAAATTAACTGTAGAATGCTCCAATTATATAGGACAAAACGTACTTAAAAAATTAACTATATAATTAACTTGTATAATACTCCAACTATATAGGACAAAACATACTTAAAAAAATAACTGTATAATGCTCCAATTATTTATTACAATGGTTGAAATCATATTTAATCGTGAAAATTATTCATTTTATATACTAACCATAATCTACAACATCAAATTTACTTTGAAGCTATTTTGTTTTTCCATAAACAAGCACAATTAAACAAACACAATTTAATAATATAATAAACCAAACACAATTTACACAAGCACAAAAACAAAAATTTATTAAACAAACACAACATAATAATACAAGAAATTAATTAAACAAACATAATTAAACTAACATCACTTAATTTTAATTAGATTAAGCTAATTTTAAGTGTGTGATCAGTTCACTTTGATATCACTCTGCAGTATATAGTCAATTTACTCATTTATTTTTTGTGAGAATATGATATATACAATTTATATTGATCATAATCAGTGATTAGTATCAATACACTTAATATCGTTTAATTTTAGTATTACATCTTCTATAAAAAGAAAAAAAGAAAAACCAACATCCTAACAAATTTTCCATACATTTGCCGAACACCTATATTCTTAAATTTCTCTTTGGGTTAAATGACTTTGGTTTTGACAATTTGAAATTCTCATTTCCATATTAAAAATTCTCATTCTCTCCAAATTTCCATGTTGCCGAACAGGCCCTAACTATTTAGCGGCTGGAAATTGATCTGTATCCTCATTCCATGTTCATATGAATAAAAAATAAATCATAAAAATAATAAAATATGCGGACGCTATTTAATCTTGAAATCATAGAAATTCAAAATCTTGACTTCTTAAGAGAAGTATGGATTTGATGATTTTTACGCTGCGATGGTTAGTCATTGAAACTATCCTAACCTGACTTGTGTGATAAAATTAAAAACCTAAATAAAACATGATCAAACCTGGACCGCGTATACTCAAGCTTGGCCCTCCCTATGTTGTGTTGTTGGCTCCGCTCTTGCCTTGAGCATCTCCATCGCTGAAAGTTGAAATGAAATTATAACAACTGTTATGAAATTAATTTCATCTTAATTTCAAAAGGACTGCATCCATGCAATACCAAATGTCTATTTAAAATGACCGCTTCATATTTTGTTGAGAGAGATAGCATGTGCATCGGAAAAGACAAATGAAAGCTTGCACTTTTTGAAATTACTGTACATTAATGAAATTCAAAATGAAATTGCCACATCACCACCACGTCAGATTTGCAATTGGTATTTGAAAGCCAATAAAGATGCTCTGGCTTAATAAAAAAATATTTTTGTTGTTGTTGTTGTTGTGTGTGTTCCACTGTATGAATTATGACATGACTAATCATGTTGTTTATCATTATAAACACTTTATTAGTGTGAAATTTTTTGTTTATAAAATTTATTTTATAGAAATTGTCTCGTTTAGAAATTAACTTCTTATTCAATAGGTATCTGTTTTTTTTAGGATGAAGTTCAAGAAACAATTATAACAAAAATTGTAGTTTTAACCAGTTACAGGGATGAAAATCAGGAGACAATTAATTTTGTGTGTTGCTCGTCATTAGTTTATTGTACACGTCTTTTGTGTTTTTGAAAAAAATATTTATGGGAAAAATTGTTAAATACTTAAGTTCTTTTATAAAAACTGCTTTTATTTTAGAAATTAACTTTTTATTTAGTAAATTTGTTTTTCACTTCCAAACGATGATTGGGAATTGTACTATAAGAATCTCTGAGTATTTGTGAGGATATATAGTAATTAACAACATTAGTATTCTTGTGGATACTCCTGTCAGTAATAGCTATACCCTTAGAAATAATAATTTATGTCAGTTTATTCTAACAATAGTTATTTTTTACCCTCACAATTACTCACAAATTTTTACCCTCGACGGTATATTTTTCATCCGCGCAGCCTATTATAAGTTATGACTACATTGTTTACCTTCAAATTGATTGTTTGGACTATAGGAGACATATTTTCATTTTTTATATTTTCTTATAAAAATTTTATCCTCGACAGTGTATTTTTCATCCCCGCAGCGTGTTATAACTACATTTTTATCTTCAGATTGACTATTTGGACTACAAGGAGACAAATTTTCATTTTTTATATTTTCTTACAATTTCTTACATGAGTAAAATATCACTAATTTGAATGGTTCACAATATCTACATCAAGTGATTTTATACCTATCTAAAAATATAGTAAAAAATATTCTCAAAAAATGTTAAAATTTTGATTTTTGAGTATATATTCATACGGAGATCATGTTGAGCAGTTCAAATTGATTGTTTGAATTTTGAGAACGGAAATATAGAATCCATAGTACGAATTGAGTATGCCGTAGGCTCCCTCAATTTTAAATACAAGTTTTAGGTAATATATTAAAAACTCCAAACTTATTTTAGGACTCGAGTTGTGGTTTATAATTTAGGTAAAATTTTGTTCAAGTGCATCAAGTTCAATGAAAATATTAAAATTTAGCTCAGCCGTACAAGTTATATCGTTGCATGTTCATAAGTTAATGATGCTACATATATTATTCGTTGGTTGGTGATATTGTCCAAAATTCGATTTTTAAGATTTAAACAGTAAATTCGAGGTGCGTATTAAATTTTTTCATGAAAACTAAACTTTACAAGTTTTAAGATTTTTCATAATTTTTAACATGAACAAACCATTAATATTAGAGATCGACTAACAGTCCCCCCATTTAGTCCCCTAAACATCTCCTTAACGGTCAAAGTACAACTGTCAGACATCTATTCAACATACATTAATTCACATACAAAATGAAAAGTATTCATACCTAAGATATCAAATATTTATATATAATTCATCAAGTATTCATACATAAGATATCAAGTATTAATTCACATAAAAACTGGGAACCATTACTTTTCGGGGGCAGTAACTGTCAGACTGCATTGGAGACTACAACCAAAAAGTCACGTGGATCACACCACTAGTGCTACATTCATTGATTAAATTAATTCACATACAAAATAGAAAGTATGAATACCTAAGACATCAAGTATTCATATATAATTCATCAAGTATTCATACCTAAGATATCAAGTATTTAAAAAAAAAACTGAACACATCACTTATCTTTTACACGTTTTTCAAGGTGATTTTTTTTTCTCCGTTCAATCTAACCAATATTTCTGACGATCTATGAGAAATTTTGCAAATCTAAAACCACGAACGTGTTCTACACAATTTTCTCTTTCAAATGAGATCCATAATGACATACTTTTACATGTTTTTCAAGGTATCAAATATTCATATATGGAAAGTATTATCCCAAAATGGAAAGTATTCATACCTAAGATATCAAGTATTTAAAGAAAAAACTGGACTCATATTTTACACGTTTTACACGTTTTTCAAGGTGGTTTAATGATTGACAAAGTTAGTTAGAATAGGGGGGACGTTTATGGGACTGGAGTGCGGGGGACAATATCTTTACTCTTAATATTAAACGTTCTAAAATATGTAAAATCAATAATTTTTCACCATCCAATAAATAGCAAGAGAAGTGACAGATATAAAATTTAATTTCCTTTAACATTTTATTTTGAGATATAAAAATAGAAATGGGAAATTTGAACAGTAGCACTCGCTGTTGGCTCTATGCAATAATGCATGTCATTATTGACTTGCTCGCTCATCATTGTTTTCCTTTGAAAAGTGAAGAGGGGAGTGACCCCTTGGCCCTTGCTCTGCCCTATATGTCCAAACTAGAGTGAAGTTTGATCAAGTTAATTCAATGATTTTATTTCGTCTCGACAGGCGAAGCAAAGTTACTCTACCTTGTTATGACTGAAATACTCTCCTTATTCAGTCATTTATTGTATATTATTATATCATCGACAGCAAAAAGTAAGCACTTATCGCGAGGGAACTCCGTCGCGAAAAATATCGTTGCGAAAAGAAAAAGCACAGTTATGACGGTACTCTATCGCGAAAAGTGCCTCGCGATAAGTACCTACTTTTCGCAACGATACTTTTCGCGACGGAGTTCCCTCACGATAAGTGCCTACTTTGTTGTTGTATATATATCAGACGAGAGTTAAAAATTACTGTGTCTTTTATGTCTTGTGTCGTGTTTCACATTATTTATCTGTTTTTAAAGTCTATATAGTTGATCTGAACATATTAACATGATCTTCATATTAAAATGTCTGTGGAGATTAAAATATATATATTTTTTGCATGTTTTTGCTATTTTGTTTAGATGATACAAAATTACTATTTTTAGATAGTTCAGAAACAATAATTTTGTACCTAACTAAAAAAGAGTATAAAATTTAGTCTTCAAGTACATTTTAATATGGAAATCATATTGATGGTTCGGATCGACTATTTGGACTTTGAAAACAAAAATAAAGAATATAAGGCACAGTGAGGTATGAAAGACACGAGCCATTTGAACATTCCTCTTATTATTATTATTATTATTATTATTATTATTATAATTATAATAATAACAATTATTTTATTATAATAATTATTTAAGTACTCTCACTCCAGTACCTCAAAATTCCTGCACCCCATTTAGAGAAATTATGTACTATGGTCCCCACTAATTATTATTCTAAAAAGATATTATATGATCCCATTAATTATATAGTCCCCACTATTATTATTCTAAAATCTGTGCAACTCTTCCTCTATGGTCACCCTTTCTCAGTCCCCGCACTCGTCCCCGCGTCAACCTTCGTAAATATAAATACTTGAAAGATAAGATATTAATACTTGTAAAATAAGATATTAATACTTTAATGCGTAACTTGTTATGATCATCTCTTTTCTTGTCCTCCAATTGTCCCCTCGTCAATCTTCCTCTAATGAAGTAGTGGGGACCCCGTATCACCGCATCAACCTTCCCCAATCATCTTTGCTTCAACTTTCCTCTAACAAAAATAGTTGACCACATAGGTATAAATAGTTGCAGCATTTGATATTCATACTTTCATATCATCTAGTGTAATATGTAAAAAATGCTTGCAAGTATAGGTATAAATACTTGCACGACGAGGTATAAATACTTGTGTGACGACGAGTCCGAAAATACGTCATCATGGATCTCATTTGAAAGAGAAAATTGAATAGAAGACGTTCGTGGTTTTAGATTCGCAAAATTCCTCACAGATCGTTAGAAATATGAACGAGGTTGAACGGAGAAAAAAAAACTCACCTCTAAAAACATGTACGGTCCCCCCATGTAGTTTGAGTGCCCCCCTCAACCCCCCTCCCCCCCCCACAGATATATATGGTGCAGTTACGTTTGAGAGATTTAGTTGGAGAGAATTATTTACATAAAAATTATTCACCTCAAAGGTATAAATACTTTCCTGCATAGGTATTAATACTTCAGAAAAAAATTCAGTGCTGGAGTTTTTGCAATCCTCTCAGATAGTTATGGTAGTTATGGTGCATGTACAGTACCAGTGAAGGTACTGTAGTGCGGGTACTATTATCAACTCCCATTATATTATTATTACGACAACCATTTAGTTAATTCAAATATTCTCCTGTCTCAAATAAAATAATATAAAATTAATTTAATCTTAGTACTACTTTGCAAATTAGCGTAAAAGTAGTGCATAAAATAAAAAGAGTGAGGCTACGGTGCTATGCATAGCACGGATAGGGTTCGTGCTACGGCTCAAAATTTGAGTTTTTAAAATTCTAACTGTCGATCCAAACCGTTCAACATAATTATAAAATGAATATGTACTTGCAAGCCAAATTTTACATTTTTTTTCGAAATTTTTTACTATTTTTTTAGATAGGCTGATTTTGGATGGTCCAAAATGTTCTGATTAAGTGATTTTCGAAAAAATAGTAAAAAAAATTCGAAAAAAATGTAAAATTTGGTTTGCAAGTACATATTTATTTTATAATCATGTTGAACGGTTCAGATCGACCGTTAGAATTTTGAAAAGTAAAATTTTGAGTCGTAGTACGAACCCAATTGATGCTATGCATAGCACCGTAGCCTCACTCAAATAAAAATACCAACTGATGTATTAGATTCGAATAGTTTAAATTCAGAATACTGGTATTTACGATAATATTTTGATCAGAAACATTTTGATCTTTTACATTTAGCTTTAAGTTTTTTAATATCCTCTCTCTTATTTACTTACATCACGGAATACTAATGAATTGAAAGTAAAATATATAGATTAATTACAACTTCACTTGCCAAACGAGAATATTTTTACACCAATTTAAAAAAATGACCAACTACATTTTTTTTATCAAGGGTTTGAGTTCCTCCATTTTTTGTACCTTTATATTTTAATTTTCTAATAACAAATTGTAAAATTTATATGTGATATATAATACTTTTTCTTGATGCACATACATATCTTATTTGATTTTAATTGTATAGGAATTAATAAGTTGAAACATAAAGATTAAAAAAGTTTATTTGAGAGAAAAAAATTAAAAAATTAAAAAATATTCAAATATGTTTATTTTTAAAACTCTTAATACTAATCAAAACAAAATCAAAACATTACGATACTTTACATCTACATGGAAAAAACCGAAATTTTTATTTATAACATTTAAAAAAATAAATTAACCAAATAACCACGGTTTCCTGACAATTCTAATTCTAGCACGGCCGCAGAACACCGGAGCGGACCCATTTGGGGATCGCCGCAGAATGCCGGAGCGGCCCCTGTTCTTTATATCCCGAAAATGACAGCGAAATTTCATTCCACACTCTCACACCTTCTCTCTCCTGAGTTAGCTCTCTGATCTGTAAGTTTTCTCTCTCTTCTTTTAAATTTTTTATTTTTATTTCAGTAGATTAATAATTTAATTAGAATAATTAATTTAGCAATAATTAAATTAGAATAATTAATTTAGTTAATTTTTAATTGTAGGTTTCTTCTGTATTGGATTGAAAATATGGCTCTTATGGTATCCATCTACACTGGTGGGGATGTTTTAACAGGTCCTAATGGGGTTTACTATAGAATTAGACCTGTTACTGTGATCCCGGTATTGCCGGGTACTGATTATTTGAGACTTAAATCAAATATATGTCAGAATTTGGAGTTGGATCACGGTCAGTATGACCTTAAAATTGATGCCAAAATTAGCATGCCGACTAGTTCGGCACAAACCTGGTTCCAACTATTTCCAATTCAGTATCTTTTTTTTTAAATGTTAGAAATAAAAATTTCGGTGGAAAAAAACATTAGAGATCATCAAAACTATTTTGTTTTGACATTTGAATTTTAAAATTTATATAAATACAGTTTAAAAATAAAAACACGGCGGAGAAAAAAAAGTTGAATATTTTAATTTTTTCGTATTATAGTATTTTATTTATGTTGCTTTTGTTATGAATATAATGGATGGTCCATTCATGTTGTAACTCTCAATATTAATCCTCATTTACTTCCCCACTACCCCACTACCATTGGAATTGATATCCCACTAGTATTTGGAATTTAATCTCTTATTTATTATTGTAATGGCTTTTCATTTACAATTTGTAGCCTATAAATTGAGGCATTGTAATCTTGTATTGTACACATGATAAATATATGAATAAAGAGATTGTCATCTTGTGTTCTCTCTATCTTGTTTATTGTTTGTTTATCTTTATTTTATAACACGTTATCAGCACGAGAGCTCTACTAGTTGAAGATTCGAGGTAACTTTGATATCTTTTATTTCAATTCTATTTAAATAAATGCAATAAGTAATTGCTAAATGGTATAAGTTATCAATTTATGTACATTTATTTTAAGATTTTAGTATGATTTATATAATTTTATTTGAAGTGCAAATTTTTTAATCTTCCGGAAGAAGATATATATAATATAGAAAAATTAATATGAGAAAATTAAAAAAAAATCTTTCTGAAGAAGATTTATATGATGTACAAATTTTGTATGATATTCATTTTGTTAATTTTTTTTTTTCAATAATTTAATCTTCTCGAAGAAGATTTCAAAATATATTAAGAAGGTCTTCCTGAAGAAGATTTCAAAAGATATTAAGAAGTCCTTCTTGAAGAAGATTTCAAGAAATTTTATATGATAATTATATTATTATGTTTTTCAATAATTTAATTCTCCTGAAGAAGATTTTAAAAAAAATTGATTTCGAATATGGGATCTGATCCTAACTGTAGGATCTAAGTTGGATGGTGACTGTAGAACTCCCTACTATTTATGCTACTATATATATGGGATTTAAGATTTTACATGCTGCTTGTTTAAGCATAAGATTAATTGTTGCTTGGTACCCTTTTGGTCTAAGCATAAGATTAATTATTGTTTGGTACTCAAAAGAAAAACCTATTTCCTCCGATTGAGTGGCCTCTGGACAATCATTTATAGTTTTTATTAAGCTCGTCTTTTATATCATGTACCGAGGCTGAGGGAAATATTGCTTATTTTGAGTAAAAAAAATTTATCAATTTATGAGAAATCATCAGTCACGACCCACTGGTTCTAGTCCATTCCCTGAAACGAAAATGCGACATCATTCCCTGGAGAGAAAATAACATCATTTAAAGGAGGTATGTCTATTGGAATTGATGTTGAACATCCTGTAGCACATGTTCATACACAAAATGGACTTGCTGAGTCATTCATAAAGAGATTACAATTAATTGCAAGACCACTACTTATGAAGTCTAAACTTCCAATATCTTGTTGGGGACATGCTATTTTGCATGCAGCAGCACTAATTCGCATCAGGCCAACTAGCTATAATAAAACTTCCCCTTTACAGTTAGTTTTTAGTCACATACCTAATATTTCCCATATAAGAATTTTTGGATGTGCGGTATATATTCCAATTGCTCCACCACAACGCACTAAAATGGGACCTCAAAGGAGGTTGGGAATTTATGTTGGATTTGAATCTCCATCTATAATAAAATATTTGGAACCAATGACAGGAGATTTATTCACGGCTAGATTCGCCGATTGCCATTTTGATGAATCAAAATTTCCAACATTAGGGGGAGAAAATAATCAGCTGGGAAAAGACATTAGATGGAACGAATTATCATTATCACATTTTGATCCTCGTACTAAAGAATGTGAACTAAATGTTCAAAAGATAATTCATTTGCAAAGATTAGCTAACCAATTGCCAGACGCATTTACGGATTCAAAGAAAGTGACCAAATCACATGTACCAGCTGCTAATGCTCCAATAAAAGTTGATGTCCCTGTTGGACAAACTAATGAAATTATGACACGCATGAAGCGTGGAAGACCAATCGGTTCCAAAGATAAAAATCCTCGAAAAAGAAAAGGAGCAAATAATGAAAATGGCCAAGTCGAGGATATGATAGAAAAAAATTCAGAAGAAAATCAAGTTATAACTAATATTGGAGTTCCAGCAGAAACTCAAGTATATAAAACTCGTGAAAATGAAGAGATCTCGATAAACTATGTCATGAATGGAACAAGATGGAACCGAGATAAAGTTGATATTAATGATATTTTTGCATATAATATAGCGCTAGATGTAATGAATAATGAGGATCATGAGCCAAAATCTATTAATGAATGTCGACAAAGAAATGATTGGCCAAAATGGAAAGGCGCAATTGAGGCAGAATTAAACTCTCTTGAAAAACGAAAAGTTTTTGGGCCTGTAGTCCCAATACCGGAAGGCATTAAGCCCGTAGGATACAAATGGGTATTTACGCGAAAGCGAAATGAGAAAGGTGAAATTGTGAGATATAAAGCTCGACTTGTAGCTCAAGGATTTTCGCAAAGACCTGGAATTGATTATGAACAGACATACTCACCTGTGGTGGATGCAACAACTTTTCGATACTTAATTAGTCTGGCAGTACATGAAGGGCTTGATTTGCGCCTAATGGATGTTGTTACAGCCTATTTATATGGCTCGCTTGATAATGATATATATATGAAAATCCCTGAAGGATTTAAGATGCCGGAAGCATATAATTCAGGTTCTCGAGAACATTATTCAATTAAATTGAATAAATCTTTATATGGATTAAAGCAATCAGGACGCATGTGGTATAACCGTCTCAGTGAATTTTTATTGAAACATGAGTATAGAAATGATACAATTTGTCCATGTATTTTCATGAAAAGATCTGAAAATGAGTTTGTTATAATTGCAGTATATGTTGACGATCTAAATATCATTGGAACTCCTGAAGAGCTTCAAAAAGCAGTAAATTGTTTAAAGGAAGAATTTGAGATGAAAGATCTTGGAAAGACAAAATTTTGTCTTGGGTTGCAAATTGAACATTTAAAAAATGATATTTTTGTGCATCAAGAAAATTACGTTGCAAGAGTGCTAAAAAGATTTTATATGGATAAATCACATCCGTTAAGCACTCCGATGGTTGTAAGATCATTAGATGTGAACAAAGATCCTTTTAGACCTCGAGAAAATGAAGAAGAACTACTTGGTCCCGAAGTACCATATCTTAGTGCAATAGGAGCACTCATGTATCTTGCTGGACATACAAGACCGGATATATCATTTGCTGTAAATTTATTAGCAAGATATAGTTCTTCTCCTACACGAAGACATTGGAATGGAATTAAACATATACTTCGCTATCTCCGAGGTACAATGGATATGGGTTTGTTTTTTTCAAATGAATCCAAATCAGATTTAATTGGTTATGCGGATGCTGGATATTTGTCTGATCCACATAATGGCCGATCTCAAACGGGCTATTTGTTTACATGTGGTGGAACAGCTATTTCGTGGCGATCTGTGAAACAAACTATAACAGCCACTTCTTCTAATCATGCAGAAATTTTAGCAATACATGAAGCAAGCCGAGAATGTGTTTGGTTAAGATCTGTGATTCAGCATATTCATCAGACATGTGGTTTGTCTTCTGGAGAAATGATCCTGGCGATCATATATGAAGATAATATTGCATATATTACTCAATTAAAGGAATGATACATTAAAGGAGATAGAACAAAACATATTTCACCAAAGTTCTTTTTCACACATGATCTCCAAAAGAATAATATTATTAATGTTCAGCAAATCCGTTCAAGTGAGAATCTGGCAGATTTATTCACTAAGACACTCCATACTTTAATATTTGAAAATGTGATCCATAATATTGGAGTTGGTCGACTTAAAGATCTTGATTAATATTGTCATGAGGGGGAGTTAATATGCATTACATTTTCCTTTACCATGGTTTTTCCCACAGGGTTTTCCTGGTGATGTTGTAGTTGCGTATTAAAAGAATAATGTACTCTTTTTCCTTCACTAGGTTTTTATCCCATAGGGTTTTTCCTAGTAAGGTTTTAATGAGGCATATTCTTATAAATGGACATCCAAGGGGGAGTGTTATGAATATAATGGATGGTCCATTCATGTTGTAACTCTCAATATTAATCCTCATTTACTTCCCCACTACCCCACTACCCCACTACCATTGGAATTGATATCCCACTAGTATTTGGAATTTAATCTCTTATTTATTATTGTAATGGCTTTTCATTTACAATTTGTAGCCTATAAATTGAGGCATTGTAATCTTGTATTGTACACATGATAAATATATGAATAAAGAGATTGTCATCTTGTGTTCTCTCTATCTTGTTTATTGTTTGTTTATCTTTATTTTATAACAGCTTTTTTTTTTTTTTTTTTTTCAAAATGTGGTCGCGACTCGCGATAGACTAGCAAGTAGCAACCGCTCTTTGATTGCTACAAATAAAATAAACAGATAGAAATGCGAGAAACTGGGCCCCATAAGTCCATAATGCATTTACTGGGGAAGATAGACCACTTCGTAGATACATCTGTATTTTGTACGGTTTGAACCTGGTTTGGAAAGGTCCGTCTGCCATGGCCCATGGGTCCCATGCACGTGCGACAAGACCGGACCACGGTCTTCTACGACCTTCTCGGTTACCGCCCTGCCCTGATCCTTCCGGAATTATTCACACAATACACAATAGGACCTGTTTGGACGTGCCCACTGTTCTCGTGGAAAAAAAAAAAAAAAAATTTACTCTTGAGTGAATTTTTTTTCTCACGGAAACAGTAAAATTTAGTTCAAAATTTTCCTATTTCTACACCTATTACTGGACACCGAACAAGCCCTAAATAGTTCATTTCGTTGACAAGATATTGACCTAGCACCTCAAATATGCATAATTTTTTATTTTTGGAAACATGTAAGATGACAGATAAAATTTACGAATTATTAAATAATCCAATGTCTTCTATGATATCAAAACATTTTTATCTTTTTAAATTTTTACAAAATATTTAATACATTTCTAAAATAAAAAAAATGTGTGAAATATGACTAGCCTCTTGAAGGCAGCTTAAAAATAAAAATAAAAATATGACCTAGCATCCCATTTCGTTCACTATATAAGTGGTTTCTTTTAGTATTTTTTTATTAAATACACAGTATATACATATAAACCATAAATTACACTCTTTTAACAAGGAAATTATAATCCGACAACTTACCGAAAAGTTGATAATCAAATATTTTGTTTTGAATCAAAAAGTATTTTCTTGACCACAATTTTTGTGAAAATTACACTTTTTACAAGTTATTTTGACAAAAGTTGTCTATATCATTCATATCATAATCAATATACTTTGATGAGGGTTCAAATGCCTCCATTTTTCATGCCTCCATCATGCCTCCGTTTTTAAAAACTTTAATAACTCGAAATTTAAAACTTAAAAGTCAAAATAAAACCGTTGGATATGATCTACATCATTTTATCTATGTGCTCATAAAAAATTATCACATTTCGATTTTGTTTTTATGTGAATCAATAAGTTGAAAAATCAACGTCTAGAAATTATCCATATTAGTACGTTTTTTACAAGCTCTTGATGATAACCAAAACAAAATTGAAATGTCATAATTTTTTACACGTGCATAGATAAAATGATGTAGATCATATCCAACGGTTTTATTTTGACTTTTAAGTTTTAAATTTTGAGTTATTAAAGTTTTTAAAAATGGAGGCATGGTGGAGGCATGAAAAATGGAGGCATTTGAACCCTCCTCATATACTTTATACAAACTTAATTTGCAGTTGTTAATATTAAACCGGTACATGTCTGACATTCAGACTAGACCGGACCGGCGCACAAAGATTTCTCTAGCGAAACAAATCATTTTCCTAATCAGATAAACCATAAACCTCCGGTAAGTTCTAGTAAATTGGCGTAGAAATTGCCTGTGGTCCTGCCAAATGCCAATCAGTTTCTTAGAAGCTCTTACATTTAAAACTTGAAAGAAAAAGAAAAGAAAAAGGCAAAAGTTTTTTAAAAGTCGAAATATTGAAAGAGGTACTGGTTATATTTTATTACTTTCTGGGGTTTGGTGCGCACACTATTCTCACTCCATCTTTTGCTCTTCCTCTGTCCATTTCCTGTGTACAGATGGGCTCTTCGCTGTAAGCGGCGGTTCACTAGAGAGCTCAAAGAAATAGAAAGGAAAAAAATTATACAGGAATCGATCAAACAAGGTATACCAGTTATCTTCTCCTTTTCAATTCGCATGACTATGCCTTTTTGGGTTGCTTTTAACTTTTTTGGGAGTTACTCTGAGCCAGATCCAAGTTCGTCGAGGATTTTTGTTCTTGGTCTTTACATGTCAAATATCGTATGCATATCTCCGTGCAATGCTGATATCTAAATTGTTTTTTTAACTAATATTTCTATCCATATCGTCTGATCTTTTGTGGTATTAATGGTAAAATTGCTCTTTTTTTGTACCGGCTTCTATTTTGTTTAATGTTCTGTTTGGTCTAGAAGAAAAACAAGTTCTGATAACTAACATGGTCCGAAACCCGGACTGTTCTTTGCTTTTTGAGTTCTATTTGTTCTCTTTTCCTAATAGCGTGAACTTGTTAAGTTAGATAAATGCACTGGGATTTTTTTTTTTATTGTAAACCACGAGCTTAGCATCTTTCCTTCTATGACCTTGTATGCAAAATTTGAAGATTAGAAGACCAAATTGTTTTGAAGAAGGAAAAAAAAAAAGAATGATTGGTGTCTAAATTTCTATTTTACTCTATATAATAAGGAAATTTATATTTATAAACACAGATTCACAACGTCAACATAATTTTTCAAACCACTTACAGTCTTTCAGAATGTATAAATTTTTGCTCTTCCGAACTATTTATATTGAAACAAGTGGGTCTTTATAATTCAAATACAGACTTCATGTTGGCATATGTGCAAGAGGTATATTGAAGCGGGTTATATGGGAAGAACATTTATTTTCATTGGAAAAGAAGAGTAATATTTTCAATAATGGCAGAATATCAGATCATGTATTAGATATGTTGAAGTTTGGCTGGGACCCTTGTACTTCTCTCTCTTTCATTTTGGACCCTTATTCTTTTGTTGTTTTAATGAAGTCCTGGAAAAATGAATATTTCAACTGACCCTTTACATCATTTAGATCTTGAAATCCAACTTATGATGCTGTTATTTTGCATAGATTTATAACTAACCTAAGAAAAGGGAGAGTGTTTGATTGTTTGGTTCTAGCTAGGACGGTAGCTTTTGTTTGGCGACTGTAGTGTGGGAAACTATTTAATGGGTCACTAGTGAGGTGCAAACCTTGTTACTCCCTGACATGCTGCATGATAGATAACACAACAAAAGCACCTTAGCAATCATAGTTCTGTTTTAATTGGGTCGTTGTTTACATTTCCTGATCCTTATGGTACTGCTTTTTAATTTTTTTTTTCTCTATTTGAAGTTGTCACTTTGATGGTAAGTGTTAGTGTCAGACTGTCAGGATCTTGTGTACCTACCAGAATTAACCCTATTTGTTAATGCCGTTGTTTTAATTGGGTCATTTGAATGGCATTCTTTGTAACTTTTCATGTGGTTGTTATAATGTCCCTGTTATATGTTTATGAAAGTTCATGTGGTTGTTGTTATCCGTATAATATAATATTAATATGACAATTCTAAGAACTGTTACATTGGGTTCTATAGTCCTTGATTGAGATTCTTCTAGTGTCTGTGAGATTAAAGGCTGGATTAACTGTAACTAAGTGTATATGTGTATAAAGCAATTGCATAGTAGTCTAGAGAGAGAATGGATGAGAAAGAAAACAACCAAATATTTGATTCAAGTGATGCTTTTTTCCCAATCTTACAGGCTGAATTTGTTCCAATGGAACAAAGTATAAAAATGCCATTATGAATAATGATATAACACAAAAGAAGAAGAAATTTGCATACACTCCTGATATAAAAATACCATTTACATAGCTCATTTTTGTGAACATCACTGCATGCAACAAAAACTAGCATATACAGAGGAAATTGTTATATTATTGCTGAGTAATACATAAATTGTGGCTATTGGAGCAGGTTAGAAAGAAAAATTAAGAAAGGGAAAGATGCAGAGGCCACCGATGATGGGGCGGCCGGAGGAATTCACACTGAAGGAGACGAACCCTGCACTGGGAGGTGTGGGGTCTGCTGGGGACAAACTCACCACCACCTACGACCTGGTTGAGCAAATGCAGTATCTCTATGTTCGAGTTGTTAAGGCCAAGGAGCTGCCTGCCAAAGATCTCACCGGCAGCTGTGATCCCTATGTCGAGGTGCTCTTTTATTTTTGTATTTATCAGTTTTATGTCTGAGTCTGCTGATTTTGTTCGGCAAGGTATTTTTTTTATTTTTTTGTTTGCTTGAACCTCAAATTCACTGCTTGCCATGACATGGAATTCACATCCTCCCCGGTACCGTAATAGGGAATCTTTTACAATTACTGGATCTGGACCGTTCTTTTTAACTTGGCACGAATCTCAAAGTCCAATAATACTGCCCCCTGCGCTAGCCCGAATCTCAAAGCGGCTGAGAGTTAATCTCAAACCGTAAAGTGAAGGGAATTTTACAGTAATGGAGAGGATACTTGTCCCATGACATGTCGTTCGACCCTCAGGGGTGCATAATGCCCGTCTTGTTTACTCATGAACTGTGAATTTTGTATGTTTGCACCAATGCAAACTGCAAAAACAGGGTTTAAACATATTCTGGATCCATTTGAACTTATTTCATGAAAGAAGTGCTTGTTATGATTCAGATCATATTGTTTTCTCATGAACTGTGAATTTTGTATGTTTGCACCAATGCAAACTGCAAAAACAGGGTTTAAACATATTCTGGATCGATTTGAACTTTATTTCATGAAATAAGTGCTCGTTATGATTCAGATCATATTGTTTGGATTTAAACACAGTACCTTTTTTGTTGTATACTACGTGTAAAAGGTTGATTGAAAGAATATGTCAACATACTTTGAGTGTATGTCAATAGGCATCAAGTTTCTATAATAAAAACACTTCTGCTCCTATCTAAAATAGGTTTGATCAGTGTACCCAACCAACAATATCTGTACTGCTGCCATTTGAGTGGTACAGCTGTCCTTTTGCTGAAATATCTTAACTGGAGCCTTTTCTGCTACAATTTGTTACTTAATTTTGGTTTGGAATAATATAGGTGAAACTGGGGAACTACAAGGGTACAACACGCCATTTCGAGAAAAGGTCAAACCCTGAATGGAACCAGGTCTTTGCCTTTTCAAGAGATAGGATCCAAGCATCAGCAGTGGAGGTCACCGTCAAAGACAAGGACTTAGTGAAGGATGACTTCATCGGCCGTGTTTTCTTTGACCTATCTGAGATTCCAAAGCGGGTTCCGCCTGACAGCCCGCTGGCCCCTCAGTGGTATGTACCTGGTATCAGGACTGTACTTTGGTTTGTTCATGAGATATATAGTTATCAAGTACCTTGACTATATTTTTGGAAGTGCTTTTATGAGATGCATACAATTGTACATATCACAGAGGATGATGTGGGGGCATACTTCTTTGTGTACGATGCATGCTAGCTTTGCATTTATTTTAGAGAAAAGCTGGTAATTGCTTAGGTTCCTTTGGGGTGGGGGGGGGGGGGGTGGTGGGGGGCTTAACCTCGAGAACTGTTGGATCTGCTTAAAACAACAAATTCAGATCATTGATCTGGATCTACTTCACGAGCCAAGTGGTTACATTGCAAATTTTTACCTGTTGTGTTTGTTTTTGTTTTTGTAGATAAGATCAAGGGGATGAAAATTATAAAAAATGGACACCTCCAAGATAATTCATTTTTGACCTTCTCATTTCATAGAAAAATATGAAAAAACAATAATTTGGGAACACTAATACCTGGCTCCTCAAGTAGATCAATATATCGAAAGTTCGAATTCATCATTTGAATTTTAGAGCTGATCAGACAGTTTTTGAGGTTAAGCTCAAGGACCTCCTTGGTTAGCTTAGATTCAGATTAGCGTTTACTCTTTGTTTTACATGTCATATACCCTCTGAAAGAGGATGAAGATGTGGAGTACTAGTTTCATAATGTCTCTCTCAAGAGCCAATACCATACTTAGCCATTAGAAGTTACCCATGAACTGGTGTAGAGTGGTCAGATTTCATATACCAAATGGTCAGGATTGCTATTGTGCCACTGCGGTATCATTGTACCAGTCACAATGGCTTTCAACTTCGCCTGGTTTTAGTCACCACTCACCAGCATGAGGCGAATGGATAGTTAGGATTAGTACTGGTCAAAAGGAATTGTAACGACAACTTGTGTAACTAATTGGATTATGCAATACAACAGGTACCGTCTTGAGGATCGCAAGGGAGACAAAGTCAAAGGTGAGTTAATGCTAGCAGTTTGGTGGGGTACACAGGCTGATGAGGCATTTCCTGAGGCATGGCACTCTGATGCAGCCACTGTACCAAGTGATGGCCTTGCCAGCATTCGCTCTAAAGTCTACCTTACCCCCAAACTCTGGTATTTACGTGTCAACATTATCGAAGCACAAGATCTAATTCCGACTGATAAGAGCCGCTTCCCTGAGGTATATGTCAAGGCCATGCTTGGCAACCAGGCTCTGCGGACCCGGGTTTCCATGTCCCGCGGCATAAACCCACAATGGAATGAGGATTTAATGTTTGTGGCAGCGGAGCCATTTGAGGAGCATTTGATCTTAAGTGCAGAAGACCGGGTGGCTCCTAACAAGGATGAGGTGTTAGGCAAGGCAATGATACCTTTAACAAATGTCGACAGGAGGTTGGATCATAAACCAGTAGGCACACGTTGGTACAACTTGGAGAAGCATGTAATAATTGATGGTGAGCAGAAGAAGAAGGAGATTAAGTTTTCGAGCCGAATCCACATCAGAATCTGTCTTGAAGGTGGGTATCACGTGCTAGATGAGTCGACCCATTATAGCAGTGATCTTAGACCAACAGCTCGTCAGTTGTGGAAACAGAGCATCGGTGTACTTGAACTTGGCATTTTGAATGCACAGGGATTACTTCCAATGAAAACCAAAGATGGTAGAAATACAACTGATGCTTATTGTGTGGCAAAATACGGACAGAAGTGGGTTCGCACTCGTACCATTATTGATAGTTTTAGCCCGAAGTGGAATGAACAGTACACCTGGGAGGTGTACGATCCTTGTACGGTGGTAACAATTGGTGTCTTTGACAACTGCCATCTTCACAGCAGTGGCAACAATGCCAGGGACAACAGGATTGGGAAAGTTCGAATCCGTTTGTCCACACTTGAGGCGGATCGAGTCTACACCCACTTCTACCCATTAATTGTTCTCCTCCCATCAGGTGTAAAAAAAATGGGGGAGGTGCAATTGGCAATTAGATTCACATGCTCGTCTCTCTTAAACATGATGCATCTATATTCTCAGCCTCTTTTACCAAAAATGCACTACCTGTACCCCTTGTCAGTAATGCAGCTTGATAATTTGAGGCACCAGGCCATCCAAATCGTCTCAATGAGGCTCGGCAGGGCTGAACCGCCTTTAAGAAAGGAGGTGGTAGAGTACATGTTAGATGTCGACTCTCACATGTGGAGTATGCGCAAGTCAAAGGCGAATTTCTTTCGTATAATGGGTGTCTTGAGCCCTTTACTAGCTGTCGGCAAGTGGTTCGACCAGATCTGTCAGTGGCGCAACCCATTGACAACTATCCTGATCCACCTTCTATTCATTATTCTGGTTCTTTACCCAGAGCTTATCCTCCCAACTGTGTTCCTGTACCTGTTTCTAATCGGGGTGTGGTACTACAGGTGGCGACCGAGACAGCCACCACACATGGATACCCGTTTGTCGCATGCAGAGACGGCGCATCCGGATGAGTTGGATGAAGAGTTTGATACCTTCCCTACCAGCCGGTCACCTGACATTGTCAGAATGAGGTATGACAGGTTGAGGAGCGTGGCGGGTCGGGTCCAGACAGTTGTTGGTGACATTGCGACCCAGGGTGAGAGGTTACAGTCCCTCCTTAGCTGGCGGGATCCGCGTGCAACGGCGATTTTTGTGACATTTTGTTTGGTAGCAGCTGTTGTGCTCTATGTTACGCCATTTAAAGCTGTCATGCTATTGGCTGGGTTTTATGTCTTGAGGCATCCAAGGTTCCGCCGCAAGCTGCCGTCTGTACCCCTCAATTTCTTTAGGAGGCTGCCGGCTCGTACTGATAGTATGTTGTGAGCGGGTTATTTTTCCTTTTCTTTTATGATTTTTTTTTTCTTTTCTTTTTTTGGGGTTGGGTGGATGCTGGTCAGTTGCTTAGAACTTTGTGTTCTTTTGTGTTGTGGGTTGGTACAACTGTTTGTTAAACGTGTTGTTCATTTTAATATTATTTAGGGCCCTTTTAGTTGTTTGTAGTTGGAATTTCTGATGAACCCCAACCTTTAATTAGGTTTAGCTGTTTATCCACTTGTTTTGTAATATACTTGGATCAGTGCTCGATGTTACGTTTTGTCGGATGCCTTAATTTCACTTTTTTCTTCCTGTTTGAAACCAAAAGAGTAGCTTTTGGACACCAGTATCTCAAATCCTTGGTGAGGTTTTAACATCCCGTAAAATTTGGGTTCTGTTGCAGGGAAATTTTAAATCAGTTGTCACTCTACATCTCTGCCTTTTATTCTGTGGCCTTTTGGAAATGAGCCTTTTATATGTTATTCATTTTCTCTGTATAGCTAATTAGAAAATACTCTTCATCTAATATGGGGAAAACAAGCTACATGGGAGTTTATGCTAATGATAATTCCAAGAAATTCATTTTTCTTCAGACCAAGAGATCAAGATCTTTTTAACAAGAAGTATTCTTTTTGCTAAAGTTGTTCTCCACAAAAAATACACTCGAGAGCCAACCAGTATAAAATACTTCTCTAGTTCAATAACCAAGCAATCGCGAAGATACCTTGTTTTAGTTTGGAATGTGAATCATTAGGTGCACTTGATCAGCCTTAGATGAAGAACATGGGCTATTAGAGGCCATGTCTAGGCCCAACTGTAAATTTAAAGTATTTTCACAAATACAATCCTTCAAAAGTTCATACTAGAATGCTTCCCTTCAACAAAATATATTCATGCTTTTACCGTCAACGACTAGAAATTGTTTTCAGCTGTTTACCCCAGGAATTGGTCTATCCTTGTCAATTCTGATGTTTCATTAATAAAAGAAAATACAAATCAACGAAGGGGAATTTCTTTGAAGGAGAAGCAAAAGGGACATCACCATTATTTTCCAATTAAATTAATCCCCAAAGCCAAGGAATTATGCAAAAACAACGATATTGACACGCTCATTTTATGCTAAAAAATTGTAACGATAAGGGATGGTTGAAAAATGGCATTGACATTGTATTCATTTCTCATATATTTTACAAGGTTCATGTCGGACAAATCCTAATTCTTACCGTTGTAAGAATGGAAAATTTCTGGGAGACTAGCTGAACAGATTTTCGCATCTTTTATTTTTCAAGGAGTGTCAATAAAATCTCAAGGTTAATTTCCTCATTACGTACCTAACTGTTTATGATATTTATAATATAATAATAATTTTTGAACTTCACAAAAACAGAAAAGAGGTGCCCTTGCCGACATTTTTATTATTATCCAAAGTTAATTACAAATTAATAAATTTACTCATGATTCCCAAGTTTTTCCAAAAATATCCAAACCGGCCATAAAATGGCCGGTTTCCTCTTTTATTTTTTTTATTTTTTTAGAGACATTATGAAGAGCAAGATAATGACATCTAACACTGAAAATTCGAATTTTTTGTTTAAATTATTTGTTAGATTACTTCTTTTGATTTATAATTAGCATATTTATACTAAAATACACTAGATTACTTGAAAATTATGTTGAATTACACTATATTACACTAAATTACTCTAAATTATGTTAAATTACTCTAAAATACGGTAAATTCAGGTAAATTACTGTGTGTCTTCATAGTGATATATAATTATAAACTATTTTTTGTTTCTCTTTATCTTCATAGTGATTTATAATTACAAACTATTTTTTTTAAGAGACACTATGAAGAGCAAGATAATGAAATCTAACATTGAAAATTTGAATTTTTTATTTAAACTATTTGTTAGATTATTTTTTTTGATGTATAATTAGCATATTTGTACTAAAATACGCTAAATTACTTGAAATTATGTTGAATTACACTATATTACGTTAAATTACGCTAAATTACATTACATTACACTAAAATATGGTAAATTACGCTAAATTACATATGAATAGGGACGACATCTTCACTGAAAAGGCGAAAAACGACGACAAAACTTCAAACGACTATAAAATGGAGCTCGAGTGTTCGATTTCAGCAAATGACCAAAACACTTGATGATTCAGCTAATTACAAGTTCATTATGTAAATAACAGCGCTCGAGTGTCCGATTTCAATATTCAGAATTACCAAAAACTAAGGGAAGAGCATCAAAACTTGAGTTGAAGTTTTCAATTAAGATTTTCATTTCTATTATTCAATCTAAGTAGCTTAGTAAATTAGTTACATAATGAACTTGTAGAAAATTTTTACTATTTTCGGAATTTTTTTACTATTTTTCATGATTCATGAAAGATAGCACAAAATCGGTATACTTAGCGTAATTTTGCGTAGTTTAGCGTAATTTACCGTATTTCAGCATAATTAGCGAACTTATTGTAATTTAGCGTAATTCAACATAATTTCAAGTAATTTAGCGTATTTTAGTATAAATATGCTAATTATACATCAAAAGAAGTAATCTAACAAATAATTTAAACAAAAAATTCGAATTTTCAATGTTAGATTTCATTATCTTGCTCTTCATAGTGTCTCTAAAAAAAAAAAGGAAACCAGCCATTTTATGGCCGGTTTGGACATTTTGGAAAAACTCAGAAATCATGGGTGAATTTATTAATTTGTAATTAACTTTGGATATTAATAAAAATGTCGGCGCCTTTGCGTCCATGTTCAAGCCGAATTTTTTTTAATATCCAAAATTAAATAAAAAATAATAGAAATCCCCACGTTTTTGGAAAAATTATAAAAATGTCTAGGCCGCCTAGAAACTTGGCGGCCGAGAAAAGAATTGGCCGCCGAGTTTCTCGGTGGCATTGTGTTTCATATGTACTGGTTGTCTTTCGTGTTCTACTGATTGTATTTTATTTTCTTCTTGTTGTTTTTCGTCTTCTACTAGTTATTTTTCATCTTCTTCTAATTGGCTTTCATGTTGTGTTGATTGTCTTTCATATTTTACTGGTTGTCTTTCATCTTGTACAGTTATTTTTTATTTTTACTGGTTGTCTTTCATCTTGTACCAGTTGTCTTTCATGTTCTACTGGTTGTCTTTCATTTTGTATAGGTTATCTTTTATGTTCTACTAGTTGTCTTTCATCTACTAATGATTGTCTTTCATCTTCTTCTAGTTATCTTTCATCTTCTACTAGTTGTTATTCATCTTTTTCTAGTTGTGTTTCATCTTGTACTGGTTGTCTTTTCTCTACTACATATTGTCTTTCATATTCTACTGCTTGTCTTTCCTCTACTGTTGGTTGTATTTTATTTTCTTCTAGTTATTTTTCATATTCTACATGTTATTTTTCATGTTCTATTTGTCTTTCATTTACTACTAGTTGTATTTCATCTTCTATTGGTTGTATATAACCTTCTTCTTGTTGTCTTTCATGTTCAACTGATTGTCTTTCATATTCTATATGTTGTCTTTCATGTTCTACTGGTTGTCTTATGTTGTACAAGTTGTCTTTGTAGTCCCTAACGCCACCTAGAGGGGGTGAATAGGTAGTCTTAAAGATGTTTTTTGTGTAATCCCTCTAAACTAACAAGTCAAACAACAATCAAGCACGTGTACACTAGTAAATGTAAATAGATGAGAGTAAGAGAAATTTGACATGCAAGATGATAACAGAGTTCGGCTTAAAATTCCTATGTCGTGACAACCTCGTCGACGCCCCTTTCTTATTATCCAAAAAGAAAAGATACAACTTGTGATACGTGAGCCCAAACAAAGTGGGAAGTCACGGCCTTACTCGTGTACAAGGTGAGCCTAAAAGCTCGAGTTGGCAAGTCCCAACAAAGGAGATCGTCACACAACTATGGTTATATGGTGAGCGGAAGGCGCTCGAGCTGGTGAGCCCTTTAATGCCCTACAAGCGGGAAGTCACACGGCTATTCGAAGGGAGCAATAAGTAGTATGTCCATAATGCTTCATTTATGCCTGTTTTAGCTCCAAAAACGCTAGAAAATTTGAAATTCTACAGAATCAAGTAAAATGGCGAAAGTAATCTGATTCTACCTAAAATAAACAATTGTAACTCCAATTTGGAAATATTTTAGGTTAAGTGATAGGAAAAAAATACTACTTATTTCAACCCTATCACACCCCCAAGCCTAAACCTTTGTTCATCTCGAACAAATAATCTGAAGATTTTGTCCGTCCCCGAATAAAATATGAAGATTACTCAAGTTGTTTAGACCTAAGCGGGATACTGATTATCAAGCAATACAAATCATGCAATCACACGGATAATAAAATCAACAAGAACAATCATGCAAGCAAACAATCATAATAAAGAAAATCATCAAAATAAGGTAGATTTTAACACAAGTTCATGCTTAATGCCTAAGCCCCTAGAGAGGAAATCTAGCCTCTCATGTGTATGCTAACATCCAAAGAAATACAAGAGTAAACATGATAAAAACTAAGAAAAACAAGAAAGAGAATAGACTACACCAATCTCCTCGCTTGCTGCTCTGGTCTTCACTTTGTTCTGCTTGAGCAACCTTTAATCCTTTGCTTCAATCGCCTTGATTCACTTGGAAACGGGCAGAGAGATGTGTAGAAAATTTGTAGAATAAAAGTTAAAATAAATATGCCCTTCTCCTGCTGCCTTCCTCCAATATATAGTAATTTTTGTCTCTTGGGAAGCAATTCCCCAAAATATGGCAACAAATATGAGAAGATATTGCGAAATCAGGTAAGATTGGCATTGGTGCGGCCTCCCGTGCGGCCTTCATAAATTTCTGTGCGGCCCGCATAAAATGGGAAGCTGGCTGAATTTTGCTAAGGGAAGAGGTTTGTGCGGCTGGTTGTCTTTCATGTTCTACTAGTTGTCTTTTATATTTTACTAGTTGTATTTCATATTCTTCTAGTTGTATTTCATGTTCTTCTAGTTATATTTCATATTCTTCTAATTGTCTTTCTTCTTGTACTGGTTGTCTTTCATGATCTACTGGTTGTCTTTCATGTTCTATTGGTTGTATTTCATTTTTTTTTAATTGTCTTTCATCTTTTACCGAATGAAATTGTTTACAATTAAATAGAGGTAGTGCACATGATTTCGTAAATAGTAGGTTCATTGTGTTATAATTATGACTAATTCAATTAAGTCAGAAATGATAATATATATATACTGGACATTTGTACAAGAAAAAAATAAAATAGCTTGGCAATGTCACCAGGAAGTTAATTGGTATTCCGGTCCACCAAAAAATTAATGTCACTTAGAAATTAATTAAATTACATAAGAAACGGAAAGTTTGGTAGTCAGCTGACAGGTGTCCGGATAAATGGAATTAAGTGGAGTTAAGTGAGAGAATGGTTCACAGGTGTATTGAAGTTGGCGGAGAGAGGAGAGAGATGCGCTTAGAAATCCGCGTAGGACTGGAAATAAATCTGCTGGGATCCTCTGGGATCGCAGGGTCTTGCGATTTCAATCCCAAGCGTTCACATATTTTGAAATTCGTACACAAAAACTGAGTTCTCAAAAGAATTCTGAGTTTTATCGTTTGAATAGTTGAGATTAGAATAGGATTTTTTTTTTTTTAAATAGAATTACTTTAATTGATTTCAACGGAACAAGCCTCTTACGGGATGAAATTCGAAAACTAGCCTCCACCGATCCTAGGAACCGGTGTAGCAAAAAAAAACCAATCTACACCGGTTCTAGGGACCGGTGGAGGCAGTTTTGCACCAGCCGATACCCTTACCACAGAAAATCCCTCATCTATACCTCCACCGATCCCTAGGACCGGTGGAGGCTTGATCTCCGAATTTCTTGATTATTTGAATTTCTTTTCTTGATTATTTGAATTTCTTGATCATCGAAAATTTAAATTATGCTTATTTGAATCATATTTGAAATTCATGTATGTACCACTGAAGCATAATTTCTTGATTAAATTCTTAAAATACAATAAAAATGTCAAAGATAAATTCTTAGAATACAATAAAAATGTCAACATAAATTCTTAGAATACAACATAATCGTATTGAATGATGTAAGTACAATAAAAAACAGTGTAATGTTTTTCCCAGTAATGTAAATACAATGAACATTACACTAAAAAGCAGCATGTTTGCAAACTGACAACATCAGCATGTTTGCAAACCTACCTATAAAATTGAAAAATTAAAAAATTGCATGATTTTTACACTAAAAAGCAGCATGATTTTTATTGTCTATAGCTAATTGTATTTACATGTACGCAAACTGCATTTTTATATCTAAACCTACCTACACCGATCCACAGGACCGGTGGAGGCATTTTTGAAGCTCCACCGATCCACAGGATCGGTGCAGGGCTATTTCGTGTGGTCTTCCGTGTAGGATGTTGTGGCTGGCGCAAAACAGGCTCCACCGGTCCCTAGGACCGGTGTAGATTGGGTTTTTTTGCTACACCGGTCCCTAGGATCGGTGGAGGCTAGTTTTCGAAATTCAGCCCGGCAGAGGCTTGTTCCGTTGAAATAATTAAACTAATTCTATTTAAAAAAAAAACTCTTAGAATCGTAGGGTCCTGCGATCCCTTAGAATCACAGCAGATTCGCACCTCGTAGGACTAGGTTTGAACTCTCCGTTTATCCGTATTCGAATCTGATTTTTATTTGAGACAAACCCTGAGGAACAACTCTAGTAATAAAAAAAGAAGAAAGAAAATTAGAACAACATAGATATATAAGCATGTGTATTTAGTACATGGAGGACAAAATAGATAATATCAGTGAGGCGATAGATTTAATAAAAAGACAACGGTTGGTTAATCGGAAGGATAAGACAATTGAAATTATTGAAAAAAGAAAAAAAAATTGATTTTGAAAGGATGTAATAAAATTGTGCCTATATTATTTTATATTATTCTTAATTTATTACATATATATTCTGGGTTATCTGTTATTTAGTTAAGACGTACCTTTATCTGAGCAATTATGTAGTAAGACCCGGCTCTATCTTTTTTATTTTTAAATTCTAGTACATTTCCATTTTTATATTTATGATTGAAAATAAACTAGTGCAACAAGCTACCGATTAACTAATTAAATATTTGCAACTGGTTGTAGGAAGCTAGAGAAAAATATATTTCTGCGCATCTATTATTTTAATTAAGTACGGCAGAATCTTGACCTTATCTTATAATAATTGCCGAGTAGATTTACTTCAAAATAATCTTTCCATAGTAGATAAATTAACACAAATTTTTTATTTGAGCTTCGTAAAATTACACATTTGAACTGATTTCTCGTCACTTTTAAAATTTAAGCTGGAAGTCCATAATTGAGATTTACGAAAAAAATGACTAAAGAAGAAACAAAGTTGTTGGCAATAATTTTTAAGTTTAAATTTTAAAATCTCCACTTTTAATGCTTACCTTTCTAAAATGAGTACCATGCCTTGCTAGATATAAAAAAACGATAGATACACTCAGAATTTTCCATAATAAAAACTATTTAACCTGCAGATACTTTTGCAATTATCTTGGCTATGTTATTAACCTAATTCTTCACAGTTATATTTCTGGATATGCCATCAACATTAATTCTACACGTGGCCTACGTTTTCTTTTTTAAGAAAAGACCATTATTACACATTTCATTTATCATATTTTCGATAATAATTCATCTTTAATTTTATAAATATTTTAACACATTTACTTTCTGCTCACAATTTACAAATATGTGAGCCACAACTTGTACACTGGGAGAGACAGATCTTAATTAGAGGTGTTCAAGTCACCTCTATAAATTAAAAAATAGCAATTTTATATTTTATAATTTTTGTAAGTACTTATATCTTTAAGCTTCCTTATTAATTAAAATTCCAGTACAATAATTTATTCAGCCTTTTAATCTTAATTTTCTAGTTCTGTTTATAACTGCAGAAGTTTTACTAATTGAAATGTTTTAAGTTGACCCTATAGTCTATACATAATATGTACTCTTTTTAAAGTGTACGCTAAGACAAATACATTTTTTATTGAGTTAGACATTTTAAGGGTATGGAGAAATAGGAAATGAAAAAAAAAATAGAAAACATTTTCCGTGATTAAACGAGGCCTTTAATTCCGCAAGGCAATTCGTACATGCAATTTAAAAGATGTTTCAAATAAATTGTTTCTCCGATTTTGTTCTGTAAACAGAATTACGTATTTAAAAAATGATATTTAAATTAAAATATATACTATTAAGTATGACATATTATCAAAAGATGTAGACAAATTTATTTAACTGAAGATTACACAATATAATAAAAAAAAAATTGAGTTGACAATATAATATTTTTTTGGGATCGACTAACAGTCCCCTAAACGTCCCCCTAACGGTCAAAGTACAACTGTCAGATATCTATTCAACATACATTAATTCACATACAAAATGGAAAGTATTCATACCTAAGATATTAAATATTCATATATAATTCATCAAGTATTCATACCTAAGATATCAAGTATTAATTCACATACAAACTGGGGACCATTACTTTTCGGGGGCAGTAACTGTCAGATTGCATTGGAGACCACAACAAAAAAGTCACGTGGATCACACCACCAGTGCTACATTCATTGATTAAATTAATTCACATACAAAATGGAAAATATGAATACCTAAGATATAAAATATTCATATATAATTCATCAAGTATTCATACCTAAGATATCAAGTATTTAAGAAAAAACTGGACACATACCTACTCATCTTTTACACGTTTTTCAAGGTGGTTTTTTTTTCTCCGTTCAATCTAACCAATTTTTGGGACGATCTATGAGGAATTTTGCAAATCTAAAACCACGAACGTGTTCTACACAATTTTCTCTTTCAAATGAGATCCATGATGACATACTTTTACACGTTTTTCAAGGTATCAAATATTCAAATATGGAAAGTATTCATACAAAATGGAAAGTATTCATACCTAAGATATCAAATATTCATATATAATTCATCAAGTATTCATACTTAAGATATCAAGTATTTAAAGAAAAAACATGGACTCATCTTTTACACGTTTTACACGTTTTTCAAGGTGGTTTAATGATTGACAAAGTTAGTTAGAATGGGAGGGACGTTTAGGGGACTGGAGTGCGGGGGACAACATATTTACTCTATTTTTTTAATCATTAAATGAGGTATACCTCACACATCGAGGCAGCAGCCAATAAAAATATTGAATGTCTTTTGTATAACCCAACAAAAAATTGAACCGATAATATTTATTTGTAAAATTTGTACTTCTTAAGTTAATTGAATGAAATAATATTTGATTAGAGACAAATTAATGAAGGGATATTCTAAATAATTTTGCGTTCGAAAAAAATGTAAATTATTATCATCGTGTCACTAGATCATGTGCTATCAGTGGGCCCACCCCCTAGCACATCAACCCTAGGCCCATCAGCCCATGCTCCAAAAAGAGTAAGAAGGGCCCAAGCTGAACACATGCCACATGGCATGAATACAGAAGGATTCAACATGTCATGTTGACGTCACACTAGGGCTGCACAAAAAAAAAATTCGTAGTTCGTAATTCGATTCTAGTTTGATTCGAAAAAGTTCGTAAAAAATTTGATTCGAAATTGAGTTCGTTCGAAATAGGTGTTGTTTCAAGCAATCCTTTTTTTAGTCTATTTGACTAATTTGCAAAACATACAATAATTGAATTTTACGATTTTCTCTATGTTTAGAAAGAATGCAGGTTCAAGACAATTGGAATTGCAATTTATAAAGCGCTTGAACTGAAGAAACATCAAGTTATTCATCAAGAATTAGAATTGTAAATTTTATATTTAGTAAAGTAGATTTGATGTTGAAACACAGGGATAAAACGTTGGAACGGTTAACAAAACGTTCAGACGTTTTTCTATGTGAAAAATCTGGAGATTAAATCGATTAAAAGCTGGAAAAATATTATAAAACGTCCCAGACGATTGTCAAAACGTCTGGACGATTTAATTAATTTCTCAGACTTCAAAATAGCTTTTTAATCGATAAATCTCCAGAGAAAAATGTTCTGAAACGTTTGTTAAACGTCTGTAACGTTTTAGGAACTCTCACAGAAATTTAAATTTTTGAACTAAACGTTTTCTACGTTTTACAAAACGTTGGGACGTTTTATGGCAGATAGCTCGTTTGAAAGCTGCCACTATAAATAGAACCTTAGGGTTCTCCTCTTTTTGATTTTAACCTAGCCGACCCTAATTATTGCAAAAGCAATTTTCTGTGAACAAGTTCCTCCATTGTTGTGAGAGCACAAATTTCAATATCCCTCAAAACAACCTCAAATCCACTTCACTAATCTTGAGTTAGATTAGATTAGAGTGAGCACTTGAGCGTTCATCTTGAGATTTCGAACTTAGAGACTTCGTTCTCGATTCTAGTTGGCCGTGTGACTTCCCGTTGGTTGTAAGGGCTCACCGGTTCACAAGTTGTAACCTTTCTCTTTTGGGTAATAGAAAGGCGCACCGAGAAGCGGTTGCGACGCCCCGGAGACGTAGGCATTTTAAGCCGAACTCCGTTATCACTCCTTGTGTCAATTTTCTCTAAACTCTTTTACTTTATTTTATTTGCAATAATTTATATTTCGAATTTAGTGGTGCCTAAGGGACAACAAAGTGGTATCAGAGCACGTTACTCAAATTAAGACTCACTTAATTCGAGTTTACCGATCTAAAAAATGGCACCCTTTAGACATGTAAAAGAACCTCAAATTTTCGGTAGCACAACCAAAAATTTTAGTCATTGGAAAAGGACTATGATGAATTACCTTAACATCCTTGAAGTTTGGGATGTCATTGAGAATGGCTATAAACCGAAATACAACAATTGTACCGAAAATGATACCAAGGTCGAAACACAAGCATCTACCGATTTAAGGAAAGTAAATGATCTTGCCGTTAATGCAATATATAATGCGGTAAGTGAATCGGTTGCATTGATCTTTGGTAACACATCAAATGCAAAAGAAATGTGGGATGCTCTTGTTGACCGATACGAGGGTAACACCCAAATCAAACGAACCAAAATAGCCGGTCTAGACACCAAATTTGAAACTTTTAAGATTGAAAATGGTGAAAATGTTGAGGATATGTATAATAGACTTATGCATATTCAAAATGAATTTGTTGAACTAGGAGAACCACTTTCTAACGATAAGATTGTAGGAAAGCTTCTTCGAGTAATGCTTAGGAGGCCTAGGTGGGATGGATTGGTGAGCGCTCTAGAAGCACTTCATGGGACACAAAAATCATTCACACCGGATGAACTCTATGCCCATTTCCGGAGTTTTGAAGAAAAGCTCATACAAGCCGGTGAACTCAAACAAGAGCCAAAAACAAAAACCGTGGCTTTTCCGGCTCAAAACCACCGAAACCACCCAAGCTCCTCAAATAACCGTCCATCAAGTGACTCATTCATGAACCAACTAGGGCATGAAACCTCTTGTGATGCCGCCACCATAACCAAAATGTTTCAATCTATGCTTAACTTCGAACGAAAATACAACAAGGAACGTGAAGAAGGAAACAAAATGGTTGTTTGTTTCGCATGTGAAAGAGAAGGCCACACCATCCAAACTTGCTTCAAAATATTTCCCAACTTGAAAAACAAGGATAGCGAAGGGCAACATGACCGAAGGCCTAAGCAAAAGTACAAATGATATAAAAGCAAGAAGAAGGCCAAGGCAATGCAAGCCTTATTTTGCATTGATTCCGATGAAAGTAGTAGAGAAGAATCCGACTCGGAGTCGGGTGATGAACAAGAGGTCAACCTTGCCTTGATGGCAATAGTGAATGAAGATTCGGCAACCATTGATGTGGATACAATAATTGCAAACAAGAACATAACCGATGAGATCACCATCGAATTCCTCAAAAATCTCATCAACCCAACTATCTACAAGGAATCGGAGGATCCCATCAAAGCCTCAACTAACACCATTATCGAGGTAGAGGATGCATCCATAGAAGATGTAACAAACTCCTCAAATAAGGCACATCTTATCTCTTCTCCTAACCGGTATATGTCTACCATTGATTTGACCAATCCCGACTACCATTTGAATGGTTACCAAGTTAGGAAAGATGAATCCAAAATCGATATAAATAACAACTATATAAAGACAAATGAGACAAGCACGTTCATGGATGAGGCTCTAATTAATTATAATGCGCCTAGGTTGCTTGAGGAATCTAAAAAGGCCATGCTTGAAAAGGAAGGTATCATACAAAAATTGAAATCTCAACTTCTTGAATTTGAATTCAAAATTAAAAACTTAGAGTTGGAACTACTTAAGTCACATACTTGTCAATCACACATAGGGGATATAGAAATGTTAAAAGTGAAAATCCAAACTCTAGAGACCGAAAACAGGGCTTTAAGATCGCCTAGTGAATTCTCAAATGTCACTAGTCTCGATCCCTACTATGTAGAAAATTTGATCAATGCCAATTTGAATCGACAAGTCGGTAAAATGGGCATTGGATACAAGAAGGGTCAAACCTCATTTGAATCAAATTTTTCACAAAGCCCAAAAGAAAATGGGGAACTTACTCAAAGTTTAAACAAGGTCAAGTTCAATCGCAAAGAGTATTTTGATTATCAATTTTACACCAAACATGGTAAAACACCCTTGACAAAGGAGTCAAATAAAGGGACAACTTCTCAAACCACAAATGCAAAACAAAACCAAAAGTCTCAAAATTATGCATTTAGGTACAAATTTTCTAACAAAAACCACAAAAATGAGAACAAGTTTCAAAATAGTGATAGGAACACATTTAATCCAAAAAGGTCAAACAAAACTTATTTCAAAGGACCGGATGGATGGTTTTACGAAATTCAAAATAAAAATACTTTACAAAACAAAAACCAAAGAAATGGTTTGACTAGAGATGTTCCCCAACATCACAACAAGTTTGATTCAAACAAAAATAAGTCTTATCCACCTAAAGTTACAAATCATAGAAATCAAATTCAAGAAGTGAAGGATAAATATCAAACCACCTTCAAGCATGGTTCAACAAATGTCAAGCAATCGGTCACATTTTGTAACTATTGTTGTAAAATTGGCCACACCTCATTAGAGTGTAGCTTTAGGAAAGGAAGCAACAAATCAAATGTTGTTTGGATTCCCAAAGCTAAATTAGCTTAAAAGTTGTAATTAAAATCTCCCCAACCTAAAAACAAAAATCATTAAGGAATGGGGAGATTCAAACAAGGTATATGTTTTGCAAATATATATACTCTTGTAGGTGTGTTTGATTACAACTCATAAAGAAAATGCTTGGATCATTGATAGTGGATGTTCACACCACATGACCGGTGACAAATCTAATTTCAAATTTTTAGAACCATATGATGGTGGGTCGGTTACTTTCGGTAGTAACCAAAGAAAGAGTTCAATTATTGGATTAGGTTCGGTTGGTAATCAAAACTTAACCATATCGGATGTCTACCTTGTTGACGGCTTGAACTATAATTTACTTAGTGTAAGTAAATTATGTGAAGCCGGCTATTATGTTAAGTTTAATACTAATGCTTGTTTCTTGTTTAGAGAATTCGATGACTCTTTAATTTACACCGGTAAAAGAAAGAAAAATGTTTACTATCTATATTTTAATCACTTCGAGTCCGGTGAAATATGTTTGAATGCCATCACAACCGGTTCTAGACTATGGCACCGTAGACTAGGTCATATTGCAATTGATTCCATTAAAAGGTTGGTTAAATTAGATATAGTGCGTGGTTTACCAACTCACAAATTAGAACTTGTAGGATTGTGTGATGCATGTGTACAAGGCAAACAAACTAGAAATAGTTTTAAGTCAAAAGATATTGTCTCAACCGATCAACCATTGCAATTACTACATATGGATTTATTTGGACCAATTAGTATACCAAGTTTGGCTAGAAAAAGATATGCATATGTAATTGTAGATGACTATAGTCGCTTTACTTGGGTCATATTTTTGCAACATAAGGATGAAGTAATTGAAAACTTCATTAAATTTTGTAATCGTGTTGAAAACGAAAAGGGAACAAAGATCATTCGTATTCGAAGTGATCATGGGGGTGAATTTGAAAATGCAAAATTTGATGAAGTATGCTCTAAAAGAGGATATAAACATGAATATTCGGCTCCTCGCACACCTCAACAAAATGGGGTTGTTGAGAGGAAAAACCGAACATTACAAGAGCTTGCCCGAACCATGCTAAATGAATACCCTTTGCCCAAACACCTTTGGGCCGAAGCGGTCAATACGGCTTGCTACGTTATTAATCGCGTTAGCATAAGGTCGATATTGAAGAAAACACCTTATGAGCTATGGAAGGGGTATAAGCCTAAAATATCTCATTTTAGAGTATTTGGATCGAAATGCTTCGTGCTAAATGAATCACCTAAAATTACAAAATTCGATTCTAAATCAATTGAGGGAATATTTGTGGGATATTCTTTGACAAGTAAAGCCTATAGAATTTACATTGCATCTCATCAAATTGTAATTGAATCCGTACATGTCAAATTTGACGAGACTACTAATCAAAAGGTCGAGAAAGGAATTCAAATTGTAGGTATTGAAGAGGCCGAGCTCGAAATTGATGAAGTTGAAGATACAAATAACAACATTGAGCAACCACTCGAGCAAGAGCAACCCGAAGAAAATCCATTGAACGAATCAATGCAAACCGAGGAGGATCAATCTCCACAAAATGTATATCAACCTCCCGAAGATCTAAGGGAAGTTTCCTCTCATCCTCTTTCTAATGTGATTGGGAATCCTAGGGAAGGGGTTAGGACTAGATCGGGATTAAATCAAATGATTGCCCATTGTGCATTTGTATCAAATGTTGAACCCAAAAATTTTAAAGATGCCAATGGGAATTCAAATTGGATTTGTGCCATGCAAGAAGAATTTGCTCAATTTGAAAGGAACAAAGTTTGGGAACTAGTACCTAAGCCAAGGGACCGAATGATTATTGGAACTAAATGGGTCTTTAGAAATAAGAAAGATGAACATGGAAATGTCGTTCGGAACAAGGCTAGGTTAGTAGCTCAAGGTTATAAACAACAAGAGGGTATTGACTTTGAAGAAACTTTTGCACTCGTAGCTCGTCTAGAATCCATTCGAATACTTTTAGCATATGCCTCAAATAAAAACTTCACTCTATTTCAAATGGATGTTAAAAGTGCATTTTTGAATGGATTTATAGATGAAGAAGTATATGTAAATCAACCACCCGGTTTTGTTGACCCGGCATTTCCTAACCATGTCTATAGACTCACCAAAGCACTTTATGGTCTTAAACAAGCTCCTAGAGCATGGTACGGTAGACTTAGCCCCTTTCTAATTGAAAATGGATTCACAAGGGAAAAGAATGACACAACTCTTTTTACATAGAAGAAAAATAACTCAATTTTAATAGTACAAATATATGTCGATGACATCATTTTTGGTTCACCTAATGCGACACTTGCCGAGGAATTTTCTTCTCTTATGAGTAGTAAATTCGAGATGAGCATGATGGGTGAATTGAACTTCTTCTTGGGGCTACAAATCAAACAACTTTCGGATGGCACCTTTGTGAGCCAAACCAAGTATGCCAAGGAGTTGGTAAAGAAGTTTGGAATGACCGAGAGCAAGACGAGCCCAACACCAATGGCTGCAAATGCAAATCTTGACTCGGATCCAAGCGGCACACCCGTGGACATCACCCAATACCGAGCTATAATAGGTAGCCTACTTTATTTAACTGCTAGTAGACCCGATATTATGTTTGCGATATGTCTATGTGCTAGGTTTCAATCCAATCCCAAAGAGGTGCATTTGAAAGCCGCTAAACGAATTGTTAAATATATCAAAGGCACTTTAAATTTGGGATTGTGGTATGGCAAACAATCGGAATTAGATTTGATAGGATATACCGATGCCGATTTTGCCGGAGACCGAATGGATAGAAAGAGTACAAGTGGTACGTGTCAATTCCTTGGCGGATCACTTGTCTCATGGTCGAGTCGCAAACAAATCTCGGTTGCGCTTTCCACCGCGGAAGCCGAGTATGTTGCGGCCCGTAGTTGTTGCACACAAATTTTATGGATGATCCAAACTTTAAATGATTATGAAATTCGCTTCCGCAACGTACCAATTATGTGTGACAATACCAGTGCCATTATGATATCCAAAAATCCTGTTCTCCATTCTAGAACTAAGCACATAGAAATAAGGCATCATTTTATTAGGGATCATGTTGAGAAAGGTGAAGTCCAACTCATTCATATTGATACCAAAAATCAAATTGCCGATATTTTTACCAAGCCATTGAATACTCAACAACACAATGAATTGCGATTTAAATTAGGCATGCTTGAATTTAAGGACTGAGAATTTTCAATTGGAAGCATAGCAATCAATTAGCTCATTTTAAGACCAAAACGCCAGAGAAAAATGTTTCAAAACGTTTCTGAAACGTCAGAACGTTTATGACCTTACTCCAAATTCTGTCAAAATGACCTCAAACGTCCCCAACGTTTTATAAAACGTCCGGACGTTTTTCTCAATCCAAAAACTACGAAAATTTCACCTGAAAAATGACCTAAAACGTCCAGAACGTTTTACAAAACGTCTAGACAATTTCGTGTTCTTCCATCTTCCAAAATTCTTCAAATTTCTCGCATGAAAAATATCTTCAAAAGTCTGAATGTTTATTCAAACGTCTGAACGTTTGTCTGGTAAATTTTTCATTTCTCAGAAATCGACCAAAACGTCTGAAACGTTTAGTCAAACGTTAAGACGTTCCTCTTGAATATTAATTCTCCAAATTTCAAAATAATTCAGTCAAATAAGGTCTACAAAATGTTCTGGACGTTTTCCTAATCGTTGGGACGTTTTTCTGAAAAATCAAAATTCAAAAGCGAAATTTTCGTCTCCAAATGTCCAGAGGAAAACATTCTGCGACGTTTTATAAACGTCCGTGACGTTTTCGCCGCCGCCTCTAAAACCCTCCTGCGAACCGACGTCTCTTCATTTTTTTTCTCCTTCCTCTTAACCCGTTCTCTCTCTCATTTTCTTCTTCTCTCCGCCACTTTACACCCCATTACTCCATTTTAGCCACTACAGACCACCAAATCACATAATCTAAAGTGATTTCTTCTCTTCTCTCAAACCTCTTCCCATTTTCTCTCTCAAAATCAAGCTTTTCTCTCTCTCTTTTTCTCTCTCTACACCAAAACCCTAACCAAGCCACCTCTTCGAATCCGGCAATCCGACCGCTCAATCGACGATCCGCCTTCACCATTGCGCTTGTAGAGTCGTTCTCTTCACGATTTGTGCTTCATTCTTCAATCGGTAACTTTTAATTTCTCTCAAATCAATGGCTCCAAAACCGGCTAAACTTAATGCCATTAGAAATAAAAGGGCCCGACACGAAGCGGGTCAGTCGAGTAGAACTGAAATTACACCAGATACCACCATCTCTCGATCCAACACCTACCTCTTTAAGAATCCAATTGCTCACACCAATTTCATGGGTCAATTTTCAAATCGGAAGTTATCCAATTGTTACTACTTTAATAAAGCCTCGGTTACTTTTAGATATCCCGAGGATGACAAAGTTATCGGGTATATCAATCATTGGCCTTGGGAATCCTTGTTAACTTGCGATGAACCATATAGTGAGATGATTACCAAAACCTTCTACTCCAACCTCACCTTTTCCGACGAACCATTTCTTGTCAAATCCTATGTATGCGGGCAAGAAATTATTCTATCTCTGAAAAATGTGGCCAATTGGCTTGGTTTATCAAATGAAGGTGAAGAAACCTACCTCCTTCGAAATTGGACCGAACATGCCCTAGAACCCGCTGATCATTACAAAACCTGGTTTGATCGCCGTAATCATGGTGGTACACCCCTCTATGCATCACATCTTCCATCTTTACATCGTTTGCTTTTTCTACTAGTTAACAACATTCTCGTACCCAAAGCAACGATCAAATCAAACATAGAGTGGGGTCCAATGTACTACATGCGACATCTCATTTCCATGGATGAAAAACGGTTCAACATTCTCTATATAATTCTCCGCCACATGACTGTTTGCTTCACAAGCTCAGTTGCTACTCTACCTTTCGCTCATGTGATTCATCGCCTAATTCGCCAAAGTGGCATAACCGTCCCAAGTCATCTCATTAGTAACGAACCACTCCATTTAGTTGATGTCTTACCCAAACATGGTTGGATCAAAGGTACTTCTGACTCGGGTTTACCGATGCTCAAACCCGATGGACGACCCATCAATGATTGGATAAATGCTCCCAATGCCCAACCAAATCAATATTGGGATCCGTATGAAGAAGAACCACCGGTACATAATGAACCACCACCGGTACCACCAATGGCTCAAGGTGAAATACCTCAAGGGGCTGAAAATCAATTGGCTTGGATTATTCACCACATGCAACAATACCAATTAGCCAATACCAATGATTTTACCGCGATTAAGAATGATATTAAGATCTTGAAGGAAGATTCGCGCAAAATCTGAAACCGAGGTCTCAAAAACGCCAAAGCCATTCATGATGTCGATATCACTACCTCCGAACTTGCTCGGCGCTTTGTGCAACAATACGGTGCTTCTAGTGGTGCGACCTCAAGTGCCCCTTATATTCCTTCCGAAGATGATGACGAGGAAGATGTTGAAGATGGTGGCGATGACGAAGATGACCCCTCATTCTAAAATTCCCCTTACTATTTTAAAATTAAAATTCACTAAATGGTTGTTATGTTATGCTATCCCTTGAACTTGTTCTTTATCTTGCATGAATTAATTCTCTTTTGCTTAGGATATTTATGCTATTATTATGACTTTTTGATTTATGGTATCGATATGAATGCTTGAATTATGGTTGCATGATTAGTTATAAATTTGCTATATTACATTCCTATGTTATTTGTGATGCCTTGCATAACTCTTAAATTTTATTACTCATATATTATCAAATTGAGGGGGAGTGCATATTTTTGAGGGGGAGCACTATTGCTTGTGCTATTTGATGTTATTTTGTCTCCCTTTCGTCGATTTCCATAAAGGGGGAGAAAATGCAAGACATGCAAAACCGATTAATTGGGAAATTAAAATTTGGGCAAAATCGATTTATGCACTTACTTGCGTTGTATGTTTTGCAAATCGTCAAAAGGGAGAGATTGTTGTTTCAAGCAATCCTTTTTTTAGTCTATTTGACTAATTTGCAAAACATACAATAATTGAATTTTACGATTTTCTCTATGTTTAGAAAGAATGCAGGTTCAAGACAATTGAAATTGCAATTTATAAAGCGCTTGAACTGAAGAAACATCAAGTTATTCATCAAGAATTAGAATTGTAAATTTTATATTTAGTAAAGTAGATTTGATGTTGAAACACAGGGATAAAACGTTGGAACGGTTAACAAAACGTTCAGACGTTTTTCTATGTGAAAAATCTGGAGATTAAATCGATTAAAAGCTGGAAAAACATTATAAAACGTCCCAGACGATTGTCAAAACGTCTGGACGATTTAATTAATTTCTCAGATTTCAAAATAGCTTTTTAATCGATAAATCTCCAGAGGAAAACGTTCTGAAACGTTTGTTAAACGTCTGTGACGTTTTAGGAACTCTCACAGAAATTTGAATTTTTGAACTAAACGTTTTCTACGTTTTACAAAACGTTGGGACGTTTTATGGCAGATAGCTCGTTTGAAAGCTGCCACTATAAATAGAACCTTAGGGTTCTCCTCTTTTTGATTTTAACCTAGCCGACCCTAATTATTGCAAAAGCAATTTTCTGTGAACAAGTTCCTCCATTGTTGTGAGAGCACAAATTTCAATATCCCTCAAAACAACCTCAAATCCACTTCACTAATCTTGAGTTAGATTAGATTAGAGTGAGCACTTGAGCGTTCATCTTGAGATTTCGAACTTAGAGACTTCGTTCTCGATTCTAGTTGGCCGTGTGACTTTCCGTTGGTTGTAAGGGCTCACCGGTTCACAAGTTGTAACCTTTCTCTTTTGGGTAATAGAAAGGCACACCGAGAAGCGGTTGTGACGTCCCGGAGACGTAGGCATTTTAAGCCGAACTCCGTTATCACTCCTTGTGTCAATTTTCTCTAAACTCTTTTACTTTATTTTATTTGCAATAATTTATATTTCGAATTTAGTGGTGCCTAAGGGACAACAATAGGTTCGCAAACCAAACTTAGTTCGAAATTAACTCAAACATGAACTGTTAATTTCCGCTGTTAATGAACTTTAATGTTTTATTTAGGATAATATTTGGGTTTGTAATAATTCTAAGACTTTGGTGATTGTTCTGTACTTCTATTGATATTTAAATTGTACTTTGAATATTTTGGATATTTGAAAACTTTGGTGATGTTGCTCTTGTTGGCTATTTGGAAAACTTTGTATTCTGTGATTGTACTAAACTTTGGTGTTTGATATAAATTTTGGTATTTGTAATGAACTTTGATATAAACTTTGGTGTACTGTGTAATTAGAATTCAGAATGCCTGAATTTTTATTGAAGTGCTGTAATTTCAAACTATGGCCCAGCCATAAGTCATAACTCATAAGTCGTAACAAAGTTCGTAAAAGTTCGAAATTAATTCAAACCAAACTTAGTTCGAAATTAATTCATATCAAACTCAAACTGGAGGTAAGTTCGATTCGGTTCGGTTCGTTTGCAGCCCTACGTCACACCACCATTTTTTGTAATTTTTTCAGAAGACTAGAATCACCAAAACCAATAATTTTATATATATTAAAAAATAATAAAATATTAAAAAATTGATCTTCAAATACATTTCAATATGAAGATCACGTTGAATGGTTCCGATCAACTATTTAAACTTTGAAAACGAAAATGTCAATGTGAGGCATAATTAAAACACAACTGCAATGATGCATTTTAATATCAATTCAAGTCCGGATCCCCTGGAATAACTCAAATTTTGAGTTTAGATCCGAACCCCCTATCAGAATCTGGACCAATCTGATTTGAGGTGAAATTAATGCATAAAGCCCCTAGATATTTGTACCAAAATAGATCTAACAGTATGATCCGGAGTTCCGGACCAATCAAATCCGAAATGAAATACACAAATCTCTTTAATATTCGTGTTAAAACTGATCAGACAATTTAGATCAAAATTCAAAATTTAGTGAGTCCGGATAACACGCTTCTTCTAGTATTTCAACAATATGTTTCCGGCCTCAATCTATCGAATCGGTTTTAAATGACAAATTCAAACCATTTGAAAACCGATCTCTTTAATGAGTGTTTTCTTTCCATATAAATTTTTTTAATTTTCAAATTTATTTACTATCAAGTCAACCAGTCAAAGATTAATAAAATAGTACATTAAAATGGACACAAATTTATCCTTCATATTTTGACAGCTTAACGTAATAGTAAGTAAATTCGAAAATTAAAAAAAATTATATGAAACGAAGCTCTCATTAAGAAAATCGGCTTGAATGGTTTAAATTTATCGTTTGAAGCTGATTTGATAAATTTTGAGACCAAAAGTATATTGTCAAAATACTAGAAGAAGCGCGTCAGCCAATCTCAAATTTAGTTATAGTTTTATGATATGAATTCTATGAAGTCGGGCTATCTCCTGACTAATTGAACATATTTAAGTTTGAAAACTTTATGCGGCGGTATCGCAGATGACAGTGAAAATATGCCACATAAGATCTGGGACGAATATATATATTTTTTAATTTAGGGACGAATGTTTTCATGTTCATTATTATTTAGTGTTGGTCTGTTGTACTGTTGGTTCTAGTTTGGATTACTCAATGCAATTACTGAACAAGATTTTTTGCAGTGATATAACTCGTAATTAAAGAAGAGATATCCTCTCAATAACTGTTGGTGCAATTCGCCAGATCTGATCCGTTGATCTCACGTACGGCTGTGATTCTTTCTTTGTTGAACAGTTCTGAACTGCATCTCATGGGGCAGTGGGGGCACTGTAGCAAAAGGCCAACAATAGGCTCCACATTATGTAAAAGGAGCGGGGACGGTCCGATACACAGTTGGAGCCGTCAGATCTGTGTCAAGATTCGTGTGACTTGATATATATCTTAAAATTATTAGTGCGAATCTTGATGCGTACTAGACGGTTCTGACATGGCATCATACCGGATTTGGTTCGATGCTCATTGGACCGCTCCCGATCTCTGTAGAAGTATTATTTTCTTGTGTGAGAGTACAGCACACTAATTAAGGAGCTTTTACATAAAGTGGTTGGCATTAGGGCTTGAATGGAAAAAAGAAGAATTGTTACTTGCCTCTACGGCTGCACAAAAAAATTCGTAGTTCGTAATTCGATTCGAGTTTGATTCGAAAAAGTTCGTAAAAAATTTGATTCGAAATTGAGTTCATTTGAAATTAATTCAAACCAAACCTAGTTCGAAATTAATTCAAACCAAACTCAAACTGGACCTAGTTCGTTCGAAATAGGTTCGCAAACCAAATTTAGTTCGAAATTAACTCAAACGTGAACCGTTGATTTCCGCTGATAATGAACTTTAATGTTTTATTTAGGATAATATTTGAGTTTGTAATAAATGTAAGACTTTGGTGATTATTCTATACTTATATTAATATTTAAATTGTACTTTGAATACTTTGGATATTTGAAAACTTTGGTGATGTTGCTGTTGGCTATTTGGAAAACTTTGGATATATACTGTGATTGTACTAAACTTTGGTGTTTGATATAAATTTTGATATTTTAATGAACTTTGATATAAACTTTGGTGTACTGTGTAATTAGAATTCAGAATGCCTGAGTTTTTATTGAAGTGCTGTAATTTCGAACTATATATGGTCCAGCCATAAGTCATAACTCGTAAGTTGTAACAAACTTCGTAAAAGTTCAAAATTGAGTTCGTAAAGTTCGATTCGAAATTGAGTTTGTTCGATATTGAGTTCGTTCGAAATTAATTCAAACCAAACTCAAACTGGAAGTAAGTTCGATTCGGTTCTGTTCGTTTACAGCCCTACTTGCCTCACTGAAGGAGCATATTTTGCCATGGTAGGTGATTTTGATCTCCTAAATGCTAATAAAAGCACTCTACTTATCTTGACTAAAATTAGTTACTATAGAAGAACTTATTAAATTGTATATATCTGGCAGCAGTACGTGCACGGTTATAATGTCATACTACACATTTCACTTTCTTAAATATTGGTCCCTTCTTCTGTTGAATTCAAAGTCTGTTGATTTTTGTGAACAGAAAGATGAAAATCTGAGAGAAAAATATATTTGATGATATGTTCTATTTTATTACAATCCTTAAGTGCTATATATATTACAATTTACAAGGCTTGATATAGCCGTTAGAATTTATTTCTACTTTTGGTACAGTGTACCGTTGAGTTATTTCCTAAGTTATCTATTACACTTATAGACGTATACCCATGATCTATGATGAAATATAATATGAGATTATTCTTCAACACTCCTCCACAAGCTAGGATTATAGATGTCGAGTAATTCTAGCTTACTTGTGATTTCTTCAAATGGTTTTGGATCTAATCCTTTATTAAAAACATCCGCTAGTTGATCGACCACTTCGAACAAAAAGTGTTTTTATTTCTAGGCTTAAACCTTCTCTCTAATAAAATGACAATCAACTTCTATGTGTTTGGTCCATTCGTGAAATACGGAATTTAGTGCAATGTGACGTGCCGAATTGTTGTCACAATACATTTTCTTGTATTGATCAAAGTCGATTCCTATGTCTTTAAGCAATTGTTTGAGCCATATCAATTCGCTTGCGGTTGATTCCATGGCTCGATACTCCGCTTCCGCGCTTGATCATACCACGACATTTTGCTTCTTGCTTTTCCATGTAACTAGATTTCCGCCTACAAATGTGCAAAAACCGGTGGTGGATTTTCTATCAAAGCTACTGGCACAATCTGCATCGGAATATATAGCCACATATTGCATTAGAATTGTTATTCTTCATCCATATGCCCTATCCGGGATTTCTTTTTAAATATCTCAAAATTATATTTACGGTCTCCAAATGTGGTGTTCTGGTGAATGCATAAATTTACTAATTTGATTTACGGAAAATGAAATATTCGGACGGGTTACCGTGAGATAAATTAATTTTTCTATAAGTCTTTGGAATTGGTTTATGTCTTATAAATGTTTACCATCTTCACTATTTAAGTTACACTTGTTGTCAATTAGAGTAGAGGCCGGTTTACAACATAATTTACCGGTTTCTTTTTAAATAAATAGTCCCTTTTTAAAAATAGTAAATAGTCCCTTTTTTTAAACTTTTTAAATTAGTAAATAGTCACTATATAAATTCTTAGCAACAAGTGTAAATAGTCCCTTTTTTTAAATAAATAGTCCCTTTTTTTCAATTAGAGTAGCTAGCTATTTAGAAGCATGGTTTGTATCAACGATAATTTGACGTTACACTAAGAAATAAACAGAGTTTGCATGGGTGCAATAACATTTCAAACTATAATAATACATTTGAAAGAAAATGAGATGCAAATGTATTTGAGCTACTTTTCCCTCTTGATCAATGACCATTATTTCTCCAAACTAACTTTTTTTAAACAATAAACGAGCGTTTATACAGTTATTAACAAATTGAATTTCTAAACATTCTTTGTTCATTAGTCCGCATATTCTTTTGTTTTTAATAGAGAGAACCCTAATAATTAGCTAGGAAGTCGATAAAAAAAAAAGATGCTAGTGCTCAAAGCAAAACAAAATAAGAAAGAATTTCAGTATTTAGTTTCCAATTTGTGATAAAGAGGGGCTTTTATTTTGTACCTCGAGAGACATGGTCCGTTATTTTGTGCTTAATACTCTATGGGCGATATATAGCTATGGGCGATAATACTCTATGGGCGATATATAGTTGCTAAGAATTATCGTCCATAGAGTATTATCGCCCATAGAGTATTATCGTCATGCATGACTCTTTTTAAATAAATATCGCCCATAGAGTATTTATTTAAAAAAAGGGACTATTTATCTAAATAGCTATATATCACCCATGCAAACTCTGTTGCTTCTAAATAGCTAGCTACTCTAATTTACACTTGTTGTGGTCACATGCATGACGGCACGTAGCTGAGGATATTATCGTCATTTCACGCTATTGCCGAAACATACGGGTTAAGTCACCGTGCGGTGAAGAGACTCCCTTTTCCTTTTAAATACTAAATCAAAGTAGAAAATGACTATATTTTGATAGCTACTTCACCATATGTTCAGAAATATATAAATAAGGCAAGTTTACCAACTCTTTTGCTAATTCCTGTTAGACTATTAGACACTAACTAGCTTCGCACCACATCTCTTAAGCCTTTTCATATCTCTTGGTCAAAAAGAAGGGGAGAAAGAGATTAAGAGGGAACTCAGAGGAGAAAGACTCCTCATTTTTTTTATTGAAATTCTCTTCCTTTGTATTTCTTGGAGATTTTACACAGTCGGAGACACCTCCAGTCGGAGGTGCAAAAAGTTGGTTAAGTGGTGAATTTTAACTTGTATTGCATGCTTTTTTCTGATAAAGACAATAAAGAATCTGTTTCAGATTCTCTATTGATATCTGAGGTGAAGGAGAATCTGAAGAGGTGAAGCTGATCTAGCTTGTGAGAAGTTCCTGAGATAAAAGAGACCATAGATACAAAAACGAACAAGGATTTCAGATTAATTTGCAGTGATGAGTCGTCCATCCTCTTCGGTGTAAGTTATAAATCTTAGACATCATCTACTTGTTAATTTTAAACATTTTAGCAACAATTTTGGTTGAAGAATTATGAGAAGGGAGTACAAAACTTGAATTGGGGACTTGAGTTATTTATTAGAGGTTTTGTTTTCATAATTTGGGTTTACTTTCGTAATTTGGTTTTACTTTCATTTTAATTTGAAGTTATAGTAATATTTGGCTTGCTTATTCTTAATTTGATCCTTTTAAAGAAAAGGGGTAAATAAGTGGAGATACTTTAGGACCTATTAGAGAGGAAAAAAAAAAAAATACTTGTTTGTTTATAATAGACGGGAGGCACCGTTGGGGTGGCGGGGAGGTTACATGAATTGTTGTCTAATTTTTTGTCCGGTTAGTTATTCTTTACAAGCTTGAATATATTAATGTAAATTCTTATACCAGAAAAGTATTTTATTTCATTAGGTAGAAGTTGAAGCAACTAAGATGTTTTCAAATAGGTAGAGAAATTAAAAAGAAATACTAGCAATAAGACTCGTTCTATAATTGAGGACAGTTCAGCATTAATCCAATTAAAAATTTCAAAATAGCATCAAATGTTTGTTATCTTAATACTTGTTTGTTATTTCCTTTTGTGTATTTTATAGCGGTAATGTTGTTTATGATATGGCTGAATTGGATCAAGACATTTTCAAGTATCTGGATAATCATGATCAATCGTCGTTTCAAGAAAACAGACGTAACTCTCTCTCTCTCTCTCAAGACATTGCTTACCTAATTTATAATATTCTCTGTTTCTTTGTTTCACATTGGGAAAACAGGAGACTGTTATAACTTTTTAAAATATGGTTTGTCCTTTATGCAGTTAATTGTAAGTCAATTTAATTTTTTTTTTCTCCGGTCTGGTTTTTCTCGAATCAGATACACATATTTTCCTTACAATATAGCATTATCAGGAAAAAGAAGAAGATAAATACAGAAATTAGGAAAAAAAAAAAGGCATATCCTTCCTTTATCTTATTTTGGTTTTGTTTTTCTCCTTTCTCTTTCATCAGTTCCTTTCAACTGTTCTTCATTTTCCTCTGTCTATTCCTCTTCCATGCTTCCTTGGCACATTTCCATAAAATGGTCCTCTCGGTGATTAGTTCTCAGCTTTTATTTTGTGGAAGAATGAACAGAAGAGAAGGTTAAATATATTTGGTGTTGACTTTTCAGAACACTATTTATTCATTCATTCTAGAAGATCATTTTTAAAAATTCATTAAGAGGGAAGTGATACTAAAAGAATATATTAAATGACTGAATCAGCACCACACAAACTAATGAAAAGAGGAACATATCCTACATTGCTTACATATTTATAATTATACGGGAAAAAATAAATTAGTTCGGGAATTGGGTGTTATAGATGTGCTAACTTGAGTTGCATCATTATAGATCACTAAATGATGCAGGTGTTAATGTGTGCAGATCAGACTCTCAACATCTTCCCTTCTCAGCCCATGCATGCTGTGGACCCCTCAACCCAGGTATCTCTCTTTAATTAATTGTATATTTATTCAATAATTTTGAAAGGTCATTTGTATTTTTTCCCTTTAAAGCTTCAAACTATCAGCAAAGTGCAGAATTGCTCTGTAACCTCTTCTAAACTATCAGTTTAATCAACAGTAGGCTTTTCTCCAGCTAATTCCAAAAACAAAAAGATCTGCAAAATTACAAAAAGGAGAACTTTCTCAACAAAAAAAAATACAAAATGAGAAGGAAATAGTTTGAGATGTTGCTAATTATTGAGTATTCACATACATACACAATGCACAAAGCTCTGCGAAATAGAAAATGATAATATGATTTATTAATTGTCTCATACAAATGTATATACTACGAAGAGATATACGGATAGACCCAAAAAGAAAGATAAAAAATCTGGATTTTCTCTGGTTTTTCATGGCCGATAGCGTCTGATTATGACAATTTTAGATTGGTCAAGCTTTAACAAATGGAAGCACTTCAAAAAGCCCAGTAAACCAAGCCATGGGAGCACCACCAACCCAAAGGAAGAACAGTGATCATGCATCACCTGCCTTAGCTAATCAAGGCAATGACCTCAGGCCTACTGTTAAGGTTTATTCCCCCGTCTCTCTCTTTATCTCTCTCTCTGCTGCTTTGCCTCCCTAAATCGTAACTAAAAACTTAATACTGATATACTGATCATATCAGAGAGAAGGAAGTCGAAAAGCCACAACATCAAGCTCTGAACAAGAGGCACCAAAAACTCCAGACCCAAAGGTATAGTTGCACCAACCCTACTTCTCTTAAGAAAAACATAGGCAAATGTTTATAGTAATGAAAATAAGCGCCTAACTGCTACATTTTTCTATTGATAAGATATCATCATTTTGGTCAGATATACCTCCTTTACAATAATTTATCTGGGTCCATTCTACTTCATGTTTTTCCTTTTGATTACTATTCATGCAGCCATTAGTACTACTTGAATTCTTGAAAAGAAATCAGATGATAATAATCTGTTTCTAAAGTTAGCAAGATCTTCAATTTTTTTCTCTACAATATTTTATCTGTACGCACACACGTATATGTAAAGCTAATTAATTCAACACTGATCTCTGGATTGTGCATTTGTTCATCTCAACTAACGAGAACTGCAATCGCCCTGAAATTTTCCAAGATAATTGATAAGAATAAAAAAGTCTAATTAACGTGTGTTGTCAAATACAGTCATGACTTGCTGTATAATGCTCCATGAACTAGAATTAAGAATACATAGTTTGCAACGACAAGAAAGACAAAAAAAGAAGCACTGTAACAGTTACAGTACAATATGTGAGAGAACTGAGTCAACTGACACCATATAAAATCACAAAATTACTTTTCTTACCATCTTGTTAAGTTTTGTTGTGTTTACAGACCTTGAGAAGGCTTGCGCAGAATAGAGAAGCAGCTAGGAAAAGTAGGATACGAAAGAAGGTATGAAATGGGCTCGAGTCAATAAAATGTTGATACTGATTTATGCTTGAGTAACAATCAAGCATTAATTTTTCTATTATGCCTTTGATAATGTACTGGTCCAAATCCAATTTTCATGGTACTAAGACATTTCATTAATTCTCATTAAAGAATGATTTTATTTTATCCAATTGTGCTTATCTACAAGAAGCTTCAACATATTTATTAATTAGAAATATGTAGAACCAAGGAATTAACAATACCAAATTAAATGGGACCTATTAATTGCTAGAAATTTACAATTAACTCATGTGAAACAGTTGTCTTTTAAAAGTCTATTGTTTTTAACTTAAAGAATATTTTATGTATTTCGTCAAAAAAAAAAAAAAGAATATTTTATGTATATGTATATCCTGCTTTTCTTTGCCTAACCAGGCATATATCCAACAACTGGAGACAAGTAGGATAAGATTAAGTCAGCTAGAGCAAGAGCTTCAAATGGCTAGAACTCAGGTAGATGATAATTAATATTTTTGTAGCTTCATAATTAGGTTTGGAATATATATGGTGTTTTTAATTATGAAGAGCTGGAGATACCTCTTCTCTATTTAATTTTCTGTCACACAAAAAAATTTAAATTTTGGACACACACCCCATAATTGTACTTGTAACTTGTGTATGCTGCTATGCTTCTCTCCCCATCTTTGCAATGTTTCCTCCTTTCTATATTCCTTATATATATATATGCAAATTTTGTTTATAATAGTCGTCCTTTACTTATTTTCACCCACCCTCCTCTTCTACATCACAGGGTCCTATCTTAGATGGTGGTTTACTTTTTAATGACCAAGGGCTTCCCACTACCGGTGGGGCCCTCACCGCAGGTAATCTTTTTTCTCACAAAATATATATTGCATATTTGCATAGATCACAATTGCAAAAGAAATATAAAAAAATAACGCAGTGATATATAATTTCTGTGACTAATTGGCATTAGTTGTAGTACTTTGATGGCATTATAACTTTTTTGATTGATAGATTGCCATATATACCTTTTTCCTGCATTAGTAACTTTGTCATCAGTTAATTAGCTAGTAACTTATTAATTATAAATTATATTTATCTAATGCCAAAGTTGTAGTACTTGATGGCATTATACCTTTTTCCTGCATTATCTAATTTTTCAAAATTATATTTATGACAATGAAACAAAACCAGAAGCTGCCATGTTTGATATGGAGCATGTGAGGTGGCTGGAGGAGCACCACAAACTCATGTGCCAACTGCGTGCTGCATTGGAGGAGCACTTGCCGGAAAACCAGTTGCAGTTACTAGTAGAAAGCGCACTCTCCCACCATGAGATGCTGATTAATATGAAAGGTCATATTGCCAGATCAGATGTGTTTCACCTCACAACAGGAACTTGGATGAGCCCAGCAGAGCGGTGCTTCTTGTGGATTGGCGGCTACCGTCCAGGAGAGCTTATAAAGGTTATTTTCAGAACAAGGGACTAGTTTTTAATTTATATCATGAAAAAGAAAAATAATATCTGAATTGTTTGCTCTAACCTGCGTATCCCAGTTATTTTCTCCATTAAAAAAATAAGTAAATAAAAAAAAATATAGGAAATAGAATGACAATCAATCTTTATCATGCAAAAAGAAAAGGGTAATAGAATGACAATCAATCTTTACCATGCAAAAAAAAAGGAGTAGACAGCTAGTAAAAAATTTAAAAAAAAAAAGATAGGATATAGAATGTCAATCAATCTTTACAAAACAACAAGAGAATAATCAGCTAGTAAAAAAATGAGTAATAAGAAAAAGATTGGACATAGAATGACAATCAACATGATAAAACCTAATAAGAGAAGTTGCATAATATGAGAAACTAAGTAATTAACTACAGGGCCAAGTTACACCAATTATTAGAAAAACTAAGTACAGTAATGCTTGCACATAAATGAAATATGTTCCTACTTAATTAATTATTAGAAAGACTAAGTACTGTAATGCTTGCACATAAATGCAACATGTTCCTACTTAATTAATTATGTCACATAGATGCCAACTTTAGAAGACACATTAATATATGCATGTACCGAACTAGCTAGAAGAGTAGTTATATCTACTCTTCACATATTATTAATAGGAATTGGATTTTGTCCAAATGGCTTTGGACATAATCTCATCCAAAACCGAGCTTCACCGTTTGATTTGCTTTAAGGTTCGTGCCAACATATTTAAAACCTAATAACTCTGAATAGCTCTGTAAATCTAAACCATCAGTGTAAATTTTAACACAGATTGGACGGTTTATAACTGATTTTGGATGAGATTTTGTCCAAAGCCCTTTGAACAAAAACTCCACCCTTATTAATAACAGTTAAATATTTAAATGATTGGGCTTAAAATAGCTCTTTTGGTCCACAAAATAATTTAATAATTTATCAATTAAAGAAGAGGAATATATTTTTGGTTAAAAACCATAACGTTGACAACATGAAAGACTCAAATTTACTCTTCGATCAAATTAATTACATAGGGTATCCACTATTTCAGAAAACAAAATAGTAACAAAGAACTCTTGAAATATAACAAAAAATACCAAGTACGTACGGTATTAATTTATTCAAATTAATACAACACTTAGAAAATGTTGATATATGTTTTCTGCCATCTTTGATTTTATGAAAGCTAACGAAAGGTCAAATGTTGCACAGAGAAATGGCAACACATGCTAAAGATGCGTCATGCATTCATCAATTTTAGGATCAAAATGGGATTTTCTGAAAATTTAAGGATAACATTGTATATAATCTACTTGAAAGCAACCCTTGTTGAAAAAAAGATGGATTAACTAACCTGGTGAAATGTCAGGGATCGAGATGCCTCTGTCATGAAGAAAAGGTTCAAGTAGGTGTTGGTATGGAGAGGTTAGAAATGTGATAGAGACGGCTTCCAAATTTGTAGATGGATTTGGTACCTTTTTTCACATATTTTGTACAGTTATCTAATCTACTGGAGATATTTAGAAACAAAATATATTAATCTTTAATTTTTAATTATTATTACTACTATTATAGACGCCTTACCAAGAAGATCTTTAGGTTGAATATCTCGCTTTCCGTTTTTTTCAGTTATGTTTTCCAATTCTTATCAAAACAAAGAAAAAGAAAACCAACTTAGAGTTTTGGTCTCATACACAAACAAATTTTTTTTTTCTTTGAGATGGATATAAATCAAATTTTGCTCGACGCACCTTTCTTGCTTAGTCCATATATTAAAAGTATACTTTGTCACAATCACCTAATCAGTCGCTTGTGTACGTGGTTAGCTAATATAGCTAGGTAGCTAGTTCAATTTTGGTTTGTTTTTTGAGATCAATATATTTGGGCTTTGAATTTCTTTCCTTGAAACAGTAGTACTTGTACACAGTTGTACTATCATTTCAATGAATGAAAATATATCTCAAAATTAATACGTATTTTTCAACCTGTTTAGAAGCCACTGGAATAGGATAAGTACAACTGGGATAGAAAAATTTAAAGACTATATGATTAAGATGTGTTAATAATTAATACTTCCTCAAAAAAAATTTAAAACTTCCACAAAAAAGATGTGTCAATAATATGCGTCTGCACAGGTAGGTCGGTCGGTGTTTATTATTATTATTATTCTTTAAAATGGCAAGCATCTGCTCTTTTTGACTTGTGTATAAATAAGTGGATCGATCGATGTTGTCATGCATATCACTAGGTTACATTTTCAAAACTACAGGAATTTCTTCAAAATCCTTGATAGAATTGCAAATGCATATATAATTATATATAATCCGTTTCTTTTTCACCTTTAATTATTTTCTTTCTTTAATTTTCAAATGATGCAAGTATGCAACTATAGACTTCATTTTTTTCTTGGTAGTTATTTAATTTTTAAATGATGCACCTATACATAATTCCCCCGAAACCGTACAATTTTATTAGTAAAATATATAATACACAAACAGGACCGAAGTTAATCATCCGTGATAATTAACTGATTATCACCTTTCCTGTGAATGACTAAGAATAAATTCCAAAATAAATATGTGACAAGGAAAGGCAAAATTATCATCCCTAATATTAGTTTGTTTACTTCTAAAAACTTCCACTATTAGTTACAATAAAAAAAAGCATGAGTTTGGCAATGTCAGTTTATATTATGTTTTTTTTTACTTTCTAACAAATAAATGCAACTTCTAATATTTAGCTATTACTCAATAGAATGTATTATATAATTCCTTAATACTAATTATACGCTATATTTCTGCTGGCGCTTGTCGAATTAGATTGTATTGAGGCACATCAAACCATTGACAGAGCAGCAAATAGTGGCAATCTGCAACCTACAACAGTCTGTACAAGAGTCTGAGGATGCGCTTAATCATGGCCTTGATGCCGTTCACCGGTCTCTCTCTGAAACCATCACCTCTGACGTGCTAACCATCTCGGCTGTTGACATGGCTAGCTTCATGAACCGCATGTCTGTCGCCATGTCCAAGCTTTCCTCTCTTGAAGCTTTTGTTAGACAGGTAACAGTTAATTTTTTTTTTTTTTTGGTTGAAACAGGAAACAGTACAAACATATATAGTACACATACATGAATACCTAGCTATATAAATAAGATATACATTATTTCGTGCAGAATTAGTACATACATACGTATATGCTTCAGTCACAAACATTGGGGATATTGTGCAAATAGTAGTACAGAAGTTTTTTTGAGAATGTAGTAGTACAGAAGTTAGTGTCACTTACTGTTAACAACTGTCACTGATAATTGACAAACCTGTAAATATTGTGACATATCGGTCCCATATCCGGCACTGATTATGTATTCTGTACTAGTGAAATGAATTGCTTATCCATGCACGACTCCTTTAAAGGGAGTAATTCAGATGGATGAAAGAGTTAATTAAGAATATGATAAGGGGCATGGTGATAATTAACAGTACTATACTATGATGTCATGCATGGATCATCATGAACTTGTAGTGGTTGAGAGGGGAATAATATTGATAAACGAATAGAGCCAAGAAGCGCATCTATCGTTTAAGACTTAACTAGTGGTTACCAACTTACCATCTCAAAAGAAAATTTTAAGGCTTGTCTTAAGAAAATAAAAAAACAAAAGAAAAGCTTTTGAATCGTCTCGATCTATCCTCTAATTAAGTCGCATAATAAATTAAAACTACGAGAGGGACCGATCAAACAACTAAGCTTCTATTGACCAATAAAATAATACAATTCATGTAATGATTTCAAACTTGAAATATTATATATATATATGTGTGTGTCTGGCAATATATAGTTAAATGTGAACATATTGGAAAAGAGAGTCAAATGGTGTGGTTATGTTTTAAATAAGAATTAAAAGCGCACGGCTTAGACTTTTACCAATGTTTACAAATGTCAACTTGACCCATTAATAATTCGTTACATATTTTAATTCCCCTTGTTAATTAACTAGTGGATACTATAACGAAAGTACTCGCATTACGTGTCAGATATTCCAGTAGGATACATAAACTACATAGAGTGAGGCTACGGTGCTATGCATATATAGCACCAATTGAGTATGTACTACGGCTTAAAATTTGACTTTTCAAAATTCTAACGGTCAATCCGAGCCGTTCAACATGATTATAAAATGAATATGTACTTGCAAACCAAATTTTACATTTTTTTGAATTTTTTTATTATTTTTTCGAAAATCACTTGATCTAAACATTCTGGACCATCCAAAAACAGTCTATCTAAAAAAATAGTAAAAAAATTTGAAAAAATATAAAATTTGGTTTGCAAGTACATATTCATTTAATAATCATGTTGAACGGTTCGGATCGACCGTTAGAATTTTGAAAAGTCAAATTTTGAGCCGTAGCACGGACCCAATCCATGCTATGCATAGCACCGTAGCCTCACTCAACTACATATATAAATTCTTAGCAACTTAGAGTATATATAAATTCTTAGCAGCTTCAAATAGGTATGTGAGAGCATTTACATCCCAACAACTCAAATGAGTTTCTAAATTACTCTTATTCTCTTTTAGAAATTAAGGTCTCTAAAATTTCTAACTCTCATATTTCTGAAATTAATTTAGAGTTTCTATTAACACACGTCAGCAACAAATTAAAAAGCAGAAATAATTTTAGCCAATCATTTGATCAGCATGGAGTTTATAAACAGTTTCTTAATAAGAAACTCTCTCACAATCCTGAAACTAGATTAGAAACTACCACGTCAGATTGGAAACTCTAATAGTACCAGAGATGTAGATGCTCTGAGATAACGACACATTAAAATGATCGATTGAACCATTAAATTTTGTGTATTGTTTTTTTTGTCTCGCGAGAAAAAATCTTGTCAGTGTCAACTGCAGAAGATAGAGAAATATCAGAATTAGGTCAATTAAGTTAACAAACATGTGCCAGTTACGATACAATTTCCACGTGTCCTTTGTCTCCATATTCCTTATTTATTTTTATTAATCCAGCTTGAGAGTTGGAAATAAAAATTATAACATCTGCCAGTTGTTATAGACATATATAAAGTTGGCATTGCTTTGTGCATATATATTTTTTATACATCTATTCTTATCTGTAAATGTATACATAAAATTTCTGTTCCTGTGCAAAGGCACACAAAATATCCGTTTCTATCACTACTGTAAATGAACAAGTGGAATTTTGATTTCTATTTGTAAATCCATACATGCTTTTCTGATACTATTGAACCTCGAATTTAATTTTGATAAATTTTATAGATCTACTAAAAAGCTCACATTGGGTTTAGACAAAAACTTTCTTAACCATTAACATTAATCATACATTTTGAATAATCTGTTTATAATTTCAAATTGTATTTCTGTTTTTTTGCAGGCAGACAGTCTGAGACTTCAGACTCTTCATAGACTTCATCAGATTCTAACCGTCCGTCAGTCAGCACGATGTTTCCTCGCAATCACCGAATACTTTCATCGCCTTCGTGCCCTAAGCTCTTTATGGGAATCTAGACCTAGACAAGAGTGAGTTTGGAGACTAATTAGACAGGTTTTTTTTTATGATATTTGTACATAAGTGTAGGTGCTTAAAGAGATTAGGAGAATCATTAATTTAAAGGTGTTAAAATAATTAGGTGGCATGGCAAATTAATGAAATGACAGAACTAAATTGAAAGCTCTCTGGTGGCATAAAAATTGCATTGACAACTGCATTGCTTTTGGAATGTTTCATGATTAGCCCTATCCCGTAAACATAATTATAAAATGAATATATTAATCAAATAAAAAAAATATACAAATTAATCTAACAACTACACAAAAATTAGATATAGATATGTTTAATTGTCCAAAATAATAGGTCTTTTCTCAAGTTTTGGTATTAGAGAAGTCCAGCATAGATGTAATACAGTCACCCAAAAAAAATTATATTAGCATCAATTTGTGATTTTCATGTGCAACCCAAGTATTATTGAGCTTTGAAAAGTTGGAAACATAATGAACGATTTATACAAATTCACAAAATAATGAAAAGAAATAATAATAAAAGACGCTATAGCCAATATGGTATCCTGTCACGTATGACTTATCTTAAAAAAAAATAAATAAATAAAAACTGAATTTGAACATTTCAGATGAAGTTCGACTCTTCTTGATAGGGATCTTTAAAAAAAAAAATGGATTAAGCATCCAGGATTCCTAATGTGAATTTTAAATTTGCAATCTTTCATATGAAGACATTGCGTTAGTCATCATATTAAAAGCTGGTTCTCATCATATTAAAATCTGGTTCTCTGATAAGATAATTTTTAGGGTGTGTTCCACAATTAGCTCATTAAAGAGAAGGAAAGGGATGAAAGGGGAAGAGGATAGACAACCATTTCACCTCCTCTACATCTCAAATTGGAGGTGATAAAATCTTCAAACTTCTGCTCAAGTTTTATATATATTTCACCTCCTCTCTTTTTCTCTTCCGTCCATTCACCTCAGAAATTAACTATTTGGAGCAATTAAACGACTCTAGACAGATCCAGTCAGAGCTCAATTTCCCTGCGCTCCCTATGTACCTCCTTATGGAACAGACCCCTAGGACTTTGGTTGCTTGATCATGTGAAAAAGACGACTATTCTAAAGTATAACAGAAAAAGGTCATATCGAAGAATTATCGAATAAGTTAACAAAATGGAATACATAGGGATAAGGTCAACGAAAATTGAATATAACAATCGCTAATCAGTAATAATATTCCGAGGGACAGAAAGAAAATCACATTTTCTGAATGAAACTACTGAAAATTTATCCAGGCTAGATAGTTTTTTCATAATTTTTATTCAACCGGGTATGTCTTTGAGAAAACATTTATAATTTTTCTTATATCCAATGTTGTTTAAATTTATTTGAGAAAACATTATAAGAAATTTAAAAATACCATTATAAAATAAACCCTTCTGTCTAACTAAGATATTCAAACATAAGATAAAGAATAAACGGATAGGTAAGGACGAATGAGAAAACATTATAAGAAATTTAAAAATACCATTATAAAATGATCCCTTTTGTTTAACTAATATATTCAAACCTAAGATAAAGAATTTACGGATAGGTAAGGAAGAATTATATATGGGCAATGATTTTCTCTCGTCTGGTAAAAAATCGCCATCAGCTCACAGAAGGCATGAATAATGACGCGATACACGAAAGTTCCCTATACAATGTGGGCACAAGTGCACAAGTATTTTGATTCGCTACAAGTGTAAATCCTATATAAATTAAAATTTATACAAATTTACAGATAAAATCAAAGAGTGGTATGATGCATCAAAATCAGTACATATAAAGAAAACATGCTGACAATCTTCTAGCTAATTTCTATTAATAATTTTTAGCAGTTAGTTTTATATGATTAGGCTTGATCTAGACCAAATATCGGTCCCAATCTTTTAATAATCATTTAAATGAGCTTGATGTTATTGGAGAGGAGACCATTCATATTCCATCTTCTTACTAACTCGGAAGCACAGTCGATGTTCTACATACCGCAGTTCACTTCTCTATTGACTGCCAATTTAATTATATTTTGATATATAGTAACAACATATTTGAAGATTAGTAGTCGAAGTCTCAAAAGAATAAGCAAAATAATAGAGGAAACCATAGCCCCAACCCCAAGTATCATTAAAAATAATAATAACTTTCTCTTTAGATATTTTCTGGCATTTATTTGCCAACAGAACAATTCTGTAACGCAGTAAAAGAGAACCAGATAAATGTAATGACATGAAAATTTCTTGATAAAATTGTTAAGAGAAAACAAACAACAGCAGATGTTGCTCAAAGGCAGAACTTAAGACTGTGTGAAGTGCATATTTGTACATTCATTATGTATATAACATGGTCAGGGAATACAGTGAAGCAGAAATTATTTACACGTTTTCAAATTGAACTTCTGGAGAACAAGATAAACTTTGTCCAAGTCACAAGTATATGAAGTGGTGATAATATCATGGGAGATAATCAAAATCTTCTGTTATTCCAGCCTACATATAAGATTAAGATTGCATGTAAAATATACTTTCTATTTCAAATTCCTTATCAACACCTACAGCAAATCTGAACTGGTACCAAGCTATGTTTTATGTGTTCAAAGGTTTATGACTATAGGTAACCAGTTGGGCCCATATCCAATCTTACAAGTACCAGACAGGGTAAAGGTAACTGGTTCTGTGCCAGCTGGCATTATAGGAAAAGTAAATAGGAGGCAAACTGGTCTATTTTCCCAACTAGTCTGATAGCTGTACAGCTTATACAAAATTGATTTTCTTCCCTCCATATATAACCATCAAAGCTAAGAACATTTGGTCAAATTTAATAGTATAAATAGAACATGAAGAAATGAAAAACTACATTTACCTCTTTGTACAAGTGTTCAAGTTGTTCTTTAGCTTGTGGGAATGTGGTAGAACACCATTGCTGAAGCGTGAATATATTATCTGAAATTCATCCAAAGTTTTTTTACATGGTTTCATGTCCCACAATAACAAAATTTCAATATACCTTTTTAAATAGATAAAAATCACTGATCAAAGATAAGAACCTGTCCATCTGTTAGCTGCTGAGTGGGCAACCTCAATTGCTTGTTCTGCCATGTCAGCAATTTGAAACATTTACACACAGGAAAAATTAATGGCACATATGAATATGAGGAATCTGATCACCAACCACTCGGTGGAAAGAAAACTTTCGGGATACTCGTTTTTTCAATTGAAAGACATCATATAAGGCTCATTTTAACAGCCTAGTCTTATTGCTAAGACCAGTAAAGATGCACTAGCAACTTTATAAAATACAGTAAAAAATAGTCGATTAAAACAACAAGAATTGTAAGTTCTTACTCATAGCCTCAAGAGCAGCTGGATCATTGTCAGCATAACAAGCTAGATTTTCCTATCAGGAAATATAATAAGGTAAGGATCCACTGACAATATTTTAACTTGACAACCAAGACTTCTTATAACTATAATTGAAATAAGAAACCGACTTCTTGTATTGATCTATATGATACATATATTGTGGCTATAGGAAAATTACATGTTTTACCATTCATTGAGTGATTCAATAAGTTTTAACGCATTATAATATACTCAAATTACATATCCATGTTGAACCCATAAACTTTTTTTTTATTTTGAAGCACTTTTTATTTGAATTGAAATATATCGTCAAGGTTGTCAGATTCTTTTGTCAATCTATAACCTATTTTCATATAATATATCATATAAATTAACCTCTATAGGGAACTATTGAAACAGGGAATAAAGGGGTGAATTGGACCAACCTTCAGTTTTTTGTGCTCTAATTCAGTAGCCTTAAGCTCTTCTAGAGCAGCCTCCCTCTCATCCTGTACCATTAGTATAGAAAATCAATCCTTGTAAAAGGGAAATAATGTGAAAAAAGCTCTTTGCAAATTATACCCAGTATTTTATGATATTTGCAAATAATAACATTAGCCATATTTATGTCTATGACCCAAATATTTGAAACATTTGAGAATAAGATCCAAATAACAGCCAAGTGGGAATGGTTGTTTTATGCTTTATGTAGAGAAGTTTGCCCCAAGAATTGAGTCAAGTGGAACATTCCCTATGCTCAGCTTGAACTGAATAAGCCAATTGGTATAGATGTTAAGCACCAGGTTTTTATGACCTGAATATGAAGTAACTTCACTAGTACGAAAACTTCAGGGGCATTTCAGTCTTTTCTTACATTTACATTTAGATTTGATTTTACAAAGAAGGGTGTCAGTTATGAATACAAGATATGTTGGGTGTTATCTGCACATAGTAATGCTGTAAGTATTCTGTTTAGGACCCAAAATATTAGTGCACTTACAGACTCTTCACGGCCTCTTTTGAGGCTCTCTCTTTGTTCTGCCAGCTCGGCATGCCGTTTTTTACTACTTTTCAGGTCAGACTCCAGCTTTTTATACGTGTTGCTCAACTACAGCAAAAAAAAAATATATATATATCTTTGAAAGAAAGATGTACAAGTTCTGCACATGTATAGGTAACTCGAAATCTAAAAACTTCAAAACCAGGATTAGCATATACTCAGTAATAGCATAGAATCAGAAAGAACAGGTGCAACCAGACACTATTATCACAAGACTAAATTAAGCATTTGGAAAATTCTATAATAAATTCTGCCAAAGGAGAAAAATGAAACAAGATGAAAATAAATTTCCTAAGCCCTGAATCTACAATGGTCAAGTATGGTACCAGATAAAATATAGTGCTATAATGGTCTTGTTTGCTGCTCTTTATTAAATGTAAGAGATACCTGATTTCCAGCACAGCTAGGAAGGCTCCAAAAGTATACCTGAAAACATGCATAAGCCATTTGTTAGTGAGTGAAGCTAGTATGTACTTAAGCTAACCAAGATGTTGGTACGCTTAACACAAGAATTTATCGGTTGTCTTCAAATGACGAATCTAAACCATCTTTTAATGAATTCATTTTTTATCATTTCTTTACCACTTGACTTTACACTAAATAAAATTAGAGGGTTCAAATGCCTCATCATGCCTCACATCCTTTATTTCAGTTTTGTAAATCCAAACAGTTGATCTGAACCCCTCAACATGATCTCCATATTGAAATGTGCTTGGAGACCAAATTTTATATTTTTTTGGAAATTTTTTTACTATTTTTTTTAGATAGTACAAAAACACTGTTTTTGGATGGGTCCAAAAATAGTGATTTTGTACCTATCTAAAAAATAATAAAAAATTTCCAAAAAAATATGAAATTTGGTCTCCAAGCACATTTTAAAATGGAGATCATGTTGAGGGGTTCGGATCGACTGTTTGGAAATTGAAAATGGAGATAAAGGATGTGAGGCGCAATTCATTGTTTGAAGCCGATCAAGTAGATTATTAAGTTGAGCTCACCAACCATCTTGGTAACTTTTAAGTTCATACTAGCATCATTCTTTTTAGTAGTCATATAATAACTTTAGCCCTCTTTGTATGCACATTGATGAGGCTTAATAATCTCATGGTTTTGGTTGTAATTTGGTCAGTATTGTGTTAGCCAAAGCTTTCCAGCTAAATGTAACCTCAAATTTACCTTTTTAATTGTTCTTTTTGAAAAAAAAAATAGTAAAAACAATAACCATTGATAAAGTAAGCTAAAACTTCTAATAATATGGACAGATAAGAAAAGACATAACAAAGAGAAGAAATATATACAGAAGTTCCAATTTTGTCCTTCAAGACAAGGTCATCATCAACTAGGGTTTGAATGACATCCTTCACAGATTGGCTTATCACGCCTTTCTTTGGCCCCATTTTCTCGAGTTCTTTCAGCTATTACCATTTTTTCCGTTAAACGTCAAACAGAAAGAATAGTTAGAAGACGACCTTAAAAATAAGTAAATAACACATCTTCTCTTTCTCTCTTTCCACTGACCAAGAGAAAAGGAGTTTGAGAAGATAATTCTTTGCAGTATTTTCCAAGTAAACCTACTCTTGTTGCCAATACTAACTATAGAATATGAAGGTGTGAGGATTTGAGTGTTATGGTACTGGTTCAAGTAAACTAGTTATCATCCAATAAACAACCAATGATAACAGAGAGTGTACAAGGATTGCTTGGGGTGTGAACCTTCGGGCTTACTTCCAACAGGGCTTATGTACAACAATTCTATAGAGTATTTCCAGGAGGACTTACTTATGTATGTACACTTTTCAATTACCTCCTGATATTTTAAATTAAAAAACCACCAAGGCAAAGTACACACTTTGCATAACACAAGATAAACACCTGGAACAGGTGTACATCCTGGTCCATACTAGGTAAAGACAATTTGTGAGAACCAAACAAATATGGAGGCATTGTTTACTCCAATTTGCAAGGTGAAGATAAATAGAAACTGTGCCCATGCAAAACCCCATATGACAGTAGATACCCTAAGAATGAAAATCACCTGTTATACCCTACAAAGCACATTAAATATCTCTTATGGGAGTAGAACTAGGGTGTTCTTAAGTTTACCAAGCCTCTTTGTGAACTCAACTCTAAAATCTATTGAATTGGCTTCAAACGATGAATTCAAACCATTGAAACCCATCTACCTTACGAGTGATATGCATCTACATGAAAACATTTTAAATTTTCGAACTAATTTTGTATAGAGTCAAGTAGTCAAAAAATGTCCAAAAAATGAATGCATTAAAATTAATTTATAAACCTTCTAATTTTGACCGCTTGACTCTATACTAAATTAATTCGAAAGCTCAAATTTTTTGCATGTAAACGCATCACTCGTAAGGTAGATGGATTTCAATGGTTTGGATTCATCGTTTGAAGCCAATCCTATAGATTTTAGAGTTGAGTTCACAAAAGACTTGGTGAACTTAAGAACACCCTAGTTCTACTCCTCTCATGGCCCTCGTATGATATTATTGTTCAATATATACCCAAAATACTCTCATTTTTCCTGCTTTATGGAGAGATAAACATCGAGGAAGGAGGGAAGTTTGGGGATCTAATGAACCAAATTGTAGAAAACAGGAATAACAAACATAGTTTATACTTTCCACATCACGAAGGCATGAAACTCAGGTTGTTTTTTTCATTTTTTAGAAGTTAAGACTAAGAGGTCTCAGAGCAATGTACCTGAAAAATCCTGTATAATATACATAATAAATGAATGAATAAACTCACAAGAAAGAAGTCTTGGCTCTCATATAATATTTGAAGCATTTGCTCACGCTTCTCCTCCAATGAAAGTCCCCTTTTCTTCGACTAATAGAAAAGCAAAAATTGAAGATAGAAGATAGTAGCAAAAGGCCAGCATGTCAGATGTTGATGAAATGTAAAAATTGAAGATAGAAGAACATCTATTACTTCTTCTACTAAGAGAAAAAAGTGCATGCACATTACAAAGTAAGAACAGATGTTGATGAAATGTAAAAATTCAAATAACATAGCCCAATTAAATTATTTAAAAACAAAGATAAATTACCAAAAAGTAACAGACTTGAGGAAACTATATCTGAATTATTAATTTATGACAAAAAAAAAATCAAAGTGTTGTAAGAATACATATTCTCTGCCCCAATAGTTCGAACAATGTGCTAAAAAAAGATCAATTAGGACAAGCAAAATTTATCCATAGTTAACACTTTTGAGACAAAATGTCAACAGGTTAGTGTTCACCATTTGGGGGTTTACTGAAATCCAATTTCCAATCACAGACTGTCTGATTTTCTCAAAAGAAAAAAAGAAAAAAAAAACAGTATAAAAGAAACCCTTCACCTGGATAGAACCAGAACCTCACCACGAACAGACAGTTAGGAAAATAAAGATTTATAGATCCGTGTTGCGTCTGGCTTACAACAATTGGAATGTTTCTAAAAGGATAAGCTCTGACTAAAAAAATATTAGAAAGAAAACAACTAAAAAGCCACCATAGAAGAACGATTGGTTTATTTCTGTCTACACTTCATCTCTCGATACAATCCCTACCATTTTCTCGAATAGAATAAACAGAGGGAGAATTACCATTTTCGAGCGAGGACAATGGCGAAGTAGAGCTACTCCAAAAGAATTAACGAGCAAACGAGAGAGAGAGGAGGGGACTGTGTTAGTCGCGAAGGCGCCCAATTCTTACTTTTTGGAGTTCTTTAAAGCGCACCCAGGACTTTATCGAATTTACAGTTTCCAATCTGAATTTTATTAAAGTAAATTTCTTGATAGAGCACTGTACTATAGTTATAGTAACTTTAATTTATTCTTTATAATCCATTAAACTTTTATATTGTTTCAGAAAAATAATTTCTTACTTTTATGTAAGAAAATACTATTGGATAATAGAGTCACTCCTGATGTCGGACTAACTTTAGCATATTGGTATGTCAATGTTGGGCAAAAGTACATTAACATTATCAAGATATTGTTTATGTTAGAAAAAAAGTTATTATAACATGTGATAGTTTTGTTTCAATGAAGTGATTAATTGAGATAAAGTAATTTGTATAGTTGTGATAAACCGTAATTTTATTAATTAATTTATTAAAAGAGGCTATGTTTAGCTATCTCTAAAGAAATTTACTTGTGTATCTTCATTATACCTTTATTTATAAGAGTTTAATAGCTTATATTTTAAAACTCAAAATATCCATACAAAACTTTTAGATACCATCCTTATCACTTATTATTTGCACAAATAAAATATTATTATATTTCGACTTTATTTTGTTAAGCATTAAAAACTTATGCAAATCTATTGGCATGAACGATTTTCAGATATTATTATGATAATCTACAGACAAAACTTTATTGTGGTTCATGGGCCACAACGAATCATTGCAGCATTGCTAAGTTTGGATATATTGCAAAAAAGATGTGACGGATTTAATTTGTAACACTATGAATAAAAAAGATCGGTGTATGATCAAATCAAATTGAGGGAAAAAAATGGTCCATATTTTGACTGATTATTTATTCATAAAATATAAAAAAAAATACTATTATTTTTGCAAAATGTTCAAAAATTAGCAACAATGATTCTATGTAACTTATGGACCGCTATGACTCGTTGTGACCTTTAATGCGGTGAATTAAAAATTGAGAATTCCGGAGTGACTTTTCCTCCTCTCATAAAGTTATCTATTGCAAGGTTATTTGGTGCTAGTTGGAAGTTGGAACGAAGGCAATATACTGGGCAAATTTGCAAATAAACCAAGTTAAAAAAAAATTCAGAAGTCCAAACAATTTAATTATTCTAGGCTTTCATTTGGAAGATTAGTTTAAATTTAAGGCCTATAAAGCATGATCCAAGCTAGTGGTTTGACAGTGCCCCTAACGGGCCGCCCGAACCCGGTCCGCTCGTGCCCGGTGCCCGGGGTACCCGTACCCGTGCCCGGGTATACCCGGGTAAACGGGTACACGGGTACGGGTCTCAAATGGGCAGGGCGGCTATTTTTGGAAACAAACCCAGGTGTACCCGTACCCGCCGTACCCGTGCCCGCTACCCATGTACCCGCACCCGCCCCGGGTGTACCCGCACCCGGTAACCCGTGCCTGCTACCCGTACCCGTGCCCGTGCCCGCTACCCGCCGTACCTTTATTTCAAATTTTTTTTCCCCTACTGGCGACAGGGTTACGCTTTTAACAGAGCAGTTTTGGCTACAGGCAGCGCACGAAATACAGAACTGCATATGATTATTGCGCTGCATGAAGCTAAACCTGCTCTGTTAATATATTGAGCCATTCTACAGTTTTGGTTCAAATCAGTCAAACCGGGTGGGTCCCACCTGTCATTTCTGTCCCGTACGGGTGGGTCCCACCCGTCAATTCTGTTTTTTTTTTTCGGATTTATTAAATTTCAAATATTATTCTCCTCCAATTAAAACTCTATATATTCACCCCTCTTCCTCTCAATATTTTCACATCCTCTCATTCTCTCAATCTCTCAATCTCTCATAATCTCATTCTCTCAATCTAAAATTTTACTATTTTCAGTTTTTAAATTTATTGTTTGAAAAAAATCAAGGTTTTAAATAGCGTTTATAGCGTCGTAGCGGGAAGGCTAAAAAAAAAGCTATAGCGAATAGCGTCGCTATAGCGGAAGCTATTCCAAATAGCGTTTTTTTTTTTACATTTCGTATATTCAATATTTGTACTAAATATCAACATTATCTAAGGTCTCATAGAACAATAAATAACACCAAAGTAATTAAGAAATTATAATATTCATATTGAACCCGTACAAAGTCCAAATTGCGGTTCAAAATATCCATAGTAATATCATAAACTATCGATTTTTCCTATTAAAAATATCTTAAGTATCATGATTCATGACATAATCTATTTTTTTTTCTATTCAAATTTTAATTCCGGTTTGGACTTTTTTTCTATTCAAATTTCAATTTCTATTCCCAATTTCAAATTGATTTATTTGTAGCAAGTAGCAACAAATTCAATTTCGGTTTGAGATTTTTTTTATCTTTATTTAAAACCCATATAAATTGCTTAAAAATAAAAAATAAAAAAAACCCATATTGTATAGCGCAAATAGCGCTGTAGCGGCCGCTATAGCGGCCGTAGCGCAAATAGCGCATTTTGATGTCGTAGCGTAGCGTTTGGGGTCCAAAAACGCTATAGCGGCGCTATAGCGCGCTATTTAGAACACTGAAAAAAATATAGTTGTAAATTTAATTCATTCTACAAATACGCAAACGGAATTACGAAGGTATCGGAATTACGAAGTTCGGCACCTCCCGCAAGATTTTTCCGCGAGATTTAAAGGTTACATTTATTTCATGTTAGATTAATTTATTTTTGTAGAGTAAATTTAGTTTCATGTTAGATTAATTTAGATTTGTTAAATTTGTTAAGTAATTAGATTTGTTAGATTTATTTTACGTTAGATTTGTTAAATTTGTTAAGTACTTAAATTTGTTAGATTTATTTTATGTTAGGTTTGTTAGATGTGAAGTAATTAGATTTGTTTTGAATAGGTTTGATTTTATTTTTGAAATTCGGATTTATTTTTAATAGGTTAAAAAAATATGTTAGATTTGTTATTTTGAATATGTGAAGTAATTAGATTTGTTTTGAATATGTTTGATTTAATTTTTGAAATTCAGATTTATTTTTAATAGGTTAAAAAAAATATGTTAGATTTGTTATTTTGAATATGTGAAGTAATTAGATTTGTTTTGAATAGGTTTGATTTTATTTTTGAAATTCGGATTTATTTTTAATAAGTTAAAAAATATGTTAGATTTGTTATTTTGAGTATGTGAAGTAATTAGATTTGTTTTGAATAGGTTTGATTTAATTTTTGAAATTCGGATTTATTTTTAATAGGTTAAAAAAATATGTTAGATTTGTTATTTTGAATATGTGAAGTAATTAGATTTGTTTTGAATAGGTTTGATTTTATTTTTGAAATTCGGATTTATTTTTAATAGGTTAAATAAATATGTTAGATTTCTTTATAAATAGGTTGGATTTTTTTAGTAGGTTAGATTTTTCAAATAGGTTATATTTGATTTTTTAAATTCGGATCTAAATTTAATAGGTTATTTTTTTGAATAAGTTAAATTTGTTATAGTTATTTTTTTAAAATAGATTTTTAAAATAAGTTAGAACAAGCTGTATTTATTTTGAATTAGACTTAGAATTTTAAAATTTGAATTAGATTATTATGAATTAGACTTAGAGTTATTTTTTTAATTTAGATTTACATTTATATTCAATTTAGATTTAATTTAATTTAGATTTAGATTTATATTTTGAATAAGTTAGAACAAGTTGTATTTATTTTGAATTAGACTTAGAATTTTAAAATTTGAATTAGATTATTATGAATTAGACTTGGATTTATTTTTTTATATTGTTTTTTTCTTTTGAAATTCGGCTGAGACATATATATATATATTTTTTTTTTGGTTCGGATCCCTCTGTCACAGAGACAGAGACTTGCTGCCTCAGTTTTTTTTTTTATTTACTTTAATTTAGATTTAGGTTTAATTTAGATTTAATAGGTTCTTAAATATTTTCGGTTTTGAATTCTAAATAGGTTTCTAATAGGTTTTGAATAAATAGGTTTTTAATTATAAATTGGTTTTCAATAGGTTTGATTTATTATTTAATTTCGGTTTTAACTTTTAAATAGGTTATTATATATGAATATGTTATATTAAATAGGTTATATATGAATAGAGTTATTTTTTTAAAATAGATTTTTAAAATAAGTTAGAACAAGTTGTATTTATTTTGAATTAGACTTAGAATTTTAAAATTTGAATTAGATTATTATGAATTAGACTTAGAGTTATTTTTTTAATTTAGATTTACATTTATATTCAATTTAGATTTAATTTAATTTAGATTTAGATTTATATTTTGAATAAGTTAGAACAAGTTGTATTTATTTTGAATTAGACTTAGAATTTTAAAATTTGAATTAGATTATTATGAATTAGACTTGGATTTATTTTTTTATATTGTTTTTTTTTCTTTTGAAATTCGGCTGAGGCATATATATATATATATTTTTTTTTGGTTCGGATCCCTCTATCACAGAGACAGAGGCTTGCTGCCTCAGTTTTTTTATTTTTTATTTACTTTAATTTAGATTTAGGTTTAATTTAAATTTAATAGGTTTTTAAATATTTTCAGTTTTGAATTCTAAATAGGTTTCTAATAGGTTTTGAATAAATAGGTTTTTAATTATAAATTGGTTTTCAATAGGTTTGATTTATTATTTAATTTCGGTTTTAACTTTTAAATAGGTTATTATATATGAATAGGTTATATTAAATAGGTTATATATGAATAGAGTTATTTTTTTAAAATAGATTTTTAAAATAAGTTAGAACAAGCTGTATTTATTTTGAATTAGACTTAGAATTTTAAAATTTGAATTAGATTATTATGAATTAGACTTGAATTTATTTTTTTATATTGTTTTTTTTCTTTTGAAATTCGGCTGAGACATATATATATATTTTTTTTTGGTTCGGATCCCTCTATCACAGAGACAGAGGCTTGCTGCCTCAGTTTTTTTATTTTTTATTTACTTTAATTTAGATTTAATAGGTTTTTAAATATTTTCGGTTTTGAATTCTAAATAGGTTTCTAATAGGTTTTGAATAAATAGGTTTTTAATTATAAATTGGTTTTCAATAGGTTTGATTTATTATTTAATTTCGGTTTTAACTTTTAAATAGGTTATTATATATGAATTTAGATTTATGTTAGATTTGGATTCAATTTAGATTTAATTTAGATTTACATTTATATTCAATTTAGATTTAATTTAATTTAATTTAGATTTAGATTGTTTTTTTGAATATGTGAAGTAATTTACATTTATTTTTTTGAATAGGTTTAAAAGATGACATCTCCTACTCATGATGAGGATTTAGATTTTGGTGCGAGAATGTCACAAGAAATTTTTGGCCCACTTCCACCTATGCCACCACCTAATTATCCACAAAATTATCCACAAAATTATCAAAGAAGGGATCAAACGCTAGATTTAAATTATCAACAACCCCCCCAAATGTATCAACCGTATTATACTTCAAACGATCCAAACATGTATATTCCACAAGAAACACATCAACCGACACCACCATATGCATATGGAGGCACTTCTTCTGTAGCATCGAGTCAAGTCACCCCCCCTATAGAAGGTACTCCGTCGAGAAGTGTCACTGAAATTGAAGAAGAACCAATCCTTCATCCGACAAGTGTCCCCCCAGAATAGCCGGTGGTAAAGAAGACTAGAAGAATTCCTGAATACAATCAGTCGTGGGCCAAATGGTACAAGATTTCCACAGATGAGAACGGCAACATGCAAACCCTTGAATGTAAGGTACAAAATTGCAAGAAACCGTTTTTTGTGTATAAACAAAGTAGTGATATGATCAGCTTTAAAAGACATGTCGAAATGCACCAAAGGAAGGGTGAGGTTATATGTGAAAATGTTAGACCGAGACAAATCCAAACCCTTATGAACGCGGATGGTACCAGAACCAACCCAAAATACGATGAATCAAAAATGCTTAGTGAATTGGCCCGGTACATTACCCACAAAGAACAACCAATAAGCATGGGTGGTTGTATGAGTTTTGCCCGGTTAGTCATTCGGGGGTGTGCTCAACCAATGTACAAGAGGATCCATCATAGAAAGATGGTTGGTGAAATTAAAAACCAGTTTACCAAAATAAAAAATGAGCTCCGAGCTATATTTGCATACCAACAAAATAAGATCTCAATTACCTCCGATATATGGACTGCCGGTAAACATGGCCTTGGGTACTCTTGTGTTACCGGCCATTGGATCGATGATCAGTGGGTATTACAAAAAAGGATATTAAGTTTTCGTGTGTTAGATTCCCCGCACTCAGCACATGTAATTTTCAAATTCATTATTGAGGTGTTACAAGAGTATAACCTTAAGAGAGATAGGGATAACAAGATTTTTTCTATTTCATTCGATAATGCTAGTAACAATGTAGCTTCCATTGAGATTTTTAAACGGTCACTAAATCCGATTATGAATGGTGCAATGTTTCACCAAAAGTGTGCTTGCCACATACTTAACCTCGTCGTTAAGGCGGGCCTTAAAACAGAAGCCGTAAGGATTTGATCAATAAATTAAAGGATTCTCTGTCCCATATTGTTTCAAACCAAGAAAGAAAACAACGGTTTGGTTTGATGTGCGTCAACTATGGCTTGAGCAAGTTGAAAGTTTCTTGGGATATAAATACCCGTTGGAACTCTACCTATAGGTTTCTGAACCGATGCCTTCCTTACAAAGCCGTCATAGGAGAGTTTTTGAGAGGCTCCACCCCTGAGGGAATGGCATTGGAGCCCAGCCTCGACGAATGGGAGCAACTACAAACCCTGAGTAATTTCTTAGGAACCTTTTTTAATGCAACCGTCAAATTATCTTGCTCGTACTCACCGACGGCATTTGAGTTGATCAGACATCTCTATAGCATCTCCAAGGTGTACCGTGAATTGGAGATCGCTGAAAGCAAGTACTCCACTCTCACACCGATCGTAGTTGCCATGAAAGAAAAATTTCTAAAATATTGGGACGATGCCCCTCCTGGCCATTATCGCAAGCTGCCTCAACCCGGCATACAAGAAGTATTTCACGGTCAAAATAGTTGCAGCGTACAAAGAGAATCTACATTTAGACAACACCGGGGTGGAGGCATTCGTGACTTCGAAGTTCGATGAGATGTTTAACATATACCACTCAAGAATGGGTGACAACCAAAACCCGTCTTCGTCCCGTGCCGGCCCTAGGTAACAATTTAAATATCTACATTATTTTAATCTTTATTATTTATAATATCTACACTATTTGTCTACTAATTTTTTTAATTTTTTAATAGTTCCACTTCCAGGAGCACTAGCAGCGGTGGATTGTTAGCAGATTCCAATCGGAGATCCAACCACACACATCCACAAATGAGTTAGTGAGCTATTTTGCGGGGGTAAACGAAAAAGAAGATGAACTTGACATCATGACGTGGTGGAAGAGGAATCAAAGAAACTATCCAACACTGGCGATGATGGCCCGCGACGTATTTGCCGTACCCGTGTCAACCGTCCCTTCCGAAAGTTGTTTTAGTTCAGCGAACAGGTGCCTCTCCGACAAACGCAGTAAGTTGGGTGCACATGTTTTTGAGAGACTTGTGTGCTTGAAAGATTGGATTGATGCTGATGAGCGCAACCAACATCGAGATCATCAAGAATCATCATCCGGAGTCGACACTGAAGAAAGCGGTACCGATACGCGCCCCGCGGCTAATTCGGATTCAGACGGTGCGGAAGAGAGCGAACAATGGTATATGAATCCAAACTACTAGATATGTAGTGTCGGTATACATTTCTAACCTCTTTTAATCTCTATGGTTATTTTTTAAATTATAATTTCTAAACGTTTCAATTAGTTCTTAAATTATTCATTTTAAAGAAGAATTACTAACAAAAAAAAAGTTAGAACTCCGCCTATGTTATTTTACATAGCCGGTCCCAAGCCCGGAATAAAGGAGGAGGGTAACTTTTATTTTTGAATTTAGATTTAATTTAGATTTGAATTTAGATTTAATTTAGATTTAGATTTAATTTAGATTTGAATTTAGATTTAGATTTGTTTTTTTTCTTTTGAAATTCGGCAGAGGGTTTTTTTTTTTTAATTCGGCAGAATCCAGACTCCAGAGGGCTGAAATGCCTTGTTTTTTTTTTTTTCCTTTTATTTAATTTAATTTAGATTTAAATTAGATTTGGATTCAATTTAAATTTAATTTAGATTTACATTTATATTCAATTTAGATTTAATTTAATTTGCATCTAAATTTAGATTTGAATTTTTATTTAATTTAGATTTAGATTTATATTATCAATTTAAATTGAACGTTTACAAAATATATTATCAATTTAAAATGTTTATTGTTTTAAATTAATTGATTTAAGATATTTTTTATTTATATTTTATTTAACCTATTAATTTATATTTGAATTTAGATTTAGATTGTTTTTTTTCTTTTGAAATTCGGCAGAGGCTTTTTTTTTTTTTTTGAAATTCGACAGAATCCAGACTCCAGAGGGCTGAAATGCCTTGTTTTTTTTTCCTTTTATTTAATTTAATTTAGATTTAAATTAGATTTGGATTCAATTTAAATTTAATTTAGATTAACATTTATATTCAATTTAGATTTAATTTAATTTGCATCTAAATTTAGATTTGAATTTTTATTTATATTTAATTTTTATTTAATTTAGATTTAGATTTATATTATCAATTTAAATTGAACGTTTACAAAATATATTATCAATTTAAAATGTAAACTACAAATTTCGAGATATAAATAAATTATGAAACTATATAATTAGAATGAGAGTTTGAAAATAAAATAAAATTACTCGTGTAAAGAAATAATATTTCGTACGACACGTAATAATATTCGTACGACACGGTAAACACGTAATAAACACGTAATAATATTCGTACGACACGGTAAAAAAATAAGAAAACAAAACAGAAAAAAAAAACAGAAAACAGAAAGAAAAAAAAAAAAAATACCCCTCTACCCATGCCCGTTGGACCCGTCTACCCGGGACGGGTACGGGTTTGAGACGGGCAGGCGGAGTTTTAAAAAAAAAAACCCGCCTACCCGTGCCCGTTGTACCCGGGTACCCGCTGTACCCGTACCAGTCCTGCCCGCTGCCCGGGACGGGTTCTGCCCTGCCCTGCCCGAGGTACCCGGGAGCAAACCACTAATCCAAGCACAAGTGCAACTGAGGCATTACAGAGAAGAATTTGTCGGCCCAATCATCTCCTATGGGCTATAGCACATCCGACTTAAAATTTTGTGCGTCTACAAACAAGCAATTTCACGCTGCACATGAATTCCGGTGCCAGAATATTCTCCGCATATACCCCTTCAAACCATTTCTATCTCGAAAACGTACGATCCCATAAAATGTGCTATTATAATATAATACATAGTGACGACAACATTAGCAATCTCAATCTTATTTAAGAAATCTAGCTACCTCGATAGAATTCTGATTTTATTGATTTTTTTGAATTTTAATTAGCATCTTCATCATAAGCGAAGTTTTTTTTTTACTTTTTCTTATATGTCTACTTTTGTTTCTATTTCTGCGAGAAGAAATAGTTGCTAAGAAGTGGCGACAACATTGGCCCAGTAATCAAAGGAAGAAATCTCTCATTTAAAGGTAAAGGAGATTGCTTCGTTTGCATATTACCCAGCAACTGGGATTCTGATAACCGACATTTTTATTAATATTCAAAATTAATTACGAAATATTAATTATATCTGGGTACTTTTAAAAATGTCCAAATATGTCATTTTTTTACCGGTTGAATTAAAAATTCGGTTAATGGAGTTAATGGAGTTAATAGATCTAATGATAAAGATTAGTAATTTAAAAGAGTTAATGGAGTCACCATTTGTTTTATTCCAGTTATGTAATGGAGAAGAACAAAATATTTCTATATTTCTTTCCAAAACAATTAAAGAGCCATTTCACAATCATAAATATCATTCTAATCTGACAAAGAAACCTTTGGACATGATCCAGTTCAAAGGCCATCGATCGGACAAATTCTGGATTGGACAAGGTCTGGTCCAAAGAGCATCATACCTACGGGAGCAGCTTGGGTCCGATGTCCATCGGACCCAAAGTGGGTTCGATGGGCTCTAGGACTGTCCGATCTGCTTTAAGATCCGTGCGCACGTAAATTAAAGAAGCCACGAAAGTTCTGGAATAAATCTTAAAGCAGATCCGACGGTCCTAGAGCCCATCGAACCCACTTTGGGTCCGATGGGCATCGGACCCAAGCTGCTCCCCATACCTACTCCTCACCCATCTATTTAATGTTTGTTTTCCTAATTAAGTTGTCCCAACCTAACAAATGAGACCCATGCACCAATTTTTAGATATATTTAGCTTATTATTATTTTGAGTAGGGTTAAAATGCATATATTGGTTTTGTGCTCCGATCTTGCTCCGCATTCTTATTTCCATTTTTAAAGTCCGAACAGTCGATCCGAACCATTCAACATGATCTCCATAATAAAATTTGCTTGGAGACCAAATTTTATATTTTTTGAATTTTTTTACTAATTTTTTAGATAGGTACGAAATCTCTGTTTAGGATAGTCGAGAATCTTTTCAAGACGGTGATTTTGTACCTATGTAAAATATTAGTAAATAAATTCAAAAAAAATATTAAATTTGGTCTCCTAGTACATATTAATATGAAGATCAAGTTGAGCAGTTCGGATCGACTGTTTAGATTTTGAAAACAGAGATAAAGATGTGGAGCATGATTGGAGCACAAAACTAATGGTGCAATTTAACCCTACTTTATTATATATATATATAGGAAGTTGCTAATATGCTATACACAACATAGAGGGCCTCCGTGTTACAGCTCAATATTTGAGTTTTCAAAATCCTAATGGTCGATTCGAACCGTTCAACATGATCTCCATATGAATATGTACTTGCAAACTAAATTTTATATTTTTAGAATTTTTTTACTATTTTGCTAGATAGGTAGAAAATCACTTGATCTGAAAATTATGTACCATTTAGATTAAATGTTTTTCTACCTATCTAAAAAAATAGTAAAAAAATTCTAAAAAATGTAAAATTTGGTTGGCAAGTACATATTCATATGAAGATCATGTTGAACGGTTCGAATCGACCGTTAGAATTTTAAAAACTTAAATATTGAGCTGTAGCACGGATGCCCTCTATGTTATACATAACACCGTAGCCAATTCCTATATATATATATATATATGAGTATGGCTAATGTGCTTCCTCTAGCATTTCGGCCTCGTGCTTCCGGGGACATATCTTAGTGTTTGATGTTCAAACAACAAATTCAAACTTTTAGATGTTCAATCTATATTAAAGTGTACTTGGAGACCAAATTTTACATTTTTTGGAATTTTTTTACTATTTATTAAGCCACTTTGAAAATTCCAGATCCGGGTGAACAGTAAAAACAGTCTGAACCATATGATCTGGAATTTTCAAAGTTGCTTAATAAATAGTAAAAAAATTCCAAAAAATGTAAAATTTGGTCTCCAAGTACATTTTAATATAGATTGAACATCTAATAGTTTGATTTTGTTGTTTGAACATCAAACACTAAGATATGCCCTCGGAAGCACGAGGCCGAAATGCTAGAGGAAGCACAGTAGCCATACTCTATATATATATATATATATATATATACACTAGTAAGTGTCGGCCACGCGTTGTCGTGGAAATTGTAAATTTGTTCTGATCACTTTCTTTAAATGTGATGTTTGAATCGTACCAGCAAATACTTTGTTAAATTTAATTATCTTATTGTGAAATTTGTACTATAATATTTTGTTAATTATCTCACGTGTGATGTTTTTTTTTTCTCACTTCTCTCCTTATGGTTAATCATGACACAAAAATCATTGTGCAAACTGTAAATGTATTTAGTGTTATGTACATAAAATTAAGGATTTGTATATTTTCAAATACTATTAATCAAATCAAAGACAATTATTTTCAATTATACATGAATTACACCGAATCATAAATGTATGGATCAGATACTTCTTCCTTTTCCTGCACTGGTCTCCTCAATTCATCTAATATCATCTGCAATTTCATACAATCTAATATCTGATTAGTTTTTTCATTCATTAAAGATAGAATGGCTGATTACACTAACTTTTATTCATCTAATATCATCTGCAATTCCATACAATCTAATATCTGATTAGTTTTTTCATTCATTAAAGATAGAATGGCTGATTACAATAACTTTTAACTGTTATTAGTTATTACTATAAATTGTTCCATACAATTATCCCAATCATATTAGATTAACGTTGTACATTTAACCCAATATTTACTAATTAGATCCTATGTGCCTTATTCAATTTGTATGTCGAATATAGAAAAGGAAGGTACTAACCTAGAAATGACCTGATATGCTTGGTTTATCTGGTTGAACTAAGTACTGCCGTGGCTTCCTTTGCATACATCTGGATGATACTGTAAATGAAAAATGAAAAATTGTTACAACAAAATATATCGCATATATTGTGAAGCAAAAACGCAAGAAATAAATTAGTTTTTTATCTTGTGAAGTTGTGATCCATTGAAAAAATTATAAATTTGAAATCCTGAAAAACTTCAGTAGAATAGAGGTACTAATTTAAATAGTAAGATAAACATCAACATGCGTAGCAACAAGGTGTTAGCATCTTCATGATTGTATTCTACATCCTAGTTTAGTTAAAAAAAAAATCTCAACTGGACACTAATTAAACCCAAAATGTTTAAATTAAACCCAAATTTAGCTTACAAAAAAAAATATCCCTTATTCTTGTACTACTGGTACGGAAAGATCTAGTCTAACTTCATAGAACACACTAATCAGTTCTAATAGTAACATCAAGCAATGATCTGATCCAGTAATGGTACTGATATACAAAGGATATGAGGTTTTCACCTGTGTACCAGTTGGTACCATCAACATCTATTATACGAGTCAGTTTGTATTGTCTTCAAAATTTATCAATTATATTGTTTTGGTACCAACTGGTATATACCATTACAAACCATTGTTTGTTTTCAGTGCCACTCATAAAATACTGCCTTTTTTTGTAAATTGGCACTGACCTACATTTTACACTTAGGGGGAATTTCATTTATCCCCCTCAAAAACCTTAATATTACATATTTCCCCCTCAAAAGTTTGTAATATCATATTTGCCCTTCAAAATTAGAAAAACTCACATATTTTGCCCAATTCCTCCTCTTTTTCAAGAATTATAAATACATTTACCTTTTAAATTCATAATTCCCATTTTACCCTTATAAGAATCTTATAAAGATATTAATGCTAGCTTCTAACAATGTCGGCTTTTCTCTCTCCAATAAACTCCCATTTTACCCTTATAAAAACTCACATATTTGTCCTTCGAAAAATGTCAGATTTTTACGAATTTTTAATGATTTTAAATCAATTGTTGAATCTCATCTGACAGAAAATAAAAAAAAACTGGGTGAAATAGCAAACTGGTATAGGATCTGTCCATCACAAATCAGAGAATCCAATATCCAAATTTCATGCTTGCTGTTCTTGAATAATATTTTCTATTAACCATTGACCATGCAGTTTACTGTTTAAATTAAATTCTCTATCTTAAGACACAAACATCAACCCAATCTTTATATCTTAAGTTATAAAATGCCATAAAAACCTTGTATATGAGTGTGCAAAATTGCAACGGGATTGAGATATCTCAAGTTATAAAATGCCATAAAACTCTAAACCCTTCTAAAATAAATCAGTGATATATGAGTGTGAAAAATTGAAAGAATTCCAGAATTACCCTTCTGATCTCAATTATGAGTGTGCAAAATATTAGGCCTGGATGGGAATTTAACAATACAGTGAGGAAATTTACTTTGGTTAGTTCTAATTAATTGATCTTTTCTTTATCCTGGGGAACATATTTATTAAGATATTATTACAAATTTAGACATGCTATTACAACAAAGAAGTATCAATACAAAATTAAAAAAAAGGCCAACAACATAACAGTAAAGGAGTCATAGGAGAAAACTTTAAAATGAGATTGCTGGGAGAATTCAAACATAGTGTATCTATGCAAGAAGATCGCCTTATAATTAATAAATGACTTACTGTGAAAAGGAATATGAAAATATGAGGTATAGTGTTTGAGGCAGCCAAAGAACTTCCTGCATATTATGCAAGCAATAATAAGTGAATAAATGAACTTTGAGGCATCTAATAGATAAATAACTACTAAAATTATGTAAATATGTAAGAAACTAAAAACATTAAACCCGAATAACAATATTATGACACAGTAAGAACAATAATAGATCATAGATCAAAATCCAGAAAGAACACCAAACAAAAAATAAATGATACTCCTAAGATCAAAGTATAATTTTGTTATTGTTATAAGTAAACAGCAAGGGGTTTTGAACAATACCAGTGGTTTTGAGTGAAGAAAGGGGAATAGAGCAACTGCAATTTGAAAGAATGGGAATTTCATTGATATATATAGAGGTAGGTTATATTTGAAAAAAATTGAAATTCGAATGGGAGGGAACATTTACCTTTTTCATCCATGCTGGAGGAGATATCAAAGGAGCACAACCAGAAGCATACAAGAGGTTTGATTTCGTCCTTTCAAACGATTTTGACCATGGCAGAAGGATTGGAAGAGAAGTAATGGATACCTGTCCAAAAGACATATAAAAGTTAACTATAAAAAAATTCATCATTTTGGAATCCTTTTGTAGTTATAAGATTTTTATGATAATATTGGCTGTCAAGTTTGTCAACGTATAACAATTCCGAGTTTCATTGGAAAAGTATCTAACGACTAACGGCAGGTCCAATATTAACTTGTTGAAAATAAGAAGCAAAATATTGACATTGGAGATGCAATTATTGGAGATACTTAGCATGCATTGAGAAAGTTGCAACTTGCAAGTATAGCCAATATTCGATTTTTTTTTAAATAGAATTACTTTAAATTATTTCAACGGAACAAGTCTTTGTTGGACTGAACTTCGAAAACTAGCTCCACCGATTCCTCGGTGGAGCAAAAAAAACCCAATCTACACCGGTCCTAGAGACCGGTGGAGCCTGTTTTGCACCAGCCGATACCCTCGCCACAGAAAATCCCTCATCTATACCTCCACCGATCCCTAGGACCGGTGGAGCCTTGATTTCCAAACTGATCTACGATTTTGACAAACTCTTTAAAAAAAAATCGTACGATATTTCCAATATAAGGATATTTCCAAACTCTTGACTCTTTTGACCCTCTTCAGATCTACGATTTTTAAATATAAGGATATTTCCAAACTCTTTAAAAGTTGCACGGTTTCTTTTGACCCTAAACCTACACCGATCCACAGGATCGGTGAAGGCATTTTTGAAGCTCCACCGATTCACAGGATCGGTGCAGGAGTATTTGGTGTGGTCTTCCGTGTAGTATGGTGTGGCTAGTGCAAAATTGGGTCCACCGATCCCTAGGATCGGTGTGGGTTGTGTTTTTCTTGCTACACCGGTCCGTAGGATCGGTGGAGGCTAGTTTTCTAACTTCCGCCCCACCAAGGCTTGTTCCGTTGAAATAATTTAAAGAAATACTATTTAAAAAAAAAATCCCAATATTCTCACGATTTCTTCCTATTTGAACTGATGCTTAATTAGTGCATAATCTTTTTGTAAATCTTTCCTTTATTCAATCTTCACGGCTATATGGCCTAAGTATGTATTCATACTAATATAGTATGATTAGGACTTTGTAATTATGAACAATTCAATTATAAAGTTTTAATCAATTAATTCAGTAAAAATAATGCTAAAAAATCCTGTAAAAAAAGATACAAGTCACCACAAAATATTCTCAAAGAAAATTACAAGACAGGTTCTAACAATAATATTCTTTGAACTCTATTAAAGGTCATAATCCATCCAAAATGACCTCAACAAATTGCCAATTGTTACTCATAAATATAAACACTGTGCCTACAAATTAAATCTATATATCGAGAAATTAGGGACATTCCAGACCTGTTAGGTATAGTTTCAGTGAATATTAAATGAGACCTTGTCAGAAAATTTAATTAAAATTTGTCAATATGTTAAATTTGTCAAAATGGTTAATGATTTCGTACCTTTTACTCCATCATTTGGAGATCGAAGAGAGAAAGCAAAAAAGGGAGCCAAATCGAAGAGAGAAAAGAAAAGAGGGATGAGATCGAAGACGATTCGAAGAAAGAAAAGAGGGAGATGATGGAAGATGGAGGAAGAGAGAAAAGAGGATCCGCATAGCGCCAGCGACTAAGGGAGAGAAAAATCCGTGTGGTTTTGTATGTAGCAGGTTGATTTATAACTATTTTCAGACTTGTACACAAAACAATACATAAATACATGCATAATATCTCATATTAAATACAATGGTTTAGAATGGTTGGATCTGCTAGATGGAAGGCTGAGATCGCCTCTGGACATATACACTATTCAGTACCCTTTATTTCAACGTGTTATTATAGGAGTTATGATATATATATATATATATATATATATATATATAGAGAGAGAGAGAGAGAGAGAGAGACCAAAGTTAGGGTGTGATGTGCTCACCAAAAGGATTTGGTGAGCACAACTCCAAAAGTATATCGGATCGGCTTCAAACGGTGAATCCAAACCGTTGAAATCATGTACTTCATGCGTGATGCATGTACATGCAAAATTTTGAAAATTTCGAATTTATTTGCTACAACATCTTACAACAATTCAGTTTTGTGATTTTCAAAGTCCAAACAGTCGAGCCAAACTGTTCAACATGATATCTATATTAAAATGTGCTTGGAGATCAAATTTTACATTTTTTTGAATTTTTTTTACTATTTATGAAGTATTTTATAAAACTGTTATTTTTCAGTGGTCCAAAATTGTCTAAAACAACGGTTTTGTAAAATACTTAATAAATAGTAAAAAAATTCAAAAAAATGTAAAATTTGATCTCCAAGCACATTTTAATATAGATATCATGTTGAACGGTTTGGATCGACTGTGTGAACTTTGAAAATCGTAAAACTGAATTGTTATAAGATGTTGTAACTTACAAATGTTGTAACTTTTAAGGAAATATATCAACTATTTATAACACAAATGTAAAGCTTAAAAATTACAAAATAATTAAACTCACAAGAACATTTTATTTAGTCCCCTTTCACCTCAAAAGTACACAAAAATGTACAAAATGCACTATATAATTAAGACTTAATTAAGTGGCATCACATATTGCTTACCCATTTATTTCACATTTTTCTACCTGAACATTTAAAATCAACACATTTTGCAGTTACCAGTAAGTACATTGCTTGCAGATGAACAAAGTTTTCAGGTAACTGCGTATGGAAAAGCGCAATTTGGAGAGGAGAAGAAGCCACATTTTTCTAGTAACCTAACGATTAAATGCATCAAAGCCTGGCAATGTGAACAAAAGGGGAAGGACATTATTTATTTAACCTCACACCCAACTATCAGGTAGCTTGATGTTCTGAAACCTAAACGAAGATTCGCCAGTTGCGCTGCTTTTCACGATTTCCAGTCCATCATCCTCGCTGCTCACACTGCTCCTAACACTACCTTCAAAACTCATGCCCCTTGGCACCTCCTCTTGTTCAGTTGTGGTTGGTAGTGGGATCACCGACTGAGGAAGTGGTGGTTTTGTGGTTCCATTCTGATTTGATTCATCCTTGGGGACATCGACGGTGATTTTATCCCACATGAGGAAATGCAGCAAGATGGGCTTTAAAGCATGACGGTGCAAGGACAGTTTTTGGCTGAGAGAGACCGTATCGAAGCACTTGATGTCGCCAGAGGTGGCGACCATCCATGGGAGAACTTTCTCGTTGCCCACTCGTGAGACGATTAGAAGCTTTGATGCCTTCTTGGCCTCTTTGTACAGCTGGAGAAGACCGGAGCGTGTGGAGGCTACACTGTGGCTGTTTTCGTCTGCCACAGAGGATACGTAGATAAAACCCTGCAAAAATGATATAAGTAGTGAATCTTGTGTAAATCAATCATTATTTTGAAGCATAATATTTGTATTTGAAAATTTAACTTCTATTTTGTTTCTTTCTATCTGTGACTTCGTTTATGACCATAAAAGTTTGTAATTTAACTTCTATCTTGTTTCTTTTTATCTTTTTATCTGTGACATCGTCTAGATCTGTGACTTAGTGTACAAGAGAACAGTGATCAGTAATTCAGTATGACTATAATATTTATATATCCATATGATATGTTGATTGAATGTAATGAGAAAGTGATAAACCAATAATGGTATTTTACCTCTTCTGTGCGACTTATTGCAAAACCTAGCCTGGTATCACCTTGTAGCAATTTTATCTCTAGTGCTATCTCCCCTGCAATAGGGGTGTACCAGAGGCGTACTGCTCTTACCACCCCTATGTCAACACCATGGTAATCTTCAAACCCGTAGAGACTAACATTCGCCATGTTAGCTAGGTCGGCCAGGGAACCCATTGTTACTGTAGCGGATGCTGTTTCGCCTGATATCTATGCATTTTAGAAAATTATGCTTCTGTAAATTGGTATTTAGTAGTTCTGGTCCAAAAAAATACATGCAAATCTAATATTGTTTTTGGTGAGCTGAAATAATTCATGTTGGTTGTACATTAATTCAAAGAACAGATATGTTCCGACTAATTTGACGGCCACGTAGTAAGTTTTAGAGTCTACAAGAGCATCTAAAGACCTAATTGAGATTCTGGGATGCATGCCCCATAGCCACAATATATGCTAAATGAGCACCAAAACTAAGATGCAACAAAGTAGCATTGAAAAATTATTAAGACCATTGTAATGCACAAGGACAAAAAAGAAACTAAAAAATCAAACCAAGTCTTGCGTATGTACCTTAGTAAGAAGAGCCTCAGTCTGGACACTCATGAGACATATCGGCACACCAGATGCCTGGGATGAAACAAGCCAAGTATCGGCACGAGCAAGTGTATCCTCCAATGAGTTATATTTCGATGCCGATGTATCAGATGCCCTCGGAAGGAGCAGTATCGACAGAAATGAAGTGGCGCCAGATGGAAGCAGGAGCTCTCTCATCTTTTTCTCCCACGGGAATGACTCGTATGAGGAGCCAATCTTCGCATTACGCAATGCAGCTAACACCTTTGCATTGTTCTTCGATTCTAAAAAATGGGGAAGGAATTTAATTTAGATGAGAAAACCAGAGATTCATCTTTCTGCAAGATTCATTTCGTTTCTTTTTTTTTTTTCTTGGTTTTTGTTTGTCAACGCTTGTAAAAAAAGGGATCAGTGCTAAGAGGTTTGTCTCACAAAATAGTTGGCTGATGCCAGGGTGGTCTGCATGTCGTGTGAGAGAGAGGGATTTAAAAAAAAAAAAAGAGAGAGAGGGAGAGAGAGGGGGAGACTTTTCAAAAGAGAGAGAAAGAGTGAGAACGAGATAGAGTTACTGGCCCAAGGTTTCAAAAAGAGAGAGAGAGAGAGATTCAAGTATAGTAAATATAATATTGAGGAAATACTTTAGTATCTTAAGCACAGATCTTTAGGTCAACACCTTACATAGGTATATTGAATCCTCATAGAAGATAAAAAAAAAAGAACAGGATCTGAGAGCAGGAATTAAATATTGGATTTAATTGCACAATTAGCCAACTAGAGATATGAGCTGTATTGAAATGATTAGGGTTTCTGCCCGACCCTTTCGGGGAAGGCTTCTTTAGTTAGGTACTTGATTACACCATTTGAATGGATATTCCCTTGACAAAATAATAAAAGAAGTAAATAAATAAAAAAAATCATAGTTTGGTATTGAAAGAAATGTAGATGCACGTCGAATTATATATTTGAATGGATATTCCCTTGACAAAATTGGAATTATGTTGTATATTTATTACATGCAAATTGTCTGGATCAATCTATCCATGATTATACCCCTATTACCTCTGAAAACTTATTATTGATACCAGTGTTATTAAGTCCCTTAATTAATTCCATTACACACAAAAGACAATATATATCATACAGATTATATATAGAGTTATATTTTTTCAGATAAGAGTAGCAATCTGTTTTCTATAAGGAGTTGTGTTTATTCATACTATATAAATGGAAGTATTAAACCCTAACTTTTTTTTGGTTTTATTGAACTTTTTAGGGGTGGAGGGTATTTGGGCATGGAGCATACAACCGTGTATATCCTAAATATAGTAGCACTTGCATTATTTTTGCCCCTATGAATATTAGACTAATGTTTAAACCTCTTTGTGTACTTAACTGTATAAACCCTGGATATATATGACTCAGAAGCAAATTTGATTTGTACGTACGACGATTTATTTAGCTAAAAGGACTAAACTTCTAATTAATGCAACTATCTTTGGGGAACATATAAAACACTTCATGTAGATTAGTGGAGACCACATCGTTTGCTTTCAAATTCAAGTATTTTTTTTTTCTTCCCTTTAAAGAAATAGGGCAAGCATTTTCTTCTTTTCTTAGTTTTTTTGTTGTTGTTGTTGATCGAGGTAGCTGGCCAATTGAGTTGCCTTTAGTTATTTTAATTATGATTTATGAAGGTACCCAAACTTTTATTTCTCTTACATTTCAAAAGTCCATTCGGATGTGCATGAAATATATATATCAGAGATGTCAATTGTTTTAGAAATAATTATTTTCTCAGCTTTAGGAGACATTCTCCTACCAATTAGGTACTGATGAACAAAACATTCATGCAAGGTAGGTAGCCCAAAATATCCAGAATTTATCCTAAATTCATTTTTTTAGTAAAGTATCTAATTAACAGACTGGCAATGGATTCTGAACATTTGATGGCACAACATGGATAGATTAAATACGTAATAAAATCTAAGATAATAATTAGTTCTTCTTCAAAAAAAAATTATAAGCTAACTTTCTAGGAGCAGTAATTTAGGATTATTGCATGATATATAATAATATCAAAGTTTTCTTCCAACGCCTGCTACAGTTTTTTATTTCAAAAATGGTCTGACCACCACGACGACAAAAAAACTAATTTAATATATATATGGACTACTTTAATTATTTATTTTCTTGTTCACGAAGTTGGTTAACATGTATAATATTAAAAAATTTGATAAAAAAAATAGTGAGGAAGACTATTAGTGAACTTTAGAAAAAAGTCATTTTTGGAGGCATAATTAACAAACTGAGTGTGAGAATATATGAACTTAATTTGCAAATTATTTTATTAATTAATTGGATGCAAATTATATATATATTTTTTTTCAAAATTGTGTCTCATCATAGATGATGTATATTTCAAAAAAGAAAAGAAATGAAAACTTGTCAGTACAGAAATATGAGGGACAATAATAATAATCGAAAAAAAATTTCAATCAGGTCGCCCATCAAATATGGCTCGTCATGTTGTCTCTCAAACTCTCCATAATTTCAACCTAACACATTAGATCATGTTTGATTGTGGAGTAAGGTGTCGAGTAGGCCTCTTATTTCACACTTAAGTTGTCAAACGAGGAGTAAAATATGAGTAAAATAGAGTAAGAGGCAGTGAGTTAATCCGGAATAAGTTATTTCATCTCTAGAGGCATATTATAATTTACTCCACACTTACTCTATTTATAGGTTCCACTATTACAAGCAAAGATTTATTTCTCAAGATCTTACTCATCGAGACGATTTAATTTAAGTCAAAAATATAAAGAGTAAAATGAAGTAAACAACTTAATCCTCCTTAAATTAAGTAAAACCCAAACATGACCATATAGAATATTAATCGATCCTTGACAGAAAATTATGCAAAACTGACATTTCAACAGAGACTTAAATGTCCCATTAATTGATGGATATATATATATATATATGGTTCCAAAACTAAAATGTTCTCGTAATTAACTAAAGCCTTTCCCTAATTAATATCATAATGCTGGAATTTTAAGATAATTAATCAGTGTTCTAAATAGCGCGCTATAGCGGCGCTATAGCATTTTTGGACTCTAAACGCTAAGCTATGGCATGAAAATACGCTAATTGCGCTACGGCCGCTATAGCGGTAATAGCGGTCCGCTATAGCGCATAGCGTGTAGCGCGCTATTTGCGCGCTATGCATATTGGGCTTTTTTAGACAATTTATATGGGCTTAAATAAAGATCCATAAAATTTATTTTGTATAGAAAAAAAAAATAGAATGAATCATGATGCTTAAGATATTTTGTATAGAAAAAGATCGATAGTTTATGATATTATTATGGATATTTTGAACCATGGACTTTTGTACTAGTTCAATATGAATATTATAATTTCTTAATTAATTTGGTGTTATTTATTGTTCTATGAAATTTTAAATAATGTTAATATATAGTACAAATATATAATATAATTTTTGTAAAAAAAAAAACGCTATTTGGAATAGCTTCCGCTATAGCTTTTTTTGTAGCCTTCCCGCTATGCCGCTATAAACGCTATTTAAAACATTGTAATTAATGCATAAAGGCCCCGCCACATATTGGAGTGTTTGTTGCAATGTCACCTTATAAAAGGGCTCGATTTGCAAGAAACAATAAATTCCCTCATAAGTGGCCAATGGTCGCTTGTAGCTCGACAAACTTACAGTGCAAAAAACTTGGCTTTGGTAATAAATTAAAAAAGAAGAGTTTGCTGGATTTGAACAAGCATATGATATGCATTAATTGCTTTTTCATGAAGGTTTAAGCACTAGATTTGCGGTTCTCTTAGTAAATAAATAATGTGCACCCATATATAACAAACTCTACTACGTTGGTAGCCGTTGAAGGTGATCTTAATCGCCGTTGTTCATTGAAAACATAAATTTACTTTGTAATAATAGTAATTATAATTTCCGAAAAAAATTGAGAAATTCTGATATTACATTTTGACAAATGGAGAAGTAAATAGAAATTATATGATACCAGTGCGACTTATATTACAAATTAAGAAAACCTAGAGGTGCATTTTTTTTATGTAGTGATCAACTAGTATTGTTTCTACCCAATAAAATTGGTCTACAATTTTATATGTAGACTAACTTGTAATTTACGTCCGTAATTAGATAAAGCATTGTATTAGAAATAGCAGAATTATCTTTTCCATTATGATATTTAATTGTAGAATAAGTTTATTTAAGAAACCACAAAAAAGAGTGTATAGCTAAGAGAAATCTTTGTTTACTTTCCTCACGCACATTGTCAATATTTGTTGAAACATTGAGAATAAGGTAAGCAAGCAACCAAATATAAAAGACACCTTGCTTTATGATTTTTTGTATTGAAATATTATAGAATAAATGTTTATAAAATACATAAAAATTCAAACTGTAGCTTTTGCCAACTAATAAAATTTACAGAAATTTTTCTTTCAAGCACTTAATTTGCATTTGCCTTTTCATCAAGTATTTGTTCAACTCAAGAAAGAAATGCATAATTGAAGTTATTCATCTTCAAATTTCAATGCATAACTAAAAGTACTTATTGAATTTATGTAAAATTGTAAATGATTATTGTATAACTGAGAGAACACCCTTATATAGTTATATCATAACATGTAACAGGGTGTCTCAAAGCAAACAATTCCCAAAGTAGTGTATATAATAGACTCTCATATACTGCTAATTAATATAATTAGCCAAGAACAAGGAATGTCAAAGAATTAATAATAGCGAGCTAAAACATACCTTCAAACGATTCAGTGCTCTCAGAATCCCATGAACCTGAATCTTCACTTGCTGTGGTTCTATGCTTGCGTGTTCTAGTCTGCCCGGTCGGGGGCTTTCCATATGTGTCGCCGAATGGTGAATCCTTACTTGAGGTTTCGCCACGCTTGAATGCGGATTTGATCAACTTCTGCATGCCTCCTTTCTTGCTGCTCTTCTTCATGACAATTTCATCAGCGTGGTTTATAGGAGGCGGTGTCTGGTATAGAGCGGTGACTCCCTCAACCACTGCCTCGGAGCGGTCTGTCGGCATCCTTTTGTGGGGGAATTTCAGAGGCTTTTGATTTTTTTTTCTAATAATTTTGTTTAGAACTGCGGTGTTGGTACTAGTTTATTGTTGTGATTCTGGCAGAGAGTTGAAGTGGTATGAAGAGAGGAGAGAGAGAATAGAGTGCTATATAAGAGACCACGGATGGAAAGGGGGGTTGAGTTGAGGGAGGATGGTATGGATGAGTACTTGAGTATCATTACAAGCAATTTTTCATTTTTTTAAGGGTTAATGATTTGAATACCTATAGTATGAACCCATATGGTTCTTGACATTTTGCATATTGGACTTTGATTAAAATTGACAAAGTAATTATGCAGTCGCAAAAGAATTTCATTATCTAAGATTTAGCTCCAAAAGAGGAGACCAAAGAGAAGATGAAAGAAGGGAAATGAACCAGACTCCTGATTGTGCCTGATTGGAGATGTTTACTTGCTTGAGAAACAGAAAAAATTGAGAGTGAGCAGAGGGGAGAGAGTGAATTGTATATAGAAACTTAATGATTTCGTTCACTTCTAATTTGAAGTGTAAATGAGGTGAACTCGCTTTCTTCACTTTCCATTAGTTACACACTCTCTTTGTGGAGCACATTCTAAAGGTGTTTTGAACAATCTTTGATTGATTATTCTAGCATATCAAAATATTGAGATAATTAAGAAATATCCACATGCCTCTTGTTTAGTTGATTGATCAATTTTTTCATTACCTTCTATTATGTCATAATTTAGAGCAATTTTTACTTCATATTCGTACTTAAATTTTTGTTTAGCTTAAGCATAACATAAACATGACAGATTTACATAGAGTGAATTGGAATTAATTGACCTCATTCATTTCCAAACAATTGTACTTATACATGAATTTATAATTTAGACTAAAATACTATGGGTAAAATTGACTCCATACTCAGTATGAAAATTTTATATAACTGACCTCTAAAGTGTGTTTGCACCTTAGCTTCAAATTAAGATTGATTTTGCTTCTGAACATAAAGATTAAAGTTTTTGAACTCATCCTAACGTGTATAACAAATTTCAAACTTATGACTTCAACACATATAACAATACCCTTCCTATAAAAATTTCAACAAAATAAAATAATTTTTATCAAATATTTGTTACTTTTATTCCATTTCTTCCATCATTCCAAACAAACATAATTCACATGAAAAAATTAAATCTTCAGTAGAATTTTAAAATTGTAATTTCTCATATGGAGAACTTAATTTATCTTATTTAACAACTAGACAAATATCTTCAAGCTTTACTGAGTTTTAGTTATGTGCAAGAATTTTAAAACTACATATTTTCACAGATAGGTCGTTATCTTAATAACTAAATTAAAAGTTAGTTATAAAAAAGTATACATCTTCAAGCTCCAGTGAGTTTTAGTTATGTGCAAGTAGCAATTAATAAAAGAAACCAGTAAACAAAGCCAGTTGTATACAAAAAGTTAGCCGAGGTGGGATGTGAGTACTGATTGGTGGATTCTTTTGTTGGCCTCAAGTCGATTTAACAGGATTGAAAAAACTGAGAGCCGCAACAAGTGGACCCACCTGGCACGAGGAACCAAGTCAGCAAAGATATTAGCCACAGAATTCTCTATAAAATATATGAAAATTGAATTAATGAAGTCCCATGAATAAGACAAAATTTACACGGGATTCAAGCAAAATTTTCTACATTTAGAAATTAAAAAATAAATTATCAGAAACAAAGTAGTTTTTTTTTATAAATAAATGGAATCAGTCTCACTTATTTTCACATGAAAAATCAATTAATAGAATCGAACCCTTATTTTAATTCTATTATTTTTAACTCAAATATAAATTAATTTATATACTAAATTCACTTTTTTATTGAGACCGAATCAATGATTCAGTCTCAATTTTTTTGTGATCAAAGCACACTGCAACTTTTGAAAATTACTGGTTCCGAACCATTGATTTGGTTCCAGTAGATATCCCAATGGAACCGAACCATTGGTTCGATCCCATTTGATTTAGGGGTGCAAACGGATCGGATATTATCTGTCTGTATCCGGGTCGGTATTCAAAAATTAGATACGGATATCTAATATCTGAATATCCGCACGGATACATATATGGATATGGTTTTAATTTTTAATTATTTGTATCCAAATAGTAGATATATACCATGTAGTTTAATTTATATTAGAAAAAAAATTATATAATTCACTGTTATAAAAATGCGAATATCCATATCCGTTTAATATCCAATTTGTATATGTATCCGTCTAATATCTAATCTGCATTCATATCCGAAAAATAAAAGCAGATACGGATATGATTTTTCCACTATCCGATCTGTATATGTTCCGTTTGCATCCCTAATTTGATCGAAAAAAGCAATATATTCTATATTTCGATCATTTCATTTTTTTTAGTTTCTAAAAATGAAAAAAAATGAAAAAAAAGTTTGGAACTGAAGCGGCTAATTTCAACTAGCCAGTCCAGATTCTTGGCTGATACCGGCTTTTCAAAGGAAAACTAGAAAAGCGAAGTCATATAAGATATGCCCCCTGATTCAAAACATTTCTGAAACCTGTAATTAGATTTCAGACAGCATGCGGACATCACTGGTTTTAGCGCCATGACAACATGGCCCCACGCCGACCACAAACATGATTCACACAGTCACGTAATCTGCAACAAGACATGACTTTGCATTTTATTTGAAATTTAATTATAACGTATATCTAGTTTATGCTATATCTATTTAATATTTTTGAAAATATTGTTAAAACAAAATATCAGAACTGCAAGTCTATTTGATCTGACGGATTGTATACGCCCAATCAGATATGGTTGAGAAGCATAGGGAGTTCAGATCCTCTGAGGTAATTAAAATTTGGACCTATTTAGTTCAAGGTAGAATGCACATAGTTCCTTTAATATTCATTCCAAAATTGATTGGGTCCGATCTAAACTCAAAATTTAAATTACCTTAGGTGATATGAATTCGGAGTGCGAGCAGCATTCCTTGTTGGGAAGATTGAATTCACATCACCTCAGATTACCTGACTCAAGCAAATTATGATCGGATGGTTCTTTTAACATAACGTAGCACAAATCTCAAAACAGGTCTCCTCCAGTCTCCATTGGCACCTGATTGAATTTGGCCCAGATAGAATTAATCTGGGCCATCCGTTTCAATTGCTTGAGTCAGGTACATGGGAGGATATGGATCCGGTAAGATTGGCCAATAAAACTTCATTATTTTTTATTTTATTTTTTGCTTCTTTGGTTACATCTATGGTGTACCTTATCTCTTTTTTCCCCCCGATAAAAGTGGTTAAAAGAACCCACTTATTTCACATAATGTTTTTTTTATTAATACCAAACAACTGATACAAATTTTACAGCAAACCTTCTAACCAAAAAAAAAAATTCTACTTCATTCTTACTACATTACATCTCCTTACCTCTCATATATAACAAAATTCAACATTATAAAAAGAGCTACAATATAATATATTTACCACTATAACAAAAAAAAAAAAAAAAAAAAACCCATACATGAAACTAGAATGTAAACATCCCAATTATTTTTATACTAAAACAACTTGAAAATGTACAATTTATATTCTCACTATCTTGTCCAGACCCATGGGTGTCATCCATGCCCTCCTCTTCCTCTTTAATGGTTATCTTCAGAGGAAGATCTCTCATATCTTGTGGTATGATAATGATTAATTTGAAAAAAAAAATGTTGCATCACCTCTAGCCTTACTCCAGAAATTTGGTAAACATTTTTTTTAATCAAGTGACCTCAATGATTTGCATTTTGCTTCCTTAAAACATATTATGTTTTTTTCTAGCCAGATAGTCTAAAAGACTACACCCCTAATAATTAGTTCCAACAATGATCTATTTTTTAAAGGAATGTAAGAATCTATTTATCATAAATCTTCTAAATAAATCTCTACATAATTAAAATTATTAAAAGAAGGTATCCAATTTCAAATAGCTTATTGGCTATCGTCATTGTATTGATGACACCATTCTTTTCTTAGAATATAATCGTAAGAATGTAGAAGAAAAAAAAAACATGGTGGACGTTAATAATATTTGAAGCATTATCAGGAATCAAAATTAATTTGACCAAAACTGAACTTTTACCTATAAACATTAGTGTAGATACTAGTAAGGATTTAGCTCAGATATTTTGATGCAACATTTCTTCTTTTCCAATTATTTATTTAGGAATGTCATATCAGGAGACTAAAAAATTCAGATTGGAGTTCCCGGGTGGATAAAATAAAAAGAATCTTCAAGGTTAGATTGATCAATTGTGGGAGGATGACTCTAATTAATGTTGTTTTCAGTGTTGTCTTGTCCCTCTATGTACTCTCTCAGACTCTCACTTTATAAATTGTTTAAAATTCAACAACATATTGATAGGGTTATAAATAAATTGTTGTGGCATTGGGTAGGTACAAAAAAGAAATCTTACTTTTTAGTGAATTCTGGAAATATGTATGCTTAGCTAAGCAACATGAGTGATTAATTAGGTGCGTTAGATCTAAAACAAATGAATATTACTTTCTTAGTGAAGTTGTGACGAAGATTCAAAGATCCAAACTTAACAGGGAATTTGGAAGATGGTGATTTCTCGTAAATATTACTCACAACATGATCCAATCCCTTTATCAGCATTTTGGGCAGATATTATAATCAAACTCAACAATATATGTGAATGTAGTAGTAATTACATCCCACAATTTGGTAATAAAATTTTGAACTGATGTTGATCTAGTCAGTGTTCTTTTGCAACTAACTACCCTTATTTGTTTTCTTTATGTAATACTACTGACATATCATTGCAGTAGATATTGATTAATATCATGGGTACTAATTAAAGCACAATTCTCTAGACAATCAACATGAATGCTACTGATTGAGTGGCAAGAGATTTTGATCTGGATACAAAACACTCAAATGAGACGGGGTATGGATGAACTTAAAAAGGAGGAGAACGGAGTAGGTCCGATGCCCATCGGACCTACTTTTAGGTTCAACGAGCATGATGACCGTCCGATCTAATTTAAGATTTGTGCACACGCAAATTGAAAATACACGCACGAAGTTTAAAGTATTATGTACGAATCTTAAAGCAAATCGACGGTGATTAAATCCATCGAACCAGAGTAGGTCTGATGCCCATCGGACCTACTCTCAAGTGAAAAAGGAGACTTGTTTGATGTGTAGGGTGGGAGTAGTTATGACTAATTTCTTGTAAGAGTTTCCAGTTTCTTTAATAAAACGGGTTGTCTTTTTTCAAAAAAAAAAAAAAACATGGCTACTGTAGTTTTCTTTTAATTAATTGATCTTCAGTCAAAAGTTTTTATCTTTAACTAATTAGGAAAAATTAATTTTCAGAGAAGTTGCCTTCTCAAACTACATCAAAGTACTATACCTTCATGTTCTAATCAAATATAAAATAAATCTGAATATGTATTTTCCAGATAAATGTCATCTCCAAATTATATAAAAAATAGAACTCTTAATTTAAAATATAACTAACATTTGCTGCATGGAGTTCCATTTGACTAAATAATCACCCATTAAATGTATTCTAATTAAAGAGATATGAGAGAAAACCTGTTTTTTTTATTATATTATTTTTAAAAGATTTGACAGTGGCGAAGAAAACCTGTTATAACGTCAACTTCAAAATTTCTATTAATTAAGTTGACTCAAATTTTCTAATTCAGAATTTTTTTTAAGCTCAGATAATGGAAGTCGGTAAATTTTTCTATAGTGCAGCTTAAAATTAAAATTGTTTTATATTGGCTTAGATATCTAATTCAGAACATTTCGAAGCTTAAATAAAGAAAATTCGACAGTTCTAAGTGACGTATCGTAATCAGTATTGTAAAAGAAAAAAATATGCGCTGGTCAGATGGATGTGTTACCATTAAGCGATTAATCGGTATATGGTGAAATTTATGGATAGTTTTGTGTTTTTATTAAAGTTATGTATATTTATATTCATAATTTATTAAAAATAATTAATTTAACTCATTCAACTTACCAATAAACTTATTTTTTAACTTAGTTTCCTTCTTAATTAATAAAGTCCAGATAAAATAAGACAAAACATGTAACGTATAAATCGGACAAAACAGCAAATTTAACGGACTAAACGACTCAATATATAATGGATCATGGCCCAATAAATAGCTGACTAAATTACTTACAGGTCTTGTAATCAAAAAAAAAAAAAAGACTACACAGTAATAAACGACTGATTAAATGGTAATAAACGAAAATAATTGAAAATAATCGATTGATTAATTGGAAAAATTCGCAAACACACATTCTCTAGGTCTATTCGCAGTGGTTTGACCACCGCCACCTACTAAACAGACGATTAATCAGCCGTTTAATATGTTTTTTACAACACTAATCTTATTTTAAATCAGACAAATTTATTTTTCTCTCCCCTGTTTTTTTTTATTAATGGATTATGATCTGATATAAGTGATAGTTGTAGTCTACCTTTTAAATAAAATTGCAATTTTCATGTTTATTTTAGAGCCTCTGATATATACAACATTTCAGGTGTTGTAAAAAAATTACGTTAGGATCATAGGATGTCAATTTTCGATTTGATCCGATCCGATCCGTACTAAAGAAAACATGAGTTGGATACGAATTTAAAATTTATGACCCGTTTCGGATTGCGTCAGGTACAAATTAGATTCAACCCGATCCAATATGGTTATTTTGACTTGCTAAATGAGGAAACAGAATAATATATAGATAAAAATGATATAAATGTGTTGCGTAACAAGTTTATTTGTGTGACGTGATTGTTTTTTATTATTTTAATTACGTCAAGTTAACTTGACATGGTCACGTCATGTCTCGTAACACATTGCGTGACTAATATTTTCTAATATTATTTTTTATTATAATTTATTTTGTAATAGTCTTATTTTTGTTATATATTTAGTTATTTTCTATGAATTAATTGAAAATCTCAAAATTAATATTAAACACAATCAGCCATCCGTAATCATACGTGACGTGACTATCTTTGATCATTTGTAATATAGATGGCGTGCATTCCAATCATTTGTGGCCGTAAAACTTGAAATCCATATTTGTTGACCGTGAATTTGTGATGTTTGTTTATGAAATTTTAAAAATATTGATACTTAATTTGGTAAAAATATTAGTCAAGTTATTTCACATAATTTGTGATCTAGTAAATGGCGTAGATTGGTTGTAGTCTTAATTACATATTTCAATTTTATTTACCTTTTGCTTTGGATACAATACGTTGTGCACTCACTTTTCAGATTGCAGATTGCAGACAAATATGATAGTTGAAAATAAACTGGATTGTAGATTGGGAATATAATATTTTTTTCAATAAAAAAGGAATACAGGAAAATAGGTTACAAGGTATTGATTTCTTTCTCTTATCGTCTCTCATATGTATTTTACAATCATAATTCTCAAGTTCTATTTATATCTATCACAACATTATACTTCAGAATGGCACATCTTTTAAATATACAAACTAAACCTATTCAAAATATTTATACATCTAGAATACTCTATATATAATACTATATTCTCTATAATTATACTCTAATTGTTAGGTGATACAAACTTTAACAGAAGAGTCTGACTTCTAATCTTTCTATTTGCCTCCATTTTTATTAACTGGAGCTTGCCGGAAAAATGATTGGTGAATGAATCTCTGTATTCATAACCTCCATTAGCGAAGAACTGGAGACAATTTTGTTAAGAAAGGAGAAATTGTATTTTTCCGGAGTCCGGAGGTAAGGGTGTTCATCGGTTCGGTTCGGTTTCAACCGAACCGAACTGGGCAAACTAAAGTTATAATTCGGTTTTAAAAATAAAACTGAACCGAACCAATTTAGTATTGCAACCGAACCGATCCGAACCAAAATTTTATTTCGGTTTATTCAGTTTGTTCGGTTCAAACCGAAATATATTAATTTTTTTATTTGAAGCAATTGATTTATAATAAACCGAAGTATATTAAGAAATAAACCGAGGTATTAAGAAATAAATCGGGATATTAAGAAATAAACCGGGATATTAAGAAATAAACCGAAGTATTTAAACCAATTGATTAAGAAATAAACCGGAGCAGTCCGGACCAAATTCATAATATATAAAATTTCAGTCGGTTTGGTTATTTCGGTTTTCAAAATTTTCAAACCGAACCGAACCGAAATTATAATTCGGTTTTAAAAAGCAAACCGAACCGAACCTATTAAACCGAAAAAACCGAACCGTTTGGTCCAAACTAATTCGGTTCAGTTCAAAACCGACTAAACCGGACCCAATGAACACCCCTATCCGGAGGTACGTTCCGAATTCGGATCACCCAGTACCTGACTGAAATTTTTTAATCTGAACTGTTCTTTTTAACTTGGTATGAAAATTATAAAACGGACACTATAGTTTCTATAGCTATCGGATTGAATTTAATATGATAGAATTAATCTGAGTCATCCGTTACTAATTTTTCTCAATCATATAGCTGGGAGGATACGGAACGCACGGCTACATCTGTCAATATATTGAACGGTTGACATCTAAATTTAAAATTTGAGTTACTTCAAGTGGGTCTGAACTTCTCTAGACGAGTTCATATCACACAAGTATTTTTAATCTGAGTTTGGATCTGGACCGTCTGATATGTTTTGGCACAAATATGAAAAGAACCTGTGTATTCTAACTCACGCCAAATTGACCTGAATTTTGATCAGACAGTCCAGATCCAAACTCAAAATTTGAGTTACTTCAGGGAATCTGGACTCTACTCTGGACTGAATTACTGAAATAGCAAGAATTTGGGCTTGAGATTTGATGGTTGTCATGTTTTATATTGCGCGCCTTTCCAATACTAAGGGCTACAGCCCACAGAAACAATATTTTACTCCGTTCCAATAGCAGCACATCCCAAAAGGAGGCTAGCAACCGTCTGATTAATTAAAGTTCACTCGTCATCTATTTCAAAATTGAATCGAGTTTTTTAACTAGCACCCAAATTTGAAAACAATGTTAATTTTATATCAATAATTAAACTGTAACGCTGTAAGTCGGTGATAAGTGTATTAGTAAAAGTTCGTATTTGATTGCTGGTCCATGGACATATTTCCTTTCCTTAATTCACTTCTATGTTTTAAGTATTTGATTTGCCAATTTTATATTTGTAAATCTGTAATATTTGATTGCTAATTATCCCAAAAAATTAACAACTTTTCCAGATTAAATATAATTCTTGGCATAAACTATTTTTTTTATTTTTTAATAATTACCACGTGATGGAGTAATGCCGTTGCACTTAGCTGATAGCAAGAAATTGGGAGCGTTGGTTCCAATGTCCAGTTAGAATTGTTCGATCTGCATTAAGATTGTGCGGATGGTTTCAAGATTCGTGTGGATCAAGTGCAAAAATTCTTACATTGATCGAACGGTTTTGATTGGACATCAGACTGAATTTGATTTGATGGGTATCGGACCGCCCCTAATCAGATAGAATATTTTCTGCTAAATGTGCACTCTGGTTAGGTTTTATATATGGTCTGAAAATCGAAATTGGAAGTAAAATCGGTAAGTTGACCGTATAATCGGAGTAGGATGAATAGGAAGGAATCGGCCGAATCAACTCGGAAACTCAGAAACTCGGATTTTCAAAATAAATATTTTGTATTAAAAAAGTGGGAAAACTTTGTCAAAAAATATTTTGTTGAAAATATTGTTTTTGTTCTCTTTGATTCAGTGTAGTATTGAAAAAAATTATTGTTGCACATATATTTTTAAAATTTGTAGCATTTGATAGAAAAAGTGAACGCTATAAATATTATACAAAATATTACATTTCAACAATAAATTCTAATTTTTGCTACTTAATTAGAAGTTGATTTGAATTCATGGTGAGCCAATAATTAATAGTATATCTAAACAAAAGGGAAGCGTATACCATCTATGCATCAAGTCTAGTCGAAATTTTAGTTAGAAAGTGTTATTTTTTGTCGCCTCCTTTTTTTCTTCTTCCCAATTGAAAAGCAAAAACAGTATAACTAGTCTCAAACTCTGCCTAATTTCAACGAGTATCCTGAAGAGGACAGAGACTTGGTACCGATATTTAGCAAATGTGGATTCTTTCTGTACCGTCTCATAGTTCATATTCTAAATTTGATTTATTGGAGGATTTATGTAATGTCAGATCTTAGATTGCATAGAAAATCTGTTAATATATTAATGAAGGAAAAGAAAGAAAAAATGTTATATATTACATTTCCCTTATTCAAAGTGCGCACTCAAAATCTGAATTTCCATCTCTATCTGAATTAAAAAATCTTAGGTTGAATCAGTCTTACTTTCCATCAACGAAAGATGGCTCCGCATTAAGTCTACAAGCGAGGAATTTTCTCTTTGAATTCCGTAAAATCCCTGTGGTAGAAGTGGAAAACATGGAGATGGTCAGAAATCCAGACATAGGAACAGTCTTAAATTTTATGAGGGAGAAGTGCAAGACTCAACCGAGTTATCTAAGGTTAGTTTGTGTACTGAGTTTTATTTATCTAAGTGAACTGACGTGAACGTGATGTAAGGTAGATGTATGTACTGAGTTTTAATTGTTGTATTTACCCAAAGGTCATTTTGATTACATATACAAAGATGACCGGGGATGCGCACAATAGTGTGTTGTATCCACTACCAGCTAAATTGTGCGCGACCTTTTTCAAAATGGCAGGAGATTATTTTAGATTCGAGAATGATATGGCAAAGGCATCATTTGTCGTTTTGTAATTTTTCTCGTATCTTCAATAAATAAGTTAATGTTCTATTTTAATGCTTATTTACCGTAACAGAGTCATTCACGATATGTTGAATCTATACTGGACGAAGAGGCAGCCTTCTATGTAGACAGACAAACATGGTTTCGAAAATTGAAATCATAAGCGGAATCAGTAAGTTGACCGTAGAATCGGAATCGGATGAATTAGAAGGAATCGGCCGAGTCAACTCGGAAACTTGAATTTTTCAAAATAAATATTTTGTATCAAAAAATGGGAAATCTTTGTAAAAAGATATTTTGTCGAAAATATTGATTTTGTTCTCTTCAATTCGGTGTAGTATTGACAAAAAATTACTTCTTTTTTTTTTTTAAAGTTTGTGGCATTTGATAGAATAAGTGAACGCTATAAAAATTGTACAGAGCATAGCATTTCAACATTAAATGCTTATTTTGTTACTTAATAAGAAGTTGATCTGAGTTCAAGGTGCATGAGCCAATAATTAATAGTACATCTAAACAGAAGGGAATTGTACACCGCTTATGCACGGAGTCTAGTCAAAGTTTTAGTTAGAAAGTGTCATTTTCTGTCGCCTCCTTTCTTCCTTCTTCCCAATTTCTCTTCCGACCCAGCATATTTCTTGCTTCTCAAAACTAATTCGACTGATTTATTTAAAATTGAGAAACAATAATAGTATAATTAGTCTCACTATGCATTCTCTAAGCAGTTTCATTGACTTAGCCTCAGACTCTATCTGATTTCAGTTGAGAATTTTAGATTTCAGCGCAAAATTACAAAACAGCGAGTAAATCAGACAAAACTCAAATCGTCTCCGACCGATTCCAATCCGACTCGGCCGAATCAACTCGGAATCGGCCTATTCTTGGAACCATAGTTTTACCTCATAAAGTAACAGAGCAAATACTAATTTCCGCTAAAAGAGAGCCAATGCCTCTCTCTTTCCCCATTAGCAGTTAACTAATTATCCACTTGGCACGAGAATGCAGGTTTTATAATGAAACATTTGACAATTGTGAAATACCGCATTGGGACTAACCCCAGTGCTTCAAAACTCTATATCTGTGATGATTTGCTAAACCAGGGGACAGAAACCTGAGAATTGGATTTTTATTTTTGTACATTGTTTCTCGGTAATTTGTGTGGCAAGAATTAATGTAGACATCAATAGCGGTAGCATTTAATTTGGATGTACAGAAAAGGGATCTGAAAGAACACATAAGATAATTTAAATCAAAGCGAAGAATTCTGATATGATCCTGACAAATCTGACACTGAATGTAGAATAAAGGCTAACTTGTTATCGTTTTTTTTTATATTGCTAATATATGACCAAATCTATTGGACATATAGTTGGGTTCGGCCTAAAAAAATAGTAAATCAATCAACTGGTAGCGCAAATCGACCTAATCCATCCAACTATGTTTAGTTTGGTTATCTTCTTGTCAAATAGAGGAATATTAAATTATTTAGCCCAAAGCCCGTCAATTTATTTTTGGTCCGAGCCATCTGATTCATGAGTATTAATTAAGCGAGGCAGAGGTTTGATTAAAATGCTCACACTTTACACTTATCAATTATATCATTAAAATGAAATAGATGAAAGTCCATTAAATTAATTTCGGTCGAAAGTAACATTTGGTTTAACATCACTCTGTACTTGCTTTGATCTAGCTAAATTATCTTTCTTTTCAGCCTTTTTTTTTTTGCCTTTGTAAATTGTTTTATTTCATTTAATGAAAAATGTTTTGTGTTAGTGCATAAATTATCAGATTCTAAGAAAAAAAAATTGTTGAACAAAATCACTTGACAAATTGCTTGAAAGGACGATATAAAATGAAGATGTCATGCTCTGCTTAACAAGCTTCTTTGTCAGCTTGGCAACATTAATTTGATTACAAAAGTAGAATCATTAATTTAGACTTCTCTAAGCAAATACGACTTCCATATTTCAACAGAAATATACTGAGATTATTGATATCTCAATCATGGTCTGTTGCTCCAAAACCAGCCGAAAAATGAAAAAAACAAAGAAGGGATACAGGAAGTAATTACACCAATTGAAATATGTAAGAATTATAATTCTGGTACAGAGAGAAGAGAAAGGGAGATAGAGATAGAGATGTAATGAATGTTTTATTCCATTGCTTGAGTTCTGTACAACTGATGGTCTTTATATAGACCTCCTAATTACAAGAACTATTCTGTTACAAAATGGATCTGGTGTAACTAACTTCACATAGCTAACTAACTCAATCATGTAGGCGCCTATGTTATTTGATCTCTATCACCCCCCCTCAAACCGAACCAGGGGCAGAGCCAATGTGAAGTTTGGAGCATAAAAACGCCAATCGGGTAGAGGGAAGACCCTTGGTGAGAAGATCCGCAAGTTGATCTTTAGAACAAACAAACCGAACCACCAAGTCTTTGGAAGCAACACGCTCACGCACAAAGTGGTAGTCGATCTCAATGTGCTTGGTACGAGCATGAAAGATAGGATTGGAGGCAAGGAAGGTGGCGCCAAGGTTGTCACACCATAGGGTGGGCGGGAGAGGAAGCGAAATGTGAAGCTCACGCAAGAGATGTTGAACCCAAATGAGTTCCGTGCATGCAATAGCCATACTCCTATACTCGGCTTCAGTACTCGAACGGGCTACTGTAGGTTGCTTTTTGGACCCCCAGGAGAGAAGGTTAGCACCTAAGAAGAGACAAAAACCCGAGGTCGAACGCCTATCATCAATGCACCCCGCCCAATCGGCATCAGAATATGCGTGTAGCTCAAGAGAGGAATGAGCTCGAATATGAAGGCCATGATGAAGGGTGCCTTTCAAGTAACGAAGAATGCGCTTGACGGCACACCAATGATCTTCCGTCGGAGCATGCATAAACTGAGAAGCCTTGTTGACCGCATAGGTGATATCGGGGCGAGTGATGGTAGCATACTGAAGGGCCCCGACAATGCTCCTGTAGAGTTGCGGATCAGCTAGAGGCACCCCATGGAATTTAGAGAGATGTTCACCAGATGCACATGGAGTGGAACAAGGCTTAGCACCATCCATCTTGGAGCGAACAAGAAGATCCCTAAAATATTTCGGCTGTGAAAGGTGAAGGCCCTCGGAAGTTGGGGTGACTTGAATCTCCAAAAAATAATGAAGAGCCCCAAGATTCTTTAAAGAAAAATAAGAACCAAGAGACTCAATCAAAGAAGAGATGAGACCCGAATCCGAGCCAGTCACAATGATGTCATCCACATAGACTAAGATGATGGTAATCGAGGTCTTGGATGTACAAATAAAAAGAGATGGATCGGATTGAGATGCTTTAAAGCCAAATTCACCTAGAGCCGATGCTAGCTTGTGAAACCATGCACGGGGAGCCTGTTTGAGACCATAGAGTGCCTTTTTGAGAAGACACACATGCGAGGGATGAAGGGGATCAACAAAACCCGGTGGTTGTGCCATGAATACTTGCTCTTGTAGGTCACCATGAAGGAAAGCATTGTTGACATCGAGTTGTTGAATGGTCCAATGATGTGAGACGGCAAGGGAGAGCACTAAGCGTATTGTAGTCGGTTTGACAACCGGACTAAAGGTCTCATGATAATCGATGCCTTCCTCTTGAGTGTAGCCCTTCGCCACAAGGCGCGCTTTGTGACGTTGAATGGTTCCGTCGGCATTCCGCTTGACTTTATAGATCCACTTGCAACCAATGACATGTTGGTCGGGAGAAGAGGGGACAAGAATCCACGTGTTGTTGTAGGCAAGAGCATTGAGTTCGCTAGCCATCGCATCGCGCCATTCGGGAAATTTATTTGCCAAGGTGAAAGAAGTAGGCTCAAGATCGGTAGAGGTCGGCAAGGGATGCTTTGTAGCAACAAACGAGACACGATCTGGGAATTTTTTCTTGGTGCGTGTGTTGTCTCTAAGCCGAGTAGTCATCGGGTGAGTGGATACAGAAACATGTTGCTGACTGGATTGTGGATGAGCATTGACCTGGGGAGTGTGATCGGATCCAGTAGCAGGTCTCTGCGCAAGGCATGGTGAATCGGGCCCAGTAGAAGACACGGGCTGTAACACAGCAATTGGCTGCGGCAAGGATGTAGGCGGCACAGAAATATTGGGCTGCGGCACGTTCTGGGGCAGGGAATTGGGCTGTGAGAGTTGCGGCAGGATAATGGGCTGCGGCAAAGAAATAGGAAGGTTATTGGGATGTGACAAGGGATTGGGCTGCGGCAAAGGAACAGAGGAGGGATTGGGCTGCGGCAAGCTGTTGGATTGCGGCAAAGGAAACCGAGAGGAGGTAGAATTTAGTAAATGTAACCAGGTCTGGGTGAAAGTCGGCAGAGACATAGCAGAAAGAGAGGGAGAAGAGGAAGTAGAAAAGGAGAATTGTTGTTCATCAAACCGAACACTTCTACTAATAAAAAATTTATTTGTGGGAATGTGGTAACATTTGTAGCCTTTTTGAGTTTGACAATAACCCAAAAAGACACAAGGAAGAGAGCGAAGATCTAGTTTATGAGAAGAGTAAGGTCGAAGACATGGAAAACAAAGACAACCAAGTGTTCGAAGAAAAAGGTAATTGGGAGGTTTGTTGAAGAGAATTGTATAAGGAGAGGAGTTTGAGGAGTGAGAAGAAGGAAGTCTATTAATAAGAAAGACAATGCTTTGGAAAACATGATCCCAAAAAGAAGAAGGAATGGAAGCATGTTGCATAGTAGCTAGACTTAATTCGACTATATGTCGATGTTTCCTTTCCGCTATGCCGTTTTGTTGGGGAGAATGAGGGCAAGAGGTTTGGTGAATAAGATGAGGAAAGAGCTTGGGAATGGGTTTAAATTCCGTGCCACCATCGGTTTGAAGGATTTTGATTTTGGTATTAAAAATATTTTCAACTTGAGCCTTAAACTTGGAAAACACATTTGTCACCTCATCTTTGGTTTTCAAAAAATAAATCCAAGAAAACCGAGAAAATTCATCCACAAACACAATATAGTAACGAAAGCCACTAGTAGATACAATGGGTGAAGGACCCCATAAATCCGAATGTACAACTTCCAAAGGCATAGTAGCATTAGAAAAAGAAGAAGAAAATGGTAATACACTCGATTTTGCCATGCAACAATCATTACACAAGTGTACTTTATTAGATGTAATAGGAAGCCTATTGGAAGCAATTATTTTGTAAGTAGTAGATTCGGATGGGTGACCCAAACGCCGATGCCAAATATCGGCGGACACTCTTTCACCAATCAAAGCTTGGGGAGGGGCACAAATGGTATAGAGACCATTATGTAGATTGGCCCGAAGAAGAGGAATCCCCGTGTGGCGGTCCTTAATTTCACAATAGAGAGGGTGAAATTCAATCAAAACATCATTATCAAGTGTGAATTTAGAAATGCTAACTAAATTCTTGGTAATGAGAGGGACATGTAACACATCCTTTAGATGCAAAACACCACTAGAAATGGGTAAAGAACAAGCACCACGATGTAAAATAGGCAAGTTGGTTCCATTACCTACTTGAAGGTGTTCTTGACCCACATATGGCATGAAGGAGGTGAGATTATTGATATCGGACGTCACATGATGGGATGCGCCCGAGTCAAGGAACCATCCTTCTTGAGGTACCGGAGTGGTGGTGTTGTAATAGGCTTGAAATTGTTGTGGTGCATCGGATGTGTAGGAGTGATCGAATCGGTACCAGCAGTCTAAAGCCTCATGGCCACGCTTACGGCAGACTTGACACGTGGGAAGGTCACTGGATGAAGGATTAGCAGCTACAGGTGTGGAAAAAGAGGACCCTCGGCCTTGACTGGAATGAGAGAAATAATCAGGGCCTTTGTTGTAAGGGACTCGGACTGGGCCTCCACGGCCTTGCACAAAACCTAGTCCAGATCCACGGCCTGGCGGGTTAGGAAGTAGAGGCGGTTTGGAACCAGATCCAGACCCGCGACCTGATTGAGACCCGCGACCCGATCCCTTGCCCCTTCCCCTCCCACGCGAAGTAGAGGAAGAGTAATAGACAGCAGGATCATTGGAAGAGCTCTTGTGTTGAGAGGAGAGAAGATTCTCGTGAGACAGGAGAAATCCATGAAGATCCGAAAGGGAGATCGGATCGGCACGAGTAGTGAGAGCAACAACAAACGAGTTGAAATCAGAACCCAGGCCGCTGAGGATGTAACTCAACAGATCGGACTCAGAGATGATCACGCCAGCCGCCGCCAGTTCATCGGAGAGATGAATCATCTTCTCAAAATATTCAGTGCAAGATTGACCTCCACGAGAGGCTGATTGAAGAGATCGGCGAAGATCCATGATTCTTGCAGAGGAAATAGCTGAATAAACCTTGTGCAAGGAATACCAGAGATCACGGGCGGTGGGGCAAGCCACATACTGAGACAAAATAGAAGGCGAGATTGTCGAGCGAAGCCACCCGAGCAAGAGTTGATCTTGCCTGAGCCAAGAAGAATAGGCTGGATTGGAACGAGACACCTGATCCGTCTCAAGTTGCTGTGTCGGAGCAGTAAGTGAACCATCGATGAAGGGCTGGAGACCGAAACCGATGATAATCGGTTCCACCTGAGATTTCCAGGTCAAGAAATTCTTGCGATCGAGTTTGTCAGAGATAGGAAGGGTAATTTGAATAGCATGATCAGAGGAGAGCTGCGCAGGGGGAGCAATGTCAGAGCGAGTTGAATCACCCGTCGACATTAGAGTAGGATCGAAGAAGAATCTGATACCATGTAAGAATTATAATTCTGGTACAGAGAGAAGAGAAAGGGAGATAGAGATAGAGATGTAATGAATGTTTTATTCCATTGCTTGAGTTCTGTACAACTGATGGTCTTTATATAGACCTCCTAATTACAAGAACTATTCTGTTACAAAATGGATCTGGTGTAACTAACTTCACATAGCTAACTAACTCAATCATGTAGGCGCCTATGTTATTTGATCTCTATCAAAATACAAACCGAGAAAAGCAGGCCCCGAATAAGTAATTATTATTATAACGACCTATACTTATTATTAAGTTATGCATACAAAATAAGAATAAGATTAATAAAAAAAAAGCTTGAATCTGGAATAAGCCAACATCAACAGTTGACTGGCCAGCTACATAAAAAGATATGACCTGGCCTTGTTCTTCAGTTTTAATGTACATAATTCATTTAAGCCCCTCGAAGTATACAACAAATAAGAAGTCATACTCCAAATGCAACCATCCTTTGCAAAATCTTAACTTGTTCTAGTAATAAAAATCTGTATACGCGTAGAAGAGTATATAAATCTAACTACATAATCAATCCACCCTAAGTCCAAGGCAAGGTCAAAAGTGGAAATCTACCATCAACTTATTCTCAAAATGTACAAAAATACATATTATAAACAGCAAAAATACATCTAGATCAACCCAAATTCCACATTACCAATAAAAATGCTAGTACAAACAACATGTACTCTTGACTGGGGTCTCCGTCTCCTGATCAAGGGGGGCAGTAATGTCTGTCCCTTTCAGCAGCCGGGTACTGTTACTGGCCTCCAATTCCTCATTCGCCATTAGTGATTTTTTACTTACAATCCGGTAAATCTCTGACAGAACCATCAGAAAAGCTATCTCCACATTTGTAGACTCCATGGCCGACGTCTCCATGAAAAACAAGTTCTTATCTTGTGCAAATTGTTTCGCATTTTCAGTCGGGACAGCTCGTAGCGTCCCCAGGTCACACTTGTTGCCAATCAACATGATGACTATGTTCTTGTCAGCATGTGACCGAATTTCTTCTAGCCATCGAGATGCGTGCTCGAAAGATTGTTGTTTAGTTATGTCATACACCAGCATTGCACCTACAGCCCCACGGTAGTATGCACCGGTGACGGCACGGTACCTGTTCAGAGATGGATAAGGAGCAATTGTTAAATTGGTCAGTTGGGGCATGGTTGTGGTCATCACCAGTCAGTGCTGGAACTGCAAATGATCACTTTAAGAGCTAGTTGTAAGTTGTTCTTAGATGGCGTTTTACAATTAAATAAAAAGATAATTCTGGACTAAAAGCACCGCTGTTTGCAAATATCTAGAATCATGATTTCGTCCACCTTCACTCACACTGATTGCAATCTTGATGTAGTTCAGAGAAAAAGAAAACATTGTATAACCTTTTGTCACTAAATACTGGTCTCTAGTTTCCCCATTATACTACTCATTTCTGTAAAAATATTGAAGTCTGAACAAAGTTCCATTTAGTCCCAGCTAGTCTTTCAGACAAGCGCTAAACTAGGTAATTCAAGTTAAATTAAAATGTCGAATATAATTCATAACATCTTTCTTTATTCTAGAGAGTGACGGTATTATAAAAATTCATTAAAGAGAAAGGAAGTAGAAGCAATTAGGCGTTCATAACATAACTGATCCCTCTATATAAAATTAAAATCAGAAAAGCTGTAATTTTGTTCTGAAAGTCATGTATCGAGCACCATACATAAAAATCTAATCCTTCCAACATGTACCCCTTTCAATGTGTCAATCATGCCGGTGATTGAAACAAAAACAACTGATGCTGAATTTATCCCTAACTTATTCCAAGTTCCAACATAACCAACCGGCCAATAAATTCATGTAAATTGGGCTCCTAAAATTCCATCAAGTATTCTTTTTAGTCTCATACAGAACAGTTCAAGTCACAACTGAGACAAATCCCATGTACATCAACTACAAACCTAATAAATCAAGTTTAATCAATTATAATTGACTTTCGCAACATCTCATGACTTGTAAATAACCTAGTTAATAAATTCACACAATTATAACAAACGACATCACTTTACAATAGAGGACTTCATGGTTTTTTATGCAACTAATGGGTACTCAGCCACCGAAAATTCATTAACGGATTGTTCAAAAATCGGTAAAGAATGGGTACCTTTCCTGACCAGCGGTATCCCAGACCTGAGCTTTGACGATCTTGTGATCAATCATGACAGTTCTCGTTTGAAACTCGACACCGATCGTTGCTTTTGCAACAAGACTGAACTCGTTTCGAGAGAATCTGGACAAGAGCTGCGACTTCCCCACAGCTGAATCTCCGATCAAAACCACCTTGAATACGTAGTCTAGTCCCTGCTGTGTGTCTATATTCGACATTACTCTTTATTAGGCCTATCCTATTTAGCCTCTTTGAGAGAGAGAGAGAGAGAGAGAGAGAGAGAGAGAGAGATTCAACGGGTTCTCTTCTCTCGAACTTCTCGTCGGGGAAAGAAGGGAAGTTGGTTACCGGGTTACCTATACCGGGTACGGCTCCATTAATATGCGGTTGAATTATCATTTCAGCTTCAGGTATTAAATGGGGGCCAAGATAATTGACAACTCGATTTTGACTTCGAACAGGACATATTTTTACATGTTTTCTTTTTATTATTTTGACTCAGATTGTTCATATGCTGAAACAAATAAAAAGTTATAGAGTGAAAAGTTTAGTGATCAATTCATTATAAAGAACAAAATTTAGTAATTTGTGGTGAAATTTACTCTATTAAAAAGAGATCAAGGTAATTGACAACGTAATTTTGACTTCGAACAAAACATATTTTCATGCTTATTTAATATTGACTCAGATTGTTCATACATTGTATGAATTCAAAACAGTTTTGTCAACGTCTTTGCTCTTAAAAGGTCGTCACACGATATTATGGATTTGTTTACCCACCATAATATCTTTATTTAAAATTTTAACTAATTAAATGTTGATGATATGTAGTTAAATATTAAGACGGAGTAACTAATTATTAGTAAGACAAATATATTTGTCAATCATCCATGGTTAAATTAATTTGCAAAAAATTATAACTGAAAAAGTGACAGTTATGATGTACAAACTTCATATATTTGGTCTTCATTGTTTCTATGAGATTGTAATGAATAAACAATTCAGAATTGCTACATATCAGATTTGTCAGAATCAATTTTTTTATAATGCTAATAAATATGTATTATATGTAAATAAATAGTTATTTCCTGTTAACAACATAATTTTCTTATTTACTATAGTTTTAAAGTTGTAAACTTCAAGCTGCGATATTATTGACACGTCCATTTCTTAATTTTGCTTAATATTTAATTAGTTATGTCTTATAGTTAATCAAATTTTGAAGTTGAGATACAGTGAGAATATTTTTTTTTTTCTCTGGTGACTTTAATTTTATTTACTTTACTTCTTTTTTTTGGTGGGTTTTGTATCACTTAAAAGTCTGATCGTCTAATATACTTTTAGGTCCTAGTGGAAAATTGTGTGGAGCCAATTCCTCTTCTAACTTTTAAGAAACTTCTGGTTGGTTTGGCATCAACGGAAATTCAATTTAGTAATTTTATTGACTACATTTGCAAATATGACACAGCTTTGGGTCTAACATAGTCGGCTTAAGTTACCATGTTCCCTCCTCAGAACTGCATTTATGTTGTTGGACAACGCGTTGATATTAACATATTACCTCATAGATATGCGGTGCAAATTTTGTACAAACTTCTTTTATTTCATCAACAGCAATAAAGAAATCTCTAATTACACAATGTATTGTTCATTATTAATGTCCCACTAAGAATAACTAACCCAATGATTTTCATCCGATTTGCTGCGAATTCAGACCATCCAATTACAAAAATTCTTCTATCGTAGAGAGAGAGAGAGAGAGAGAGAGAGAAACAGGACAGCATTATCTCACTTAATCTCATAACTTTTTGTACTACGCAAGGTTTAAAACTAGCAATTAAGCGGTGATAAAGAGGTCAATAAACCACAACATATGTATGCTTTATAGATATGACAAGTTGTGTACGTATCTGCATATTCTACATACCAAAATATCAATTATATGACAAAAACCGCAGACTTAGTGCAGAGGCACGATTTCTCATATCCCTCGTCTCTCTACGGAGAGACTTAGTTTAATTTTCGAGAATAACATCTAAAAGATGATGGAATGTATCAGAAACCCTTTAATAAAAAAATTATAGACAATGCAATTACAAGAATTTAGCAAGTTCGGTTGCAGTGAAGTCACTTGAATTGCCTCAAAATTTGTTAGTTTGCAAAGTCTGCCTCTGGTAACTTGTAAACTCTTTTTTTAACTAATTTGCAAAATCACCCCATTGTAAAGAAATGATTAAGCTTTAGTTACTATTATACAAAATCTTCAAAAATAATACGATATTACATCCATTAACCAGCAATTAAACATGATAGAGGTATGATTTAAGACTTGTTTTTGCATTAAGTTGCACAATTGTTTGCCATGACTGGAACTAATAAACCATCCTAAACAAATAGCAAGGCATACACCTTGCCCGTTTCAAATAATTAGCAAGGTCCAGTCACTTTACTCAGATTAATAGGAACACAATAAATTTCGAATTACTTTGCATGCAAGAGAAATAAAGAGTTTGCAATATACAGACCATAACAGTCACTTAAGGTCGTCACAATGACAATAAAATAAGCCCTCATGAGTTCTAGTATAGAAAAGTCTAACGGAGAAATAAAGTATACATTTTACTGCTAAAGGATTACGCATTGCTGCTGCTAAAGTACGATTTATCCGCAAACCTCCTATATTGCTCATTTCTTGCAGCAAGACATAAAAAACCACAAAACTTCTTCTTTGTGGCCACTAATCTAGAAGCTCGATGTCATTTTCTATACAACATTAATATTAGCTGATCACGCCTACGGGCTTTCAACCAAATATATATATATATATATATATATATATATATATATATATATATATATTAGCTGATCAACTTGTTACGTATCATAATACTTCTCAATATGGTGACAACTGACAGGCCTCTCCTTTATAAACACATTAAATAGATATGTATTCAGTGTCCTCTTATGCTTTTGCTGAAATTCCCAAATTAATTACTTTAACACGACGTCCCTATCATGCTAAACACCCTTCTAATTGTAGTGGATTTCTGCGAATGATCACTGTACCAGGCCATTTTTTTTTTTTTGCTGATGTTTTTTCAGCATCTAATAGTGCACCTAAAAGATTGAAGGCCTAATAATAATCATCATCAAGTCCTCGTGTGATCCACACGTTCTATATAGAAGCACATAATACCAAAAGATAAAACATAAAAGATACAAAAAGCCAATTTAAGAACAGAATCAACATTGAATATCTAAAATCCAGAATAAACTTAAACACAAGTACCCTATTGAATATCTAAAATCCAGAAATAAACATATCAAACTTCCAGAAAAAACGTTCCTTTTAAGTTACTAGCCAAAGCTACACAGTCGCAGTATGTCCGCAATTTATCCTGAGAACACTGAAAAAGAAAATTTAGAAGAAACCATAACAAAATATACAGGTAAAGTCATGCTTAATTATTGAAATTTGCAAGGTGGCAGCTGAAGCAGTAGGCAATTACAGGTCAGATGAACAAGAAATTATTGTTGCATCCAGATGTGAAGTTTGTGGTAAGAACTGGTCATTTTTTTCCTAATAGTAAATTGACTAATGGATTACCAAGGCAATTAAAGAAAAAATTCACACGAACACCAAAGTGTGGCATAATAACCTCCATGTATGTAGCAAACTATGATACGTAATTCATAAAATGGCAATTAGCAGTCAAATGGCAAAAAGTATACAGCTTGTAACTAAAAAAAGTATGTCTTACAGCTTGAGCAGAAAAGAGTATGTCTTACAGCTTGAGAAGTGGGGCCACAGAGTGGTTATTAATAGTATGCCTTTCTTGGGTTACCCTACAACATTTAACAATTCTTTTCCTTTTAATAGCTCTCAAAAGTAATATGAACCAAACAGAAACAAACAAGACATATATTGTCCCAACTCAACAGAACATCTGAAAATCAGTAACACTCCTCTTAAACAGTTCTATAGAGGAGCACAGAGAAACACCCTCTCAAACTCATTCATTCAAAGAAAGTACATTAGGTTTTCTAAGGTTTTGGAGTGTAAAAAGAGGATGCCATCCTAAAAGATTGGAAATGAAAGGAAGGTCCTGAATCTTCTATTAGACATTTAGACATCAATACAATTTAAAAAGCTATGAGACTAAATCGGATACTAGAGGTACATAACAGCTTCATGATCACAAATATTTTTTCAAGTCCTTAAGGGTAAGACATTCAAGAGGCATACGTTAAGTATTTGGGGGAGAGTATGTTTCAGGTAAAATAAGAGCCCTTGAAGAGGCAACCCACAAATACTGTAACTAGATTAATTAAATAAAAAAAATATGAGGGGGAATAGCTTGTACCAGAGGGTTAGGCCGGTGTTTGTAGCCGAGCATCATACGCTTCTTGTACTGTTCATAGATATCATCTTCGGCAGAAACCTCACCTGGTTTCACTGCACCCACCCCCAGGTTGTCTTTTTTCACATCTCCAGCCATTACTGGGTCTGACCGCCCACTCTTGCCACTCCCAAGTCCTTCCCCTATAAAGCAAGATCCAAACAATTACAGCTCTATACTATCTTAAGATAAACAAAAGAAAAGAATGAAAAAAAAATGAGGAAATACATTTTATGCAATGTATCAGTAGTTGCAACATGAGAAAATAATTGTTTATCTAAATTCCAAAGGTAAATGACATGTGTTGGCAGAATGGTAAATATCATACATTTCAAATCAAACACAAGTGAGTCATGAGTTCCAAGCTAAACATGCAGCCCTACTTGGGACCACCAACAAGAAAACTATGAAAAACTAACCCCTGAAGTATAATTATACCTTCTTTCCACCCCATCTTAGAAAGAAGTTTGTGACCAATGTTGTCAGCCTGGATCTTAGCTTTCTGTGCAGCCTCTTCTGCAGCCTTCAGCGCGGCAGCATCATTACAGCGTGCCATGAACTTCTCTAATTCCTCTTGAGGGATGAAATCGCCCATGTGGTGACCTTTTTTACCTGATCCTGATGCTTTAAGAAAAATAATAACAATAGAAGTTACTTGGTACTTGTCGAGTAACTATTTATACCAGGTTGCTCCTATAAGAATGTAAAACAAAGAGAAGAAATAAAGAAACTAAGCATACAAATAATGTATAACTGCAAAAATCTAAAATCCAACCCAGATACCTGCTCTATCATCTCCAACTAAAAAAATTTCAAAATGTCAAAGGTTTTAAAGTTAGCGTTCAGCAGCTTACAGTGATAAAACGGTCAACAATTAAAAAAAATACCAACATGTTTTCTTAAAATGATTCTTTTATGCTTTACACTACAATCACGTCACAGCTGAACAACCCCAAGCTGAATATACTCAGAACCCACATATCCAAATAAATTTTGTCAGAACAACCTGAACTCAACCATAGACCTCAACAGAAAACCTGACCATAAAAATGAGACTCTTTATCAGAGTTTTCAGTAGACACGAGCAACCTGAGAATGTGCAGTATCAGGAATCATAACTGGTAGATCAATCAGCCTGTTAAAATTGGGGGATAAATGAGATACCTTGAAGGGAAGGAGGTGGGGGCATTTCATCTTTAGATAGGCGATGTGGCCTCCTTTTCTCCTCTTCTGCAGCTTTTTTCATGTAGAACTCCATCATCGCAACTGGGTCTGATGGGGGCCCACTTGCTGAACCTGTTTCTAATAAATGTCATGCACTCCATACCAAAACTAATCACCGCTATGAGTTTTATAGTAAATCTTAGAATCTATTAAATGAAAGCAAAAGTGTACCACATTGGTATGATTACTTCATACTATGTCCAAAAAATCATCGTAGAAAAATCTGAAACATATGTTGAGCTGTGTTTTACCAGCTTTGAAAAAGGGTATTGTCTATACAAATAAGTTTTACATACCTAACATTTATTTCCAACATTCAGGAACTATGTTCACATATGTCAAAAATTTTGAAACCTAAATGCAACTTATTGTCAGTACTAAATGTTCACTACTACCTGAAGAGCCAGCTTCTTGGCTTGAGCCATACAAAGCTGCAGCTGGAGTTTGGTATGATTTATGTTGAGGCCTGCCTCTTTGGGACCCGCCAGACCAACCAGCAGTAGAAGTATTATTGACTGCACGCAATATGTAGAGACAATGAGAATAACAGTTGTGATAAATTATAGTATGTCCATAAAAAATTGCTAATACATGGATCAGGCATTGATGATATACTAGTTTATACATGTATACATGTAGCAATATTGTATGATTACAACAGATAAAAATATAATACAACAAAAGCTACAGACCCACCAACCTGCCCTCAGTTGTGTAACAAAGACTCAAAAACCCATAATTGTGCATGCCCAAGTAACTTCCAACTGTACAGAAAGGCATCTATTGCAATTCGTCTGGCCAAATAAACCTCAGTTTATCCGTCAAGAAACAGTTCTTACACCACCACTATTAAGCCTCCAATAAAAAAGACGAGACTATCCAACTAAACCTCAATTAACTCCATTTACCCTAAATTTTGTCAATTGATCCAGAAATATACACTCAATAAACTTTCAATTGAACAATTTGTCCTGCTCAATCAACCTTCGATTGTATAAAGTAATCCACTTAACCCTAATTATGCAATCAGCATTTAGTTTTTGTTTAGCTGTAAATTTTTAAGTCTTTACCATGATGCAATGATGCAGAATGAGAATCAAACTGGGCTAGAGCCTTTTCTTCTTCATAGAGCCTATACTCGTAGTACTTGTACTCTGAGCAATTCTTATCAAACAAGAACCTTCACAACCAAACAAGAGTATAAATTCAACTGTTAATAAATAACAATGTAAAGTCACAATACACGTACACATTGCAAACAAACAAATGCTTAAGAAAGTATTCTCTCCATGGAAAAATAACTTTAAAACTGTTCTCAACATCTAATAAGTATGCTTTTTCAAGTGTTGATTTTCATTTTATAGCTTGTTTTATTTATTCTTTAGTGTAAAAAAAGTTTAATACATTTGTCAGCATAAAAAATACAAAAGAATCATTCTGCAGTAGTCCCATCTACTTGTACAATGTCCTCTTGTACCAGTATGGCCCTCCTGTGTACTAATATGCCATTTTATTTTGTTCTTAAAGTATTTACTATATAGTTTCTGGTAAGATATGCTCAAGGCATAATCCTTAAACGGCATGGGTGAGTATGACTCTATAAGTTAATTCTTAATGAGTGCCAATACTAAGCAACTCTATACCAATTGACAGCTTCATCCATAATACTTGCATTGCAATAATTGTTTCCCTTGCCTTACAACATCTCAAATGAAAACAGAAAATATTAATACTAAAACAAAGAAGAAGAAACAAACTTGAAAGGAGTATCGCCAGGGTTTCTCTGCCGAGTGACGTGCTCATGTTGTCTTCCGTTTTTTGCAACCAAGTTGGCCAGCCTGTCAATAACCTTCCTGACAGTATAATCACTAGGCGGTAATGGCACACCTGTTTCTGCTGCATTACCACTTAAATAATTCTGTTAAATAAATATCAATTTACATATCATTCCTGCATTACAACCAACACCCTACAATTTTGACCAGTTCTCAATTGGGTAAGAATACTATCCACTGCACTTCATCAGTGAAAGTAAAATAGAATGAAAAGATGAAAAATAAAACATATCTTGCCAAAAGGCACCCTAACTAATAAGAGCTATTGAAGGGGTTTGAATCCAGTATTTTTCCAATCAACATTACTTATGATAGATGAATTCTCAAATAGGTCAATTAATTATCAGATCATATGACGAAATAGATTTAAAAGAACAATAATGACAACAAAATCTAGCCCCCCCAGATAAGGTAAAAGACAATTCAATAGGTAACATGGTGTTATATTTGCATAAGTATTACTTATTAATTGTTAGATCAGAGCTAATAATAACTATAAAATACGAAAATTGTAGATAAATGCAATATTGGATAAAAGAAAAACTTTCCTAACATGATACTATATGACATGAATACTGTTACAGCTTTGTGGATTTCTAGCCTTTTTAGATGAAGAAATATCGATACTGCCTTCAAACTGACAGAAAATCCAGTTGAAACATTTTAAAAAACTACAATAAAGAAGACATTACCAACAACACCATTCTCAGAACCGAGCCCCTGGTCCATTTTGTGACGCTTGGCTGGCTCATGAGGAGAGACTCCATTATCTCCCTCATCATCCTCTTCATCCATACCAAATCCCACAGGTGCAGTTACAACCTTTGATTTGGATTTCAAACTAAAAGCAAGCTTGCCGGTGGCACCAGAACTGGTACCAGTTGACTGATCTGGTTTCTTCATAATGCTCCCTTTCTGATCCAAGGGCCTCTTGTTTAGCACAACAGATGGCTTTGCTGGAACCATTGGCGGCACTGAAGAAACAGGTAGTTTGGTGCTTACTGAATTCGATTTCTCTTCCATAACATTTTGCATTTGTTTGAATTTCTCCATGAAGGACCCATCATTTGCAAAGAGGTCCTTTGCCATTGCCGGTTTGTTCAGCTTCTATTTTATGTAAAATGCTGCACTCTTTAAGCTTTAGCTTAGAGTTTACATATGAAATAAGTTGACAAATCAGGAAAAGTCTACTGAAGAAATAAAGTTAAGGTGCGAAGTACGATAAAAAATTTCAAATGCCCGCCACTAGACCTCCAGATTTCATGGATACCATGGAAAATGGAAAATATCTGATATACGCTCCTATATAGCATGGAGATACTATCAATTCCCCACTCAAATTTTCTTCCAGAAGCTCTCTACTGCCCCCTACATTCTTAAGCACTTTTATAAAGAGAAAACGTAAATGTAATGGACAGTTTGAGCACAACTTAAAATATGACAATATTTCGAAAGGGGAATTGAAAGAAAAGGAACGAAAACCTAGTATAAAGGAGAAGAATTTGTTAGTGCCTTTGCTGTTTGCTTTAACTGGTAGGGATAATTGTGTTTTTGCCAGGTCTATGATGATTTTAATAAAGCTGAAATCTTGATACTACTCTTGATGGGTCAGTCAATGAGTTCAGTATCTAATTAGGGATGCTGGGTGTGCTCCTGAGGACCAATGCATGGCATTTTGGGGTTTTCCAGGGTAATTATGCAGTTTTTTCTTCTCTTATTGAACTAGTCTCTGTAATGTTTCTTTTTATATAATGGAAGGGCATTTCTGCATATTTTTCACAAAAAGTATAAAGGAGAAGATGCAGCTATTGCAAAGAGCCAAAGAGAATGAACCCAATCATATCTGCCGGTTCCCTTTCTTAAGGCTACTAACAAATTCAAAAATGGAAGTCTCGGTATTCCATTACGCATAACATAACTCTTTTCTGACAAAAACTAAAATTAAGTTGAACACGAAAATTTGAAGAATTTAATTGATGCATTACAAAGTACTTTGTACTCAATTGGGAAGTGTTCAAGTAGTGTCTCAAAGGAAAAAAAAAAAAAAATCGGGCCATAAAGAGATGACAAGAAAAGGCAATTTTTTGGGAAACAAAGGGCAATAAATCCAAGTTATTAGAACTGTTCATACGACTTCATGAGCAAGAATTACCGCATCAGATATTATACCTCTTGCGTATGAAGTAAAACATAAATTTAGCATAGCTGAGCAATCGATGAAAACGAGATGCAAAACGAAAGAAGAATTTAGAGTTAAAGCAGTTGGAGAGTAATAGAAAGCAAACCTTCGATTCACCAGAGAGAAATCGGATAAGAAAATTAGGTTGGACGACGAAATTGAGAAAACCTAAGAATGAAAATCGGATTACCTCTCGAAGGATGCGACGCGATCCCAATTTTGTGTGAGAAAACTGAGGTCAGGGTCGGTCAATTTTTTCTAGTTATAATGGAGAATGGAGATCTCCATAAAATAAAGGTCTGCGACTTGTGGGAGTATTTCATTTGGTCTTTGGGCCAGTCCATTGTGATAGGATTTGGGCCTATTTTATTTATGGGCCTGTATGATTAGTGCGGACTTGCGTGCTCCAATTTCAAGAGCTTCCTTTACGGAATGTTAAATTATGTTTCAATTGTAATTTGAGAAATTAATATTCAGCCTAGTTATTATGAGGGGTTTTCTATTGCATTAAAAAATAAATTTCATCCGAATTTGAAAACAAGTGGATTTGTCTTAAGTCTTAACTGATGGAGTATGTTGTCTTGCTTTCATGGTTCAATATATTTGATCTATCTTGGGGAAAGAGATTATTTTGACATTTGACAATGATTATTTTGATAATAATAAAAATTAATTTTCAAATACAATTTAAAACTAAAAAAATATAGGTATTGTACTAAACATAGATAGACTAACAATCAACTTTTATGCAATTTCAATATTATTCGGGCATCAAAAATCGTTCATTTTAAATTGCTGAAATTTAACTCATTTTATGTACGGTGATATGCGCATCATATAAATCATATACATAACATGTTGATTTTTAAATTTAAACGTATTTTTAAAAATTATCAAAAGTACTAAAAATAAATAAATAACTATTGAAGTTATCGATAAACTTATTTTTAAAAATTATGATTAAAAAATATAAATAACTATCCAAGTTATCGATCCCTCCCATCTTATACAAATACACAGTTGTACCGAGAGAAAGCGACACCACGGACTGTTTCGCTTGAGAGAATGTGGGAACAAAAGCTGATAAGGCATGCATGCTAATTTGGACAAAAAGAGAGAATGTTTGTAATTTTGTACGAGGTGTTTGCACCTGGGCCATTCTTAAGTGATTCATATATGCATGCACGTGATAGTACTACTACTACCTGGCTGGCGCCTGCGATGATTGATCAACAAAATCACAGGTCAAGAAATGCAGTGCCTCCATTTGTCATCATATATAGTTGTGTTTCAGTCACAAATAATAATTATCATAGTTGTGTTTCAGTTGCAAATAATAATTGGCAGAAAAGCATGGATTTTTTTTTAAAAACCATAATTAAATTAATTAAATTTAAATAAACGACATGATTGTCCCGAGATTTACAAAAACCATCAATACCGAGATGCCAATTCGGTCCGAACGAATTTTTTTACTCCGGACCGAATAGGCATTTCGGTCCCCCTCTTTTTCACAAGTTACGCAGCCGACGCCACATAAAATCCAACAAATAGTCCGGACCGAATTGGCATTTCGGTCCGGAGGAAAATTTTGCCCGGACCGAGATGGCAACTCGGTCCCATTATTTTATTTACTCTGCCTTCCTTTCTCCCTTCTTCCTTCTTCCATTTTCGTTCTTACCCGAGCCCGAGGCTTCTTCCTCTTCTCCTACCTGAGACCAAACCAAAAAAACTAAATTTTAACCCCCTAAAATCTTCGTCATTTTTTATTCTAATCACATATTTGAGTATAGTTTTGAGAGAAGAACAAGAAAAGCTTCAGATCTACAAGTTTCATTGGGTATGTGGTTAAATTTTTTATTTGAAAAAAATATCCGAATTTTATAATTTTTTTCTAGAATTATTTAGTTTAGTTATAGAATAAATTAGTTTTTTGTAGTGTATTGTAATGTAATTTCATGTATTATAGTGTGAATTTTTAATTTGGAAAAAAATCTGAATTTTAATTTTTTTTTGTAAAATTATTTAGTTTAGTTTGTATGTAGGGTAAATTAGTTTTTTAGAGTATATTGTAGTGTAAATTTAGTGTATTATAGTGTATTGTAGTGTAAATTAGTTTATTTTAGTGTTATTTATTTAGTGATTGTAGTGTATTTTAATGTATTGTAGTATAAATAAATTGTATAAATAGTTAAAGTAATTAGAGTAATTTAGAGTAATTTAGTGTAAATAAATTGTAAATAAATTTAAGTGTGAATAAATATTTAGTGTAAATAAATTGTATATAAATTGTATAATTTTTTAGTGCAAATGAAGTCTTCTCTTCCGCAATTCCGAATGTTATTTGCAGTAATTGTTGTTCTGCATCATAAGCGCATGCCATGAATAGTTTTCCTTTGTACCTGCCGGATAGGTGTCCTGCATCTACACTTATAACTGGTCGGAGATATGGCCAGGATTGAATGCATGGACCGAAAGCCCATGCCACACTGATGAAAATATGTTCGCCCAACGTTCTAGATGGTTTGTGATCAATTCTGTATCTTGTACCTGGGTTAGACCTCTGGATTGCACCGAGCATAGAAGGTAGCAGTTCGTAAGCTTTTTCCCAAGAACCAAATAAATCGGCAATAGCCAGCTCCCTCCCTCTCCAAATCTTGCTGTATGAAGGCTCAACCGTTTTGTACTCCTGTCTAACTGCAATTCGACATGCTTTTATTGACATCTCCAGGTCCTCCTTGAGACCCGGTTTGATTATATCTGCAATCATCCTGGCAGTCATCTGACGACTGTCTGCTGTACATGCAGTACTGTAACAATTGTGCTCGTATGGGTTTGTTGCAATTGTCCAATTGCCCGTCTCAGTGGTTTTTGCGTATACCCTCCAAGGACACCCCTCCACTGTACATACAACCACATATCTGTTACGATTGGTCTGGGTTTGTTGTATTTCTAAGTTATTATCCATGGCATATCCATTCAACTTCAATTTAAGATCAGCTTTGGATTCAAATATCTGTCCCACCGAAAATGGACCGTCGATTCTGGGTGGATGACCAAAAAATGCTTCATCCTTGTACGGCATCGGCACATCGTCATGAAATGCTGAACAAGGATGCTGCAATCCCCGATTAATAAAAGGAATAGAGATTGCCACTCATTCCTTACTTCTTCCATCCTAATCTGATCCTCAATTTCGGCCATTTCCTCTTCCCCGACAACCGGGTCATCAGGGTCAGAGCTTGTTTCTGAGTCAGTATCATTATTCAGGTGGTCAAAATAATTCTGCAAATCAACCGGGGGTATTTCGGGGGTTTCATCACAATGTGCCGGTGAATCAGTCACCGGTATGTCTCTGCTAGTTCCAGGTATACTATCCGGGTATGGGTCATAATTGGTCTGACTAACAACTGGTACTGACTCAACCACTAATTCAAGAAGTTTAAAATTCAGTACCGGAGTGGTATTCGCAAGCACCATATCCCAGATCGTTTCGTGGTCTATGTTGAACAACTGGTATTTTTCTGCTGAGCCAGGTGGTGCCGTGTTCAAACGCGCGCTGATTGTCAGATCGAACTGGCTAGGGAGCAAACGAATGCCAACATATATCTGTCTTCTTAGCTCATCAAGACTAGTTGAGTTAGTAACAGGAAATGTACAGGTCGGTGCGTCTGTAATTTCGCGTCTGTGGTACACATTTATTAATACTTGAGACATTTCCTGAACAAAAATTTTCACGATTAACCTTCGATAATTTTTAATTTTACAGCAAAAAATATGATCATAATTGAAACAAAAACTTACTACAATATTCAGACGAACGCTAGAGGCACAATGCAGGAGCCGATCTGTAATTTGGAAAACTGAAACTATGCACAATAGAGAGGCACGAAGGTCTCTGGAAGAAGGTCTCGGAAAGAAGAAGCTCTCTGTCTCTGTCTCGCAAAAAAATAATGTAGACAAAAAATGATACAGAGAGCAGAGAGGAGAGAGGATTTATTGGACAGAAAATGGTCTGGACCGAGATGGCAACTCGGTCCGGCCAAAAAATCCTCTGGACCGAAATGCCATTTCGGTCCAGAGGGGACCACACGATCGGCCACATAAGATTTCTTGATTTGTTGTGAAAAAGAGGGGGACCGAAATGCCTATTCGGTCCGGAGTAAAAAAATTCGTTCAGACCGAATTGGCATCTCGGTATTGATGGTTTTTGTAAATTTCGGGGCAATCATGTCGTTTATTTAAATTTAATTATTTTAATTATGGTTTTAAAAAAAATCCGAAAGGCATTCTTCACCTGACACTCGACTTGTCCATTTACTACCGTGTGTTTGTATCTTTCTTGCTAGGCGCCTAGGCCTAGACGTACGTTTATCCTTCACCACTAGATAATTATACTTGTAAATCTAAAAAAGAAAGTAATGATGAGCAGATAATTTATGAGAAAGAATAGATTTTTGGCGACTTCTCAATCAAACAGAATAAGCTGTGTAAATATCAACCGCTCATATTGCCGACATTTTTATTAATTTCCAAAGTTTAATAGAAATTAATTAATATATTCAGATCTCCTGAGTATTTATAAAAATACTCATACCGATCATTTCTGTTAGTATCCAATTTAATCAACTACCGGTCAAAAAATAGTCGGTGCCTTGTTTAATATATTACTGGCCGAAAAATGGCCGGTACCCTATTTAATAAACTACTAGCTATTTTCTAGCCGGTACTTGTGCTATATATATGTGTGGACAGTTGGCCAAATTTCTCACAATTCATTCTATCAAATTTCACACTATCTCTCGGTTGAGCTCTTTCTCCCAGATTTCTCCACGTCTTTTCAGATTTGCAAGTAAGTCCCTCTAATTTTTTACAAATTAATTTTTAGTGCAAAATGGTTGTAAAATGTTATGATTTGTTAGTAATGTATCAAAATTAGAATAATTTAGTTGTAATTAGTGTAAATCCGTTGTAGTTAGTTTTAATTATTATATTTAGTATAATTTAGAGTAATTAGTCAAATTTAGGGTTTAGGGTAATTTATTGTAATTTAGTATAATTAGCATAGTTGACCATATTTTAGCATATTTTAGCTTTTTTACCGTAATTAGGATAATTAAGCGTAATTTAGTGCAATTTAGCATAATTAGGATAATTAGACCATTTGAGCATATTTTACCGAAATTAGGCTATTGAAGCATATTTTAGCATATTTTAACCGCAATTGGCCTATTATAGCATATTTTAGCATAATTAAGCCTATTTTGGCCCTTTTTAGCATATTTTACCGAAATTAGGGTATTTAGCCTATTATAGCATATTTTAGCATAATTAAGCTTATTTTGGCCCTTTTTAGCATATTTTACCAATATTATGATATTTTAACCTATTATAGCATATTGTAGGTTATTTTTACTGCAATTGGCCTATTTAGTATGTTTTAGCATAATGAAGCCTATTTTGGCCATTTTAGCATATTTTACCGAAACTAGGGTATTGTAGCCTATTATAGCATGTTTTAGCATAATGAAGCCTATTATGCCATTCAGAGAGATGATAGTGACACTCAAGGATGTGAGTGCTCTTTGGGATTTGCTTATCAGTGGCACCCTCATTGGTAGTGTCTCTGACAGTGCTAAGTTTGGTGCTAAGATCGAGGAGTTGTTAGGAGCTAATTCTCACTCTCTTATTGAGGATCGTGGGAAGTCCAAATTCCATCTGAGGATGAAGAAGTTGCGAGAGCACTTCAGCCCGGGTCTGACGACAGATTCCACCGATGAGCAGATTCAGAGGTAAAAACTATAAATTGTTTCTTTTACATTTGCTATTGACTTTATATTATTCCGAACAACATTTCATTATCTATTTTGTATTGCAGATATACACGGGGCTACGTGATGGACTTATTTGGTTCTGTCATGTTTGCTGATTCCAGTGGTGATATGATGCCAATGATGTATCTTCTGCTGCTGGCAGACCTTGATCAGCCGTCGCCATACAACTGGAGTGGGACTGTCCTAGCCCATATGTACTCCCACCTATGCCGTAGTTGTATGGTAAGTCTCTAACTCTTTTCTTACTTAATTATTTAATCAGCCAATCCAAATACCCTGACGGCTAAAAATCTTAAAAATGCAGAAGGATAAGAAGCAGATGTATTGGCCGACACTCTTGCTTTAGCACTGGTCATTGTCAAAGCTACCGGTGGGCCGGCCTATCCCAAATGAACCTCCGGCATGAGGAGCACCCGATCCGCTCAGATGCCCAACCTATCGGACAATGAGTTTGTTCCGTGTACTTATACTGGTAAGGCTACCACTTCGTCTGTTGTGACTGATCCAGATCTGACAAAATCGGCTCGTTCTAAGAAGTAGTACTAGTAGGGTTTAAAATTTGGATGCATTTGAGCTGGGTTCTAAGAAGTAGTATTATTGTAGTTGGATGAATTAGGTTGTAAATTTTTTGAGTTTAGTGTCTATTTTGTAGACTTTATTTCATCAATTCAGAGTTTGTTTAGACTTAATGCGTTTGTGATTTATTAATTAAATTAGAATTACTTTTTATTTAGTAGTCACGTATTGTTTCTTTTAAATATGAAGTCGTGAGAAAGAATTCAGAGTCACAATTAAATTCACAGCCAAGTCAGATTTGCATCACAAATTGCAAATAAAAAAGTCTCGTAGCCAATTCAGAGTCACAATTAAATTCGCAGCCAATTCAAAGTCTCGTACAAAATAGTAAAGTACACACAAATTGCAAATAAAAAGGACCACACAATTTGCAAATAAATAATTAGTCCACTAAACCCTAAAAAATTAAATGAGTGTAAATTAATTATTTTTAATAATTAAATTAAAAAATAATTTAAATTAACTATTTTTAATAATTTAAATTAATTAAATTTAAATTAAATAAAGTAAAAAATATACCTGAAGGAAGACGAGAATTCGGATTTGAGTGAGTTGTGAGGGAGAGAGAGAGAAAGATGAGTATTTTATAGAGTGTAAAACAGCAAAAAAAAAATTAAGGGTACAGGCCATTTAGTGGCCGGTAATTAAATAAACAAGGTACCGGCCATTTAATGATCGATATTTAAATAAATAGAGTACCTGCCAGAAAATAACCGGCATGGATATTTTTATAAATACTTAGAGAATCTGAGTATGTTAATTAATTTCTATTAAACTTTGGATATTAATAAAAATGTCGGGAAAATTGTGTGAGGCTCAATCTCAACTCAGTCCAAAGTTATATCGTGCCACTCTTATAATTTGGATGCAAGTAGAGCGGAAATGATCACATGCTCTGGGCCGAAATTTTTATTGTTACCATAAGAAAAAATTCAAATTAAATTGTTACCACTTTGTTGGGGTCTTTATCAATTCTACCACCCTCGCTAACCCAGTTCGCGCACCAAATAGGCTGGTGCGCGGACTGGGTTGGCGCACCAGGTGGTGCGCTGACTGGGTTGGCGCACCAACCTCTTCTGCCTATTAAGGCACCAACTCAGTATTATTTTTATGTTGCGTATTTAGATATTATTTTAGATCGTTATTTCGATTAGTTTTATGTTGCGTATTTAGATATTATTTTCATATTACTTTTTATGTTGCGTATTTTAGATCTCATATCCCGCGATACATAATACATTAAAACATAAGAACATACCATAGATAAAACATAACACACAACGATACATATTCCGCAGTCATAGTATATTAAAACATAACACACAATACATAAAACATTACCAAAAGCCTTAACCTTAATACAAAACAGAAAGTTTGTACCATAATACATAACCGAAAACCCTAACCTTAATACATAAACAGAAAGCCCTAACCATGACATTATTGGGTACGGTTCCTAGCATCCCTTCTTCTTCTCGCATTCCTTTCGAGGGTAGCTCTGTTGGTCTCGTGACCCCTGATGTCTTTATATTTGATCTATTATTTCGACCTATTTTCAGACCAGACCTTATGTTTTTGACCACTAAATTGCATAGTTTACATTGAAAATCAATAGAATATGGTACTGCTGCAGTTTGTGGTTGATTTGCAGGAAATAGGCGAAAACAGGCAGAGTTCTGACTTCACCCACGCGAGTCGCGTCCCACCTGACGTGGGTCGCATCGCAACCCAGACGCGACCTCGGACGCGACCCTCATTGTGCACAGTATTTCCACCTGATGCGGGTCGCGTCGACTTAACTGCGCCAGGCCCGTTTGCAGCCCGTTAAGAAGGTCTATATATACAGAGGGCCCTGCGCAGGAAAGGGGATCCAAGACTTTTCTCCAGAAAACAGATCCGATCCGATTTTGAAAAGAGGGCTTGGCCCCTGAGGCGATCTGAAGAGGAGAGGTGCCGATCTGGAGCTGAGGAGGAGTCGATTTGGAGAAGAAGAATCCTGAAGCTTCGATCATCTTCACTACTCCTTCTCTCACTATGATTTGCATCCTCTATCTCTCTTTTACTTTGATTTTGCTCATGTCTAAGTAGTCTTTTAGTTTCGAGGGTTTGGATTGTAGTCTGATACTTTGTTTGATTATGCACATGGATTGATTCTTATTGTTATTTTGTGTTTCTTTGATTCTTGTATTATTTGTGATTGCTTGATCTGAATTGTTTGATTCTTGATTGTCTACTGTTGAATGCCTTTGGTATTTTTCTTGTAATAAGGTTTGATGTTTCTTGCAAATTAGGTTAAGTATTTGAGGTAGATCTGAGAACCGAAAGGTTAGGTCAATAGTAGCCGAGAGGTGAAATTTCCACTTGTTCAGTTTGTAGATACCTTTAGTAAACAGAACTGAGAACTTAGGTTTAGATCAAACAGCTTGATTAAACCTAGGAAGGTGAAATTGTATTTCCAAACCAGGTCTGCTAAGCCAACACACGAGAGTTGAGGTTTAGTGACACTAGGTACGGTCAATCTAGCCTTACACGACTTAAACAACCAGTTTCTGACATGTGCAGACTCAGCTCAAGGGGCCATGCGGGTCGCGTGCGAGAGCACGCGGGTCCCATCACAAGGGTCGCGTACGAAAGTACGCGAGTCGCGTGAAAGGTCCAGAGTGCTTAGGGCCACGCGGGTCGCATGCGAGAGCATGCGGGTCGCGTCACAAGGGTCGCATACGAGAGTATGCGGGTCGCGTGGCAGGTCCAGAGCATCAAAGTTGAAGATGAAATCTGAAATCCTTGAAACGCCCTTTTATACAATAGTACAAAACACAAACATTTAATTGATTTCATTTCTGTTCATACAATTGTCCATTACACTTGTTCATAAAATTGTTCATTTCATTTGTTCATACATTCATTACAAAACTTAGGAATAGTCAAACAAACACAACCTTTACACTTCTAGTACTTAGTTAGGAAGAGTAAAATTTAGAAAGTGAGTCGTCCCTGTGGATCGACACCCGACTAAACTTCACGACAGGATCGTGCACTTGCGATCCTAGTCGAGGGTTTACAAGGTTTAAACTCTACAGATCCGTCTGTAGTGAAACTTTGTTCACCACTTTTGGCACGAACAACCACTTCTCCTTCCTTCCAGTATGTCCATCCACATTGGGATCCTGTTGTGTCTTCTCCGACCCAACTTCACTAACCGGTGCTCTGGCGTTAAGATATCCCCTTCGTGCGGCAGCCAATCACCTTGATTGTCATACACGTGGAATTCTCCACTCCATGTGTCGATAAGCGTTTGGATGTTGTAATAGTAATTTACGAAGACATTTGGATCGTAGTTCCTATATTTTTCACACATTTGTAAGTTTCATCATCAAGATTATTATGAAATTTTAACACACATTCGTACCTTATTTGACACACTGCCATCACATGAACACATGGTATTCCGGTGAGCTAAGGCTTTTGGCAAGAGCATTGCACCTTATGGTCGTTCTGCACAACGATCTTGTACCTACAGTCTCGGACGTGTACACCCATTGCCTGCCTCTATGTCAAATGGGATTTTCTCACCATGTGATGTCACCATGAATTCCCCGGATCTATTGAATGGAACCGCGCTCATTTTGTTAGTCTTCCGGATGTGCTTGTTCAGCTTCAAGTGCGTACGAGTGGAGAAAAGCTGACCCTCTTGTTGGCATTGCACGGCCTTCTCTCTTCTTTCAACGAATCATGTGACACACTTGTAAAACGTCTCCTCAATAATTGCAGCAACCGGTAACCTACGAGAATTACAATTTACAGTTAAAATAAAGATAACCTAAAATATTTCATTAATAGTAAATTATGGGAATTGTGAATAACAAATCTGCGAGAAGTTTTGAAGACATTGTTCAGCGATTCAGAACCATTGCTGGTCATTATTTCCCAACGACTCCCGTCGTCCATAGCTTGATAAACCTTCCATGGCTTAGCTGGTTCTTCCTCGTCATTTTCATTATACTTCCCACATGTATCCAAGTATGTTAGCCAATCAGGATTTCGCCTTCCGATTGCATCAAGGCCATCTTGTAATCTTCTTTGCTTTCTTCTTTTTAACCATCATCTTGAAGAATTTAGAAGCAACCTTATCCTGAGTGTGTTTTCCAAAATTCTCAAACACGTGTTGAGAACAGAACCTGTGGGTACACTGCCCGTTCTCCTCTGACCAACCCAAATCATCTTGAATGAACACTTTTGTTATGCCCTTGTGCCAGTCAGAGACCACACACATGAACATACAACTACCAATTACATTATCCCGCACCCACTTCATAAACCACTCCCAATTCTCAAACTCTTCGCTCTCTACTAATCCAAATGCTAGTGGGATTAACTGGTTCTCCGCATCATATCCGGTGACAATCAACAACCTGCCCTTGTATCTACCTGACAAGAAACAGGCGTTGATACTGATGACGGGTCTGAGGTGACCTACTGCTTATATACACGGTCCCCATGCCCATGCAACCTCATGAAATACCGGTACCCTTCCTTTGGTGAAGGCTTAGAAACAACTTCATACACAGTTCTGGGATTTGCCCTTTTTATTGCCTCCAACAAAGGGACAATAAGCCCGTAAGACCTCTCCCAACTACCAAATGCCCAGGCAATGGCTAACTCTCTACCACGCCATAATTTGTTGTATTTTGGGACGATGCCCTCAAACCTTTCAGCAACCAGGTCCCTGATAGCTCTGATACTAATATCAGCATTTTTTTCCAAAGAAAGTTTTATGCAGTTGGCGACCATAGAGGACGTCAACTGCGCATGATCTGACCTGGATGCATCTGCGTGGCATGTGTGCGGTACCTCATTCTTCGAGACGGCCCAAGTATTACCAAAGCCTGTGGCCCTCGCAACCAACCTCCACTTGCACTTGTCGCTCTTGCACTTAAACCTCAACCTTACTCTGTCGCTGTGTGTCTGTTTGATCTCGATATTTTTCTGTATGTGCCAGTGGTGGATTTTTTCTTTCATTTGATCCTTGTCGTTGTACGTCATCCCCTCAGAAATCATTGTTCTTTCTCCAACCTAATTGAAAATTCAAAAAATTTAAATTATTATATTTTCAAAGAAATAAAAAATTCATATAAGTTCCAAAACGAACCTCTGAACCCGCAAAAAAAATGTGGTCAGCCTCTTCAAATCCCGAAGTGTCATGAAAAGCTGGAAACGGGTGTCTCTCTCCACGACCCGATATCGGCCACTTTCGCATACCCAGCACGGGACGATTGTCTTCCTCATCACTGTGATCTATTGTCTGCCCACCGTCGTCACTAGCATCCCAATTTTCCTCTGCCTCCCGTTCTTCAGGATCCTCGTCTGTATTGTCAGTATAATAACGTGGTTCTGGAGTTTCAGATCGGTTCCGGCTAGAGCTGGAGGATGGAACCCGAGATCGGCCCCGACTAGAACCAACCCCCACGGTTAGGGGACCGACTAGGACCAGCCCCCGTGGATGGGGATCGACTAGGACCAGCCCCTGTGTCTGGGGACCGACTAGTACCGGCCCCCGTGGATGGGGACCGACTAGTACCAGCTAAATTTAGGGCCCGAGTAGGACCCGTCACTGAATGATCCATGCCCCGATTAGGGTTCTGTCTACGGTTTTGTCTAGAGTTTTGTCTGGGGTTGGCAACCACATATAACTCTAGGAACTTGAAAAGTGTTGTCAAATTCAATGTCATTTGGGTATACAACCCCCAACTGCTATCGTCTAGTATAGGGAGCTGTTGGAACCATGTTTGGTTGCCTTGGCCAATATTAATCCTGGTAGAAATTACCAGTTCGTAATAATTCTGGTCAATACCAAGTTCCTGGTACACTTCCCTAACTATACCACTGAAATCTAAATCCGGGCCGATATTGAACATTTTCTGGAGTTGGGTACTGTAATAAGCACCATTGGGCCCTTGTAATACTTCACCACCAAAATAACAAGCAATTCCAATCATAGTTACCTGAATTACAGAACAAACCCAACATTTAATAAATTTACAAAAAATTAAAAAGTAATTAAATAATTAAAAAAATATAAAGGACTAGAGTGAAAAAAACTTACTCTTTGGTCTTTGCGAGAATGTTCTTTGCTGCCTGCTGCCTTGGGATCGAATGGAATGAGCACAGTATACTGAGTTTGTGCCTTAATAGGCAGAAGAGGTTGGTGCGCCAACCCAGTCCGCGCACCAGCCTATTTGGTGCGCGAACTGGGTTAGCGAGGGTGGTAGAATTGATAAGGGCCCCAACAGAGTGGTAACGAATTTAATTTGAATTTTTTCTTATGATAACAATAAAAATTTCGGTGCTCTGGGCGGTGTGTCTGAATATTTGTAACTTGAGATAAAAACAAAAATAGGTTTATTTGAAAGATGCTATGAAATGTGATCAGTGTTCCCTTGTGATATACTGAGATTATAAACCTGTCATCCGTACTGTCAGGTTCCATCATACTTGTTCTCCTCAAATTCCTCTCCAATGTTCAGTATTACCTTCTGTGCTCTGGAAAATCAGTACATGACATCCCTTACAATTAAACTTAACTTCATTGGGATCCTATTGAAGATGTGATGTGACAGAACTTAGGAAAATCAATCCTGAAATTTAATATTGATAAATTAGAAATTTCACTATGGCCCTCTAACTAATTTACATGGTTTAATTAAATACTTATATTTCTTATTGAATTATCCCCTTAATTTTTTTATTTGAGTAAGTTTATATCCCCTTAAATTTTTTATCTCATTGATCCGTTTATTAGTTAGTTAACAGTTAAATAAATATTTAACTGGGCTAAGTAAAGCTCAAGGATTTGAATAAAAATGTGCAATAGTTGGAAGACTTAATTGAACCAAAAGAAAGATTATGAGCATGATTGATCTAATTAATCAAACTTTCTGTAATATTGCATTGTGAGTCTGCGATCGTACTAGTTTCTCCTTCTTTTCTCATAGTGTATATTTAAAGTTTTATGGAGAACCATATAAATGCTTTCTCAATTATATGAAAATACCAAAAGAAAACATAAAAAAAATAATATATGACAACTAATTAAGTCCCTGTTTAATTAATTAATTCCCTCATCAATTAATTGTTCTCTTCGGATTTGTAAAAAAAACAATGAATTATTCCATAAATCAACAGCAATAAGCAAATAATATATGCACCAGATTTTTTTTTTTTGAGATAAATATGCAGTACTTAAAATTAACCACACAAGGTTTATTAATTAAGTCTTGAACCAATTGAACCTAGGCAATATCTAGCTAGCTAATTAATAACTTATCTTCCATGACAAATTAACAAACTTTGTCCCAAACAAGGTTTTATTACTGAACAAATTACAAAACAATTTATTAATCAATGGCAACCCTCATTTACCAACTCCACAAGCAGCACTAATTAATCTCGGATGAAAGCGCCTTTTCCTCCTTTAAATACACAAATGGCTTGGTATTATTACCTAGTCCATAGGCACCATGACCATGTCCAAATGCCTTAACATGGTCCTTTAAAGACCTCTTGTGCTTGAAGTCGGTACCACAGATGCAGAACCACAACCGACCGCAATTCTTTTCATGGGTCCGCCAATCGCCTCTGACAGCTAGGGCTTTGCCACACTTCCGGCACGAGAAGGGACGTGAACCATGGCGTCGTTTGTAGTGGGTTTGAAGAGTTCTGAAGTCCTTTAGAGGCCTTGATCTAGGATGATCTATGTTATTGCGGCATCCGGGGGCACAACAATAGCATTGGAGATGCAACATGGCGCTCGGTTGGATGCCCCTTAGTGAATCCAGTCCCTTACGGTACTGTGACCCATGACCCCCACATGTGCATCTATAAGAAATATAGATAGATAGATAGATAAAAAAATTCGAAAATAGGTGCAATATATATGTGAAGAAACTGAATCCACAAATTTCTACTTCTCTATATTTGTCACTTCGATTAGCAATTTGATTCAAGAAAAGTGAGATCCACATCCTCTGAGTAACAGGAATTTTTAGTTTAGATCTGGACCATCCGATTGGTATACGGACCAATCCGGTCCAAAGTGGAATGTATGGCTCCTTTAATATTCGTTTACCTCAGGTGAGATCAGGTGATGAATTCGAATAAGAGAGGCAAGCAGAAAATAGATTGTACGGGAAAGCGATGCATAAAAAAGAATGTCGGATTTTGTTGTCATTTTATTTTAGGAAACATGAAGCGGGTCAATTTTACACTTCAGCTCAGCTGTCCCTCAATAAGCAACACATTTGGATGCATTAAGCCTAAAACAGAATGTATATTATAATATTAAATAGGAAATAGAAACTACTCAGTGGCATAGTGACAAATCAATAGTTCGGGTTCGGTTAGGCGAGATAAAAAATTTGTGATTTTGGTATAATTCGGAAATGATTCGGTACAACAAGGAGGAAAAAAAAAAACTAGAAAAAACCGTGAAAAAAAGTTTGAAAAAAAAGGGCAAATATAACATTGTTGGACAATTTTAATTCATGAATTCATGACTAAGTATCTGAAGACTGATAAAAGGCATATTGGACAATTGATCAAAATAACATTAAGGGCAAGTTTTTAAAAAATAAATCGCTAAATAGAACTATTATATTTACTCAAATAAAGATGAAAATTAAGATATATAACACTAGTACCGAGGTAACGACATAGGTTTCAGAGAATTTAGAATAAAGTTTAAAAGTAGTAAACAAGATTTTCTACTTATAGTAACAAAGAGGGTGATCTTAAAATTTTTTGTTTAGCATTTGTTTTTTATTCGAATTCAGTGACAGGTTGCAGAGATGGAAACGGTGCCCTACACATCCGAAATGGGCCTGATGGACCTAGATGGCGCTATCCGAGCCCAAATACACGTCGTCTAGGCCCTATCACATACTATCCAGAATAATTTTTAATGATAAAGTTTACAGTTTTAACAAGGCAACAGGTAAGGTCTGCCACCTTTCTCTAAACTGTTTTGGATGCAACTAGAACTGATCACATGCTCTAGGCAGTGTGTAGGAATATTATTTGTACCTTGTGAGGAGGGGAGAGAGAGAGAGAGAGAGAGAGAGAGAGTAGTGAGAATAGGATTCTGAAAGATTCTCGATCTGTTCAGTAATCGCTCATTTACAAGAATAAGTACAAAATTCGACTCTCCAAAGTTTACATGCACAGAGATGAGAACACTGCCACCAGTGCTGTCAGCTGGTTCGATCATCACACTGTTTGGCTCTCATTACTCTCCATTATTTTCAAAGTACAGTTGATGATCAACTCGTGCCTCTTGGAAATCAACATCTCTCCTTTACAAACTTACTTTAACTTCATTGGACCTTATATATGAAGGTGTGATCAGGGACGGAATAAAAATGTTGAGATTTGGAGCCTGAATAAACTAATGCAGAGTAATTTTAAAGTATTAATACTTACAAAAATTATGCAATATAAAGAACAAAATTGTCATGAGTGGATTTAGGCATTGATTAGGGGTGGCAAAATTAGCAGTTTTTGTCCTTTGTATTTTATATTTTTAGTCCCCTTATAAAATAAAATTACATTACAGTCACTTATACAGCCACCTCAATCTCAATTTTCTAGTTTCACCCCTGAAAATTGTTAATTCTTATTTATATGGAAACTTAGTCAACACAAGCAACCCCAAATCTGCCAGTGGGTACGTGTGAAGTCTGTTTCAGCTGATCATCATCTCATTTCAATATATGATTAAATTTGTTTTTCATTTTAACAGTGATTATGAATCATATATATACCACAATTAATTAGCTGTTTTAGTGTTTTTCAATCAAGAGTCATCAAGGTTTTGAGATGTCGTTCTATATATATTTGTCGACGTCCTTGTGCTCTTTTGATCGTTAATATATTTATATGCCAGGGCATGTATAGATTTTTTGGCATGTAAGTGTCAACTTGGCCGGTTTGATTCTAGACTGGATCCACTCCATGGAGTGTGTCAATCAAGAGTCATCAAGGTTTTGAGACGTCGTTCTATACCTATTTTTCGTCCTTGTGCTCTTTTCGATCGTTAATATTTTTATATGCCAGGGCATATATAGGTTTTGCATGTAACAGTGTCGGCTTGGCCGGTTTGGTTCTAGACTGGATCCACCCCATGGAGTATGTTCACACAAGGCTTGACTCAAGGCTCCAATATATAGTTAAACTATGTATATACAGAACAATGCATAATGATCAACTGAATTCATCTACAGTTTAAAAAATGAAAATGTAGAATCACTAGTCCTTGTGTGAATGGTTAGTACTTAGTAGTATTAACATCTATTCATTATGTTAACCAACAGATGCAGAGATGAGAAATAAATAATAGTAGCCTATAGTGACGCTAGTTCTTGGCTACAGATAAATAGGCAAGTATATATATAGCATGAGCAAGAATTAATGTTGTTGCACAAGTTTTTCAGCCATCTGGCTTGGATCCACAGAGATATATACCAGAATTCTGACACAGGTCCTGGGATTGTTGGTTCTACAACATTGCGAATTTCACAAATGACATGCATTGAAGTTTCATAAGGTCTAATTATAAGCATATTGTTCAAAATTTAGAATCTAATTAATGTTTCCTCTGACTAAATACCTTATTTTGTAATTTATAGAGTATGACACCGATTAATGCTTGATGTAATACATTTATTTGAATATACATAGAAGATAACTCCAATAATTACTAATTAAATAATATAACCTATTGGTGTTGCTCTTCTCGTTTTCTCTAGAGTTGACATTTTATTTTTTGCGTGCTCAATATTGACTAATAATCGGTATTGATTGTTAGGTGATTCTTATCATCATCGTTGTGATCATCATCATATTGTTATTTGTTGAAAAAATAAAATGTAAAATTAAGATCAAATAGGATTAATTAGAAAATTGCCTCAAAGTCATATGGCCATGTCATCATAGGCTATATAAATGGAAAAAGGGGAGCTAAGATAAAACTCTACCTTTTTTTCCTTAAAATAGAATAGTACCGTACGTTGAGAGTAGGTAATAATACCGTTAGAGGGATGTGTATAAATACACTATGTAACTCTTCTGTAAAAGATCAGAAAACTATTCAATAAAATAGCTCATCATAATTTCCGCAAAACATAATATTTTTTCCGTTTTGTTGTTATTATTACTATACTATAACTTTCGTTGATGCCGTTGAAGTTAGTGTTATATCTTGTTATTATTGTTGTTGTTGCTAATGCTGTTGTTTAATTTGTAATAAAGATACCGTATCTTGCCGTCAAGAAACAGTTATTTCAAGAATGAAAAAGAGTACCAAGGGAGGAAAGGAGAAAGTTAAACTACCTGTAAATAAAAAATATAATATTATATGCTGTTATTCTACAAGTTTTCAACCAGAAAATTCGTGAACCAAACTTCCTTGTTTTCGTGTTGCTGAAAAGAACTATTAGCTTTATGCATCTTAAAGATTTGGTTTTCTGAAGCTGAAGAGAAAGAAAGTTGAAACAAAGAGAGGATATTTAGATGTAGAGAGATATAAAATAAAAATAAGACATACCTGTAAATTGTTATATCTATGAAAAGTCTTTGGACATACTGAGCAGGAAAACTGTGTTGGGCCAAGCAATATCTGAGCAGGCGTCGGGATCCAATATGTGTTTCCCTTATTCAATCTCCCAATGGCATCTCCATAATTTGCTATCGTTTCTTCCCCGTGATCTGGTTCTCTCTCTGCAGTTTCACTTCCACTAGAAAATTTTTCTTTACTGTTATCACACGGTAGACCTAACTCCAGTGAAACAGTAATGTCAGAGTTCATATTCAGTACTTGCTGACATTCATTTCCATATTTCTCACAGCTCGAGGTGTTTTGTTGTTGGGAAAATAGAGCTAACAGAGGGAGAGTTTCTTTGAGAGGGGAAGAAGATGAGATCGAAGAAGTGTGCGTTAGATCGCTCATGATATGATTAGGGTTAATTAGGTGTTGCTTGCGAAAGTGGAGGAGCAGTGCATGTTAGGTTCTATTATAGAGAGCAACAGACAGACTGAGAGAGATATTTCACATTTTGATGCCTCGGCCAAGGTTCTAAGAAAAAAAAAGAGGGGTCAGAGGTACATGACAATTGTGGAGTAAAAAAGATGTATGGCTAGACCAGCTGTCTTATAACATTGCATGATGGGATAGAAAAATAAAAAAGTATATCGTACTGTGCAACCAAACGTTATGATCTGGTCAAACTGGAGTGTCAATGGTATCTTTTTAGCCGTTTACCCGATTCATATCATATTCGATAAGGTGGGTATGGATAAAATTTCTTTTCGTTAGCTTATTTAGTATATGTATGGATAAAAAAAAAATTCGTTAACCAAATGGGTAAGGGTAAGAGTATGGGTAATGACTATTTCCTACCCGTTACCTTATAGGGTAATTATAAAATATAAATATGTATTCAATTCAATTTCCAGCTCACTTAAATATATATTCATGTTTTTGAATTTTCTTGCTTTATAAAAAATAATTTAGTTGCAATTGATTGCACATTTATTTTTATTTTTTTATTAGAAAAGCAATTATATATGTGTGAAATGAATAAGTGTTTGATGTTTAATTTGTAAAATATAATAAAACTAATTATTATATTAGTATTATCCATTATTCACCCACTACCGTTTCGTTACCCGATAATATTAACGGGTAATGGAAGGGTAGAGTAAGGTCAATTTTTAATAGGTATGGGTATGAAAATGTCTCCACTCGACCCGTACCGTACCCATTGACACCCCTAGGTCAAAGGAGTGTAAAAGGAATCATTTAACATTCCTTGGCTACTAGCGTAGACATATATTAGCTTAAACACACTATATCTGAACTACCCTGTAAACGCCTTAGTAAATTATACACGGTTTGTTTAGGAATCGTGTTGTACATTCTACACGGCCTTTTCTATATAACACGTGTTTGAATTATAATTAGGGTTCTTTTAAACTCGCGCCTTTCGATCACTGCCATGTCTTTTAATTCCCACTGCCTTCTCGTCTAATCAAATAACTCTCTCTTCTCTTCTTCCTAACTCGTTTCAATCCTCGCTGTTAGAGTTTTGACACTGCTCTCTTCCAAAGCTCGAATATATAGAAACCAACATCACTTTCGTTCCCGTCAAATGATCCATTTTTGTTCTTAACTAGATTAGTTTTTCATTGAAGATTCAAACTAGGAGGCTAAGATGAAGCATGGAAGACTCAAAATGGAGGATTTTCTCCTTCTCATTCGTTTTGAGTCTTTCTTTGTTTGATCTTTGTCATCATGTTGAGTATTTTGTATATGTAATTTTGGAGTCGATTTAGTACTCAATTCACTTTTAAATTTATACCCAATACTCAAATTTTGATCGGTTGCAAGTATACAACCTCTCGGAGTAGTATCGGGATCAAACAAAAGGACAAGGAGAAGCAATAATAATTACTAATTTAATTTAATTCTAGAGTGATGATAAAAAGTAAATTCGAGGTTCTTGGTTCGCAAGTCACGACAGGTTTTGGCCTCAATGCCCGAAGTGAGTTGGTTGTGAACTAAAATAAAAGCAAATAGCTAAAAAGGTTGTTTGGAACAATATTGGGAAGGTCCAGGGGATGCGGTTCACTATCCAAATTAGCTAATTCTATCTACTTTGTTGGTTAATCATATTCATGTTTGTGTAATTGTGGTTTCTAGTACTAATGTCATGTCAAGGGCTTCAAGTTTAGTTTTTCACCACTTAACAACTTGTCTTAATTGGTTTGGACTTCACGTTTAGTTTTTCGCCACAAGTTGGTTAAGGTGTTTGTTTCAACTAGTTAAGCTATTATGAACTACCGACACTTCGCATTTAGCTTTTCGTGACCGGTACCAATTATAACTTAATAAACCTAACTTATTGTCTAGACTTCAAGTCTAGTTTTTCGCTATAGACAATTAACTATTGTGCTTGTGGTCTGGGTTGGTATTGAACTAGAATGAGACTAATACCAATTCCTAAGGTTAATTCCTTGCTACTTGTAGGGCGCAGAAAGTTGCACTGAAGGGAAGGTGTGTGTGTACAATGTTTCAGCATTCAGTGCTCTCTGTTTTTCAAAACATAGAGAGAGCATCGAACTTGAGACGTTTATTTCTTTCTATTATTCCTTCTGGTTCATCCTCGATGAGCCTACTGTTCATAATCGGTTCATCGAGAGAGTTTAATGATTGTGGGGACGTTTAACTCCCGGCGGGAGCAAGCCCCCACCGTTAATTACATCAGCAAACCCTTCCAAGTCAAACTGAATATCTCGTTCATTCCAGGATTTGTTCTTCTGCTTTCGTGAACTAAATAATGGGGCTAAAGAGGGGCTCATGTACTGATTTTGGATTTGGTTGGTTGGTTCTCATTGTTTGGCCATATGTGTATGTATGATGCATATGCAAATTTATATTAAAATAACATTCATTATATTTATTTACATATTTAAAGGGAAATTTGATGTTTGAGAAGTATGTGTATGTTTTTTTTATTTATATTTTATTCATGAGGATCATCATTTAAATTTGAAGAAAATGGTATTTTGGTCATTTTAGGAAATGTCTGGTGTTTAAATATGTTCAATTTTGGTTCAGAGACATGGAGGGCTTAATTTGGGTTCATTTGAAACTAATTTGAGTTAATTTGGACTTGAAACGAAGAAGTTAGGCCAAAAAGGACTTAGAAGGGCTTTTCTGTGAAGTTTTATACTTTCCAAGGACCTATTTGTAAAGCTGGAGGGACTGGGTCTGGTAATTTAAGAGTTAAGCAAGGTTCAAGATGAAAATTAGGCTTCTAGGGGCTTATTTGAAGAAGTTTTAGGCAACGAGGGCCTATTTGTAAAATTCTAGCGACTGCGCTGGTGATTATCATTTATTAGAGGGACTGGAGTGTAATAAAGGTTTATTTAATTATTCCCCAAGACTTCAAGATTGGCACTGGTGTTGAGATGTGCACATTGGACTTCAAGATGTGTGCAAAGGGATCCATCTGGGTTTGGAGATCCGTACTGGGCTTCGATTTTGATGTTGGGCTTTAGTTTTCAATTAATTTATTTTGGGTTTTGGGCTTTGGGCTTTTATTTAAATCTGTTGGGCCTAAGCATTGGGCTTTGGATGTTTCACTCGGCCTGCTGACAAGTGGGACCCTCGTGGCAGTAGGCCGTTGATCATCAGGTTTGAACTTGGGCCTTTGGATTGTCTGTTGCTTTGAGATTTGAATTTTTATTTGAACTTTCTTCCCGGCACCGAGATCCAATGGTTCAGGTTGCTTTGAGATTCTTTTTTTCAATGATTTTGATGATACATCATACAACAAAGGACACTAAGTACTTCTATAAGAATCAGCTTTTTTGTGGGAGGTAACAGGTTCGAAACCTGAAAAAGACAATTTTTGTAGATATTAAATAAGTTGGTTAACTTAACCTTCAACTTTTACTTCAAAAAATATGTCCAAATATACTAATCTAACTCATTCGGCCTGTCTCTACTCAAACGTACCCCTCTAAATTTGTATTAAAAGATATTTAATTATGAAAAAATATATAGAGAGAGAAATTTTTTATTACATGTACAACATGCATCTAAGATGCCGGTCAATCTCCACCATTACGACATGTCACTTCCGCATTAAGGTAATTTTAAACCAACTTTGTATAACATGTGTATATATTAATGCATTTTGTGCCAAACATGTTCACGGACGTGACATATATGTGCGGAACCCGATATACACACACACACACACACACACATACATACATATTGAAAAAACAACGCTGGGTTGGCTCAAGTCAAAATTCATAGCTAGAATGGTTTGGAAAGTTCTAGAGTAATCAAACTAATACATAATGGTTGATGGCTTTACTAAGTGGGTCTCTTAGAAGTCTCTGGAATTATTAATATTTTAATAAGGTTTAGAGAATTTCATAGCAATTATAAATAGGAGATTTTGGTTCCAATTTTGAACCATCCAAGTTAGAAAACAAGTAAAGTAAGAAAGAGAGAAGTAAGAGATAAGTGATGGAGAGTGTTGTAGTAGTTTGAAAATGTAGGATATCACAAGTAGTAGTGAGGTGTAATCTTGAAGGTTCTACAATTGAGTAGTAGAGTTGTAATATTAAAAGAGAATTGTAAGAGTATTTTGAGTGATAATAAAATATAATTTTATAAATTAAGTATCACGCTTCATACTCAACAATACGCATTTTTTTTCGAGATGAAAATTGAGGATCAAATTTCTCAACACATGGTATATGGTTAAAACACAAGTATAACGCATTTTTACAGGCATGGACGCTGTATAATTTTTAATCAAAATGACCTTAGTTTTGTTAAAAAAAAATTATATAGTGAACCTAACTAATTATAAAATTTCTGAATAGGAAAAATCTCCTCAGAAATGTATTAATATATATATTCATTAAGAAATACTGAATCATAAATTAGATTTGATCATTGCTTGAGAAACAACAAGAGCATGTTGATACTATATAGGAACCTTTAAAATTCTATATGGTCAAGACATGATGGCAAAACCAATTTGCTCATGATAGAGAAGCACATCTGCCAAAACCTTAGGAACGACATGGGCGCTACTGGGAACATATATCACAAGAGCATGTAAATTTCTGAAGGCATGTATCCCTACAAAGCTCTCTACTGGGAACATATATCACAAGAGCATGTAAATTTCTGAAGGCATATATCCCTACAAAGCTTGCATGCATGACATTGCACGGAAGAAAATGACAACTTTGTAAAAAAGAATAGAAAAATAGTGGTCGTCGGCAATAGGTCAATATTTAAATCTCATTATTTTGAATGATCAACTTTAATTACTATAAATGCAATCATTTTTCATTGAATTTTATTTTTATAATTATTTTTAATAGATGATAGATGTAATCGTGATCAGGTTAATAAAATTTATAACCCGGTTTCCTATCGCGTCAGATTAAAAAAGTGCATAATTCTATCGAGTAGTATAATCGAGTGTCAATCCGCAGAAAATAAGATTAAGGTCTTGAACAATTAAATCACAACTTTTTCAAATGCTAGACAAAATCTGAAACTTAAGAGTTGTTGGTTTTGATCTTTGTATTTAACCAAAATTAAAAGTAAATAAAATAAATAAGGTAGTGTAATTCCTAGAATTTTGACCTACCATTGTTACTTCAATCCGTTTTGGTTTCCATTCTATTTGATGTTGGTTTTCATATGTTGTATGAGGGTTTCTAATCCAATTTAGTGACTGCCGCTCTCGCTCTGTCACAGTCACCTTACCTATCAAGAGATCCGGCTAAGGCTTGTCTTAATTGGTGCAAGGAGTTTTGTGATTAGCCCAAAAGATTTCAGACTTCACTTACTGGGTACGTCGCCCTACTTTCTTGGTTCTATTGGGTGTCCCCATGGTAAGACACGACAATGCGACATTTATCTGCGAATGTCGAGACTCCAATGTGTACTTTTGTTGATCCAACTAATAGTATCTCCGGCTAAGGTCTCCACCACTAATCTAGTATTTTTATTCTCCTTATCCTAATTCGTTTAGCCCAATGGTAACTATCTTTCCATGTGTGACCATCACATGACGTTCTAGACTAACTAACAAAATCAAGTAAGAACGAACATAAAACGCAAAAGTAATCAAACAACAAAAGACTAAACAATGATCAAATAAAATATATATCAAAATATCATGAGTAACAATGTTTACTGCCACCCTAAGAATCTAAACTTAGCCACGGAACGGCATGTTTAATTACAATAGAGAAATAAGAGAAATATACAACCATACACGAAGTACCCTCCTACTAAATCTCTACACACTCCACTTTCCTTATTTAAAGAAGTAGAAAATATAAAAGATACAAAGATATGTTTATGTTCAGTTCAGGGGTCTTTTATAGAAGTCAAAGGACGTCTGGAGATGATTGGAGGCCAAGTAATCTGATCTGGATACAGCTGTCATGAAATCTAACGAAAGGGCGCCTCAGATACGGATCGTACTGGCTGGTACGGACCGTATCACCCCTGTGCAGAAGTTAGAGCTCCAGGAGTTAATGCGTATTCAGCCCTTGTAGGTCTGTATTGGGTCTCTTGTCCGTACTGGCTGGTATGGTTCGTACCAGAGCCTTAACTTTAGTGCTGCGTTTTTCCAATCGACCCGATTCTTGCTCCATATGATGTAAAATAACCCCAAAACATGATTCATGCATTAAAAGATAAAGTAAGGCAACAATAACCTTTTTCACGTAATAATTAAACATAAATGTGAGAAAATGAGACAAAACCTAAGTCAAAATCCTACGTAATTCATAGTTGTTTTGACCTTGATCAATAGACTTGAGAAGTGTGACATTTATCGTATTTTGAAAAAAAATTAACAAGATACGATTAATTATACATGAATTAGGAAAATACATTTTTTGCATTCAATGAAGCCTCAAAATTTTATTAACTTTCGTATAACTAAAAAAATTAGATCGGGAACAAACTTTTCAATATAATAGATTTAAGTAATTTCGACAACGAAAAGTGTTTTTTTTTCAAGTTTCAACAATAATCAAGGTTCAGCTTTAACCTAAAATATTGGATTACAGTTTCGATTAAAAAGGGCTGCAAAGTTTTAATTAAAAGAGGGCGGGTGCTAGCAGGCCTACTCTTTTCTTTTACTTTCATTATTCTTCTCTATCTGCAAAGATAGTCATTTGACAGAATTAAACTTGTGACTTATAATCTAATAATATGATTTGAATTGATCTAAATATAGGATAATTTGTTGGATATATATTCATATTTAAATAGATTCCACTTTACTTATCACTACTACCAAAAAATACTTCACCGTCGGGCGAAATCGCTATCCGCAATTGGATTCTACACCGATGGCTATCGCCCCAATAGGAAAGGTATGCACATATGCCATCGGTTAGAACCGATGGCGTTTAGCTCAAACGCCATCGGTCGCCATCGGTTGAAAATAAAGAACATATGAGAATAATAGTTTTTCGGTCTTTAAAATAGTCGTTTAATATAAAAACGCCATCGGATCTACTTTTTAATGAACCGATGGCGATCCTAAATACGATGTTCGATATTTGACGTCGTTGATCCTTCAATGCCATCTCTTGCGTTGTTCAACCGATGGCAGATGTCATTTACATCATATGTTTTACTGTGTATGCATTTGGCAGGGTCTCTTGCTATGCCATTTGTTACTAATTTTGAGCCGTTGGTAATTTATTGAATATATGAACATATATATATGTATGTTTTTACTACGGTGATTTAGCCTCCGCGCGCGCGTGTGTGTGTGTGTGTAATCCATCCATTTATTAAAATACCAACAAATAATATAAAGCCAGGCAAGCTAATATGAATAGACAATACAAACAGAACAACTAATTGTATTCAAATCATACAAGGGTAGTTACAAAAGGACACCTAGAGATCACTGATAACAAAGTCCAAAACGGTGTTGTTTTTCCTACACAAACACAGATTAATCATCATCACTGATAAAAAAACCCAAAACGGGGTTGCTTTTTTTTTTCCTAAGCATACACAGATTAATCATCATCACTGATAACAAAATCCAAAACGGAGTTGCCTTTCCTAAGAAGACGTTCTTAATTAATCATCATCAAAGGTGCATAATCTTTCCAACATGCTGCAATGTTCAATTTTGTCAATAGCATATATATGAGTGAAAGAGATGTTACAATTTAATTTAGGTAATGCTCGTAAGGTTGTACCATGCAACACGGGATATCGGTATTCCTCCTCTCGGACCTCTTGTGCTTCCTCCTCTACAGAATATAAATATATAACATCAAATATACCAGAAATTCATATCAAACGTAATTTACTAAATAAGGGACAAAACAAGTACAGCTAAACTTGTGCCGAAGGGAAGTTCACCTGTCGGCAGCTTGAGTGTTTTGCTGCGGCGTTCAGTCTCTTCATCCTTCCCCGCAGCCTGCCTTTGTGCTTCATCAAACTCGTTAAGTACAGGAGTGACCAATAGGTTGATTAAATAGGAAATACATCGCTAGGCCTCATCAGATGGTCATCTCTCAGAATGATCTCCTTCACTACTAGTAGCTGGAGCTTTAGCTGAAATTGGAACAAAATATGAGTGCATGCATTATTATTAAGTAACAGTGAATATTTCTCTAAAATTGAAACAAAATACAAATGTTTGGGTTTACTACCTTTTGGAGATGCAACCTTCGTTTTTTCCTCCAATATCACGTTGAAGTTCTCCATATCAGACACTAACAAATCATTAATTAACAAGCATTACCATATTGTTATAATTTAGATGAACAAATGATTGGCTTTACTATCGTGAGAAGGAGATACACATGCTAGAAATGAAGCAATTCACATGTGAAGTCCAGATGTAGGTTATCAATTATATCACATCGCTCGTCTTGATAGATGAGCTCTGAAGACAGCAGCTGATGAGTCCAAATTGAACTACTAACTTTCAGTATAAATTAATATACCTTTTAACCCTAATGTCAACTTACGTTCAGATCACAAACGCGTGAACCTACCGTGTAGTATAATTAGAGTGTCGATCCACAAGGATAGTGTATTAGTTATCTAACTTTTCACTAGTCTAGGTGCTTCAGTTGGTTTTAAAATAGTTTAGAAAATAGATTTAAAATAGTTTTGAAAATAGGTTGTTGGGTTCAATACCCTAAAGTTATAGGCAGAGACACTAATTGTGCTAAGGTTTGAGTTAAATAATTAAATAGAGATTCTCTAGGGTTCAGGTTTTCTCCTTCTAAATTATACAAAATATATATTTCTGACGTCTTCCTACCCCGCATGCGGTCTGTCGCCCTGTATGTGGCATAGAATTGTCCTATAGCTACCCCGCAGGGTGTGCTGAGTTTCTGGGTACGTGATTTGAAAGGTTTTCCAATCTCGGATCGGCTTTTAGGGCAACAGTTCAGAGTATTATAAGTATGCAATTAACTTTCTCACACAAACCTAGTTGTTCATATCCTATTTTATCCCTTAATTAATTATCTCAAAGACCCTACCTAAATTAAGTATATACTAATAAAACCTAAATTTCCAATCTACGCTATCCTGCCCAGGGAGCCCCCTGGGTTATAACTCTAGTCTTTGAACCGCTTTCAAGCGTTGTTAGCCGAAGTGTTTGAAGTTCTTACGAGGGTGTCCCACTCACACTGGGATTCTCAGACTTTACATCTATTGGTATGTGGAGGACATTGTCATATAGTAGACAGAACTATGAATGCAATGACTTAATAAAAAGGAATTTAAATAATAAAGCAAACACAAATCAATATACACAAAACATAAATATATATTAAAACATAACAAAGAATTCGATTACAAACCCTCACCCTGGAGATGAGGAGTTTAGTTCATCATGGCCATGGCAAAATAAAAGAAATAAAATAAAGAGAACATAGACTACAATCCAATTGAATATTGAAGAACCCTAGCCTCCTTAGATGACGTCTTCTTCTCTTGCTTGGCTTCCGATGACTACTCTCCTCTCTCTAAGTAACTCTCTAACCTAATCTAGCATGAGGATGCTAATTGATTCTATGTAGTAGTGAAAAGGTCGACTGGCAGATTAATAGACATGTTAGATACCACACTATATATAACAATCTTCTGATAAAGGTGGAGTAGTGGAAGTAGTGGCAACGAATTTGCCAGTCGACCTTTTCACATGTTTAAACACCAAAGAATATGCTAATCGATTAGCAGTGAAAAGGTGGAGTAGTGGAAGTAGTGGCAACGAATTTTTGATTAATCTGTCAGTCGACCTTTTCCATAACGAGGACCCCATATCCTCCATATCTATTCATGCAGATGATTTTAAGGACTTGATTACACCAAAGACATGGCTCCCTGCACCAATTATTCAAATCTTCGTGTTGTGAGTTAATATTTGTAATAATGCAAAAATTTAGTACTTTTAATTCATATTTACTAATAATGACATTTCTGCCATTATTTGCAGGTATTCGCACAAATACTACAAGAATGAATTTCCTAATGAGCTTGTTGGTTTTATGGACCCCGGGAAAATATGTTGGAATCTTTTGATTGGTGATAATCAAGACTGAGAGTTTACTAATAAATACATAAGGAAAGCATTGAAAGAAAATCGGGACAAGAAAATTATATTCATACCGTAGCATCAGAAGTTAGTTCTCTCTCTCTATTTACATAATTTATTTCAATTTCTTTCATTTTATAGAAATTAAAAAAATATAACATGTTGTACCTAATATGCAGCAATCATTGGGTATTAGTTGTCCTGATGGCAAGAGAGAGCACTTTGTACGTGTTTGATTCCGATGTCAAACATCCAAAAGTTCTACAGATCATCAAGGCGTTTGCGGAGTAAGTTTGACCATTCTTGCAACTATGATTCATATTTATTATCTTTGTACTGTGTAAAAGTCTAAAGATGTTAAATAAACCTCTCAAGTATAATATTTGTCACTCTTAAAGCTGGTGTAATTCCATCTTTGAAGTGTTTTAGCAGGGCATCAAGCTATTGGTTTTACTTGTTTCAATTATTTAGAAAAAAAATATTATATGTGAAATGTTAACTGAAGTAGTTATATACGCGTTGTATACTACTGTAAATTACACAACATAAACTACTGTAAATTCAAGCAACTCAATGAAATTTAAATCAAGCAACACTAACACCCAAATCAGCCATCCTTTCAACCTAATTGCATCACAAACTCATGCCATTGTACCACTTGTGATGGATCTAGTCATAGATAAATGTGTTATAAACTGTCATTTACCAATGTACTGAACACTGCATGAATTACCGAAGTTTCTTAGAATTGGTTTATTACCTAGAGCTATCAATAAACAAATGGAAAAATATAAGAAAATAAAATACACCTCGGTTTATATTGTTGTTCAGCTCTCCTTTTTTGGTTGTCATTAAGACAACTTTCATATCATATTCCCAATCTTTGAGTTTTCTTATCTACACCTCTGTTTTGTATTGCTCTCTTCAGATACTGGTGTAATTTCATTGAGTTGCTTGAATTTAACAATGTTATATTTTAACAGCCCCTTTCGAACGGATAGGTGTTATGGAGGACCTGGAAAAAGCGCTAACTTGAAGGTTAATCATTGCAAGGTAATAGTTATTAGTAAATCTGAAATTTATTTGAAAATTGCTAAGTTGAAGGTTATTAAATTAGTCATAGGGACTTAGCTGCAAAAATTGGTGAAAATGAAAGGTTAATGAAGTCATTAGGGGTATAGTTGACAAAGTCATGGTAAGCTGAGTACCCTTTTTGTTTAAAAATTGAAGTCATTAGGGATATAGTTGACAAAGTCAAGTGGTTTATGCTAATTTGCACTAGCAACATATGTACAAATTATAGAATGGTTTGACCATTCTTGCAACTATAATTAGGAAAGAAGATTTGTGAAACTTTTCTTTGAGAAAATGCATGGAATAAAAAAAGTTTTCGAAAAGTATTGGTTACTGCCTTTAACTGCAATTTGGTCTTATATATTGATAATGAAAGGTTTATGAAACTTTGCAATTTGGTCCTTTAAATTGAGCATTTTCAAAAGTTGCATGCTTTATTATATTGACTTAAATCTGATTGTTGTTTAATACAGTGTCCACAACAGGACGAAGGTTGGGAATGTGGATTTTATGTCATGTTGTTCGTGCATGATATAATAACTCGCTTTCTCGATGTTTTTTCGAACTTAAAGGTATGTATATTTTTTTTCCGAAGGTATGCATATTCAATGTTGTTTCAAAAATATCCAATTAAAAATTGTAATTGTGCTCTTCTATCATTTAAAAATGCCAGAGTTCCCTAAAAGTTACAACGAAATAAACATCGATTACATCCGATCACTATGGGGTAAATTTTTCTTGAAGGAAGTATTAGTGAAAAAAAGTAAAACAATTTAGGATGTGTTATTTTTGTAATAATTTAGGATTATTGTAATTTGGTGAACTTGAACTTGAAGATGTGTTATTTTGTGTTGATATCTTGATGCTTGTTTCATATATAGGCCAGCAAAAATATATGGTAGCAAGCCAAATATTAATATATTTTTTTAAAATAAGAAATAATTCAGGATCGGTTGTTAATTAATATACCGATCTTGATTAGAGAATTAGGATCGGCTAACTATTAATAAAATGTTCTTGATTATGCACATCAGTATCGGCTGTTAATTAAAAGGTCGTTCCTGATTATCATCAGTACCGGCTATTTATTAAAAGGTCGTTCCTGATTATGCACATCAATATCGGCTATTAATTAAAAGGCCGTTCCTGATTATCAACATTAGTATTGGCTGGTTTAAAAGGTTGTTCCTGATTATCAATATTAGTATCGATTGTGCTTAAAAGGCCGTTCTTGATTATCATCATCAGTATTGGCTATAACCAACAACCGTTCCTGATTAGGGAATCAGTATCGGTTCTTTAACCGATCCTGATTAGTGGTACTATCAATATCGCCCGGGTCAATATCGCCCGTAGGTCTGTTCCTGATGTGTGTATTTTACCGTTCTTGATGTATGTTTCTCCACTAGTGCTTCCAATATAAAATAGACAGATACAGTTATAATAGAACAGAGAAATATGAATTTGAAATTTGAGAGTGAATTATGTTGGGGGATCATAAAAGGCCAAAAACTTACGCCTTATCTAGAGATCAAACAATTACATCTCATCTAGGGGTCAAATACTTACACCCTGGGGAAGAAGAAACAATCTCCACCTTAAACCTAAGGACCGTCCTATGCCAAAGATACCCGAAAACATAATCTTAAGTGCGGAATTATACCTGATTCCATGCCGTTTGCCATGGAATATCCAAAGTCTTGAGCAAGCCGTCTCTGTGAGCGCGAGACAAGTCTTTAACGGCAAGAAGTCCTTCTCGCCTTTGTGGTTGGGTTGTGGATTAGATCTTCCAAAGCAACAAGATACGCTCTTGAGAAATCCTATCCAATTTCCTTATGGATCTCTCCTCTCAAATCTTTAATGGAGAAAGAAGGGAGAAGGCACTCAAAATTCTGTCTAAGAATAATCTCTTTCCAGAATTATGAGTTGAGTTGGTTATCTTGTGCCTTGGGGACCCATCCTTATATAGTATTACACATCTGGCACCGCGAGTGCGGGTGCACTGGGTCGCACTGGGACTCAGTGAGTCCACACTGGGTTGAGACGCGTCCAAATAACTATTTTTCTTTTAGCCCCGAATTTTTTCTAAGTCCTGAGTGCGTCCGCACTAGGCTCAGACTTTTTTTTCCAGTTTTTACACTGAGTTTCAGAAAATCATCTAAGTCCTGAGTGCGTCCGCACTGGGCTCGGACTTTTTCCAGTTTTTACACTGAACTTCAGAAAATCGTCTAAGTCATGAGTGCGTCCGCACTGGGCTTGGACTTTTTCCAGTTTCTGAACTGAAGTTCTCAAAATTTGGCTAAGTACTGAGTGCGTCCGCACTCAGGGTTCTGAAAACAGTTTTCTTTATTTGCAAATCTCAGAATCAGTCCATCAATGATTTGATCTTTGCCCAAATTATTCTACACATTTATGGACCACATCCTATTGAATACATAGATTGTCTAATGTCTTAATTCCATATTAGATCACTTTAATTGTGACAATCATATTGACAGTATACAATTCATAATTATATTACATATATGCTCAACGTTGGATATATGATCCAACAAATTAATGTTATCATAAATTTGAATTTGAAGGGATGCATGACCAGATGCCTGCAGATCTATTTGCGAATGTGATCATGCATGCATGGGCGCTGGGGCAAAAACATTATTTCATGATGGAAAACATTTGATGGTTATCAATAGCTAGCATGGACAGTCTACAGTTAATTTGGCCTGGTTCTGTGAGATTCCCTCTACACTATGGATCTTGTAATAATGTAGTTGTTGGGCACAATATTTGGACCGGTGATTTGTTCAAACAAAGATATGGACATGCTTGGTTTCCAATGCCTAAAGATTTACTAAAAGACGTGGATAATATCTACACCAAATATTAAATATTACGAACAACATGCCTTTCGTTCCAACTTGCAGTAACAATCATATATTGGTACACACAACACACCGCACTGTCCGTGGTGACGGGCTAAAGAATTTAACAGAGTAGTTTTGGCTAGGGGCGGATCTACACTATGTCGAGGGGTGCTAAGTCACTCCATAATTTTGAAATTTTTAATCACGTATCTTGGAATTTAATTGATTTTTTATTTCTTTAAAGTTTTTATATAATTTAGCCCCTCTCATAAAATGTTAGATGTGTACTTGTAGTCTAGTGGTTAAGACTAGCTCTATTTTGTTCTTGGGAGGTCTTGGGTTCAAGTCCCACTAACCACAAATTAATATTTGTACATTTTAAGTTTCAACCCCTCTAACTAAATTTTCTAGTTCCGCCCTGGTTTTGGCTTCATGCAGTGCACAAATTATAGAATCAATACAGTGCTGCATGAAGCCAAAACTGCTCTATTAAAATCTTTACCGTGGTGACGGACCTAGTGATCAGTAGTTGTATGATCAGCTCAAAATATATACGTTGGGTGCCCACTCAACCGTGGGAATAACAAATCACCGTATTTTTCAATGAACAAGGCGGTCAGATCGGGATCTACTATTTTTAATTACAGAGATGTATTTGCTAGAAGAGAGAATTAATTTTCTAAGCATATTATATATATAACATTTATGTATATTTTTTTCGATTTTATATTACAAACCTTTTTTCTTAGTTTAATAGAAGTTAAAAGTAGGTTTAGACCTACTGTAATCATACAACTGACTGTACTCACCAAAATTGGAAATTAAACTTTACAAAGAGGCATGCATTACATCATATGACTTTGACATACAGTGCTTTTGCTTTCTAAAGAGAGATAAACAGTACATATTCAAGCTAAAAAATAAATTTGATGAACAAAGCTTCGGGATATTGCACCAGTTCAGAGCCAAAAGATTAAATAGTACATAATTTCTATTTCAGTGCCTCTGTATCTGTAGTGTTGTAGATCTAACTCTTCACAAGCAGCAGAGCGTCACTAGCACCACTTTGAAATAACTGCTAAAGACCTCAAGTACATTGCACATAATTAAGAACAGCTCACTTCCCAGTTGATTGGTATATATCTGACAAAACATTTGAGAGTGGTTTACTTGGGTTATAATTTACAATAATGTGGAACTATTTATATTTTATACGCTAGCTAAAACCACCTGAAACTTCAACTAAAAGCAAAAGGAATGTCAAGTGGTCCCCTGCTATTAATTAATCAATCAATCATGCATCATTAATTTGATGTTTTCAGATCATTCTTTTGAACATATGCATGCTTTGTGCATGTCCGCATTTTGTATTATGCAGCCTGACGCAAAAAGTAACGAAATGTCAATTAAGAGTTATTATGATGATGATGATGATTGTATAATGATAATAATAGCATCAATTTCAATCTAAATGAACTTGATAGGTCATGTTTACTTAATTAGTCTAGTCCTATATGTCATTTAATTCCTGCAAAATATAACAAATGACGAATACAACGGCAATTAATTTTATTATTTTTATTATAGGTGGTGGTGGTGGCGGCGGTGGCGATCACATTTTTTATCGCAACTACCAAGGAGATCTATAAATAATAGTAGCTAGGAAAATCAATGAAACTATAATTTATGTCATATATAGTAAGAGGAGGGCTCAAATGTCACATTGCTTTCATGCTTGGGTCATACCCTACGTCTTTATTTTTTGATTTCAAAGTCTAAACAAATGATCCAAATCGCTCAACATGATATCCATATTAAAATGTGCTTGGAGATCAAATTTTATATTTTTTGAAAAAAATTTACTATTTTTTAAAATAAGTACAAAATCACTATTTTTCAGAAAATTTGAACCATCTAGAAACCGTATTTTGTACCATTTATTATATGCAGGATCTATCACGTTTTGCAGGGCTCTGGATTACATTTTGAGGTTATATATAATTGGGTGGATATGAAGTTAAACCATATAGTGCACAACACAATAAATGAATAAAGCTATTGTTTTTCTGTGTACCAATGGGATATCATTTTTATATTCACTGATCTTCCTTCCTTGTGTCATACCACCATCAGTTGGATATTATTCATAATTAATAGATTTTTTTGTAAATAGTATGCAGGCCCCTCAATATTTGTCTATTATATATAATAACAAGATGACAAGCTGCTCCTGGGGTTAAGACAGAAAGTTGGATTGTGATGTTATCTCATTCATCTCCATTTCACGCGTGTATGAGGCCATTTGTTTTTTTCTTTAGATGATCCTGGTAGTGGCTACCAGGGTGCCAAGTATGAGGCCGTTTGTGTATCTCTTGTTTGCAATTAAAATATTGATTTCAGTATAATGTAATTAAACTGTTGAATTAAACCATTTCCTTGTATTAATTAATTGTTAGAACTATTCTGAAAAGCAGAGAATAGAGAGCAGCAGGACTGAAAGTCTGAAAAATATGAAATTTTATCAAATAGCATAAAGACTTAATAAACAAAGGGGTATAGAAAGTGGAAATTAATTCGTTGTCTTGATAATTAAGTATCGTATAAATTCAAAGTCTTGATGAATAATAGTAATAGGTGTCATACAGTCATTTTTAGTTTTAGTTGGATTAAATCGCTTTAATTTAAGGCTTTCAAAAAAATTTCAAGGAGGGTAAATCTAATTAGTAGAGAATTTCCCTAGTCGCAGCCTTAGGAAAATGGATAAACGAACATCTCCAGTTATCCCAAGAAACGGAGAAGAGGAAAGCCTGAGGAGGAATTAGCTGGTTGCTTGTATGTATGGGCCATCAAAAATTCGAAAGAGATAAATAGTAAGGCATATGATCTTGTTTCTTTGCGTGAGGATAGAAATTCAATAGTTCGTTCCAAAGATGCCTAATATTTGTCCATTTGGTACATTCAGTGAGTAGTTCTAACTTCTAATAAGTTGGGTCTTTTTCATTAGTTAGAACTTAATAGTGACATATATATATATATATATATATCTCAAAACTCCGCCACCTAAGCCACCTAGGATCAACATGCCATGGCTAGCTTCCTTATGGAACGTGCCTACGTGTAGTTTGCAGGTCGGATTCGAGTACGTGTAATTTGATTTGACTTTTATAATGATGGTAAGGAATTTTTTTTTTCAAAATAGATAGAGTACTTTAGAATTTGAATGTACTAGAAGGAATTTATTTATTTACTAGAAGTGACTTTTGAACTGAAATCAATAATTCAGATCCAAAGCATTTTTATTTTTCCTAGTAACACCAAGAAATAGTTTTTTTTTTTTTGACATCCAGAGATACTGCCTGAAAAATGTTTCGTGGTCCTTCTAGTACATCTAAATTATAAGATATTTTATCTATTTTGTTTTATGTTTTTTCTAACATATTCAAATTATTAGTTTTTCTTTCTATTTTTAAAAAAATTTAAATGGGGCCGCAACATGAAATGCCGGCCCCCAAAGAATGGCCCCATTTCACGTTATGGCCTGGGTATATTTGAAATTCTCACAAATTTGTGGTCTTTTTGATTTATTATTTTTTTGTTAAAGGTATATTTAAAAATTTCGGCATCTATTGCGCTATTTATGATGTAATTTTATATAATATATGTGATCATTATTAATATTTATAATATTCCTTATAATTAAATAACAAGCTTGAAAGGTTTATACTTCACTGAATAAATTTATATAAAGTTTATACTAGACAAAATACATTTATTTGTAATTCACACTTAATATACAACATTTATGATCAGGGGCGGATCCAGGATTTTTGTTGTAGGGCAAAAAAGCAGCTAATTGGATTCAAACCAATTAACTAATCGGATTCAAATTCAATAGTAGTAAGTGGAGGAGGCGAATCGGATCAAAAACTTTTTATTTTGAAAAAAAACATAATTTGTATGAAAAAAATAGGATTTTTTTTTGTAAATTAGTAATTTGTAAAAAAATAAAATACAATCATTAAAAATTAAACTATATACATATTGGTTAATTTGAATGAATGACAAAGTAATTCCAAACTTCTGAATTGAAAATCAACAAATTGGCTAAAATTTAAACATAAAACGTAGAAATAAATTTGAAATAAGGAACGGCCCAATATAGTAACCAAACTTCAGCCCAACAATTGAATCTCAAATATTGGTCCCACACTATCAGTTTCTCCTTCTCATCTTCTTTTTTTCTATCGACAAGACAGAATCCCTTTCATTTCTATTCAATTTTCTAATTCGATTGCTTTTTTTGTACAAAAATCAAACAATTCAACAATTTTCGGAACTATGCTCTCAACAGTCAACAGGGTAGGGCATTTAATTTTTCCAGGGTGGGGCAAGAGTTCAAAATCCAATACTCTAACAACTGTTTTCAAAAATCCAGAGTAGGGCACTTGCCCACCCCTGACTCAACGTGGATCCGCCCCTGGTCACAGATCGAGTATCTTAAACGGCATCGATGATATGTTGGCTTTTTAAATGTTTTTGTCGATATTAAAAAACATGAAACATCTACGTACATATATAAACGATCCTCATTATTGGATCATTAACTCTGGATCTGTTCCTTGCAGTGCGCTTAAATATATATATTAATCGACAAAAAGTTTATTGGCACCTAATATTTCCCATTATTTTTTCACTATTTCTATGGGTATGGAAAATATTTACTTGGGTAGATGAAACCATTTGTGAACATGTTCCTATAAGACAAATAAATGGAAAATATAGTACAATAGTACATCATAATATTCCTTGCTAGCACATCTGAAGAAAACGACTATTCAAGCACTGTGAAGAAAACAAGATTACATGCAGGCGACTAAAGGCCATGCCTTCTTCATAATTAATATCCTTGGCTTGATATGTATTATCCAATTAACATATAATATATGAATTATCCATATGAATCTATGTCCAGTACATTATATTATATATGTATCAACACTTAAAAAATAGTTAAGACAAGGGTGGACCTAGAAATTTAGTTTGGAGGTTGAAACATAAAATGCATAATGTATAGCAACCGTATAATTTTTTTTAAAAGAGCTACAATTAATTTTCAGTATATATAATTAAAAAATTTAAAATCATAGAGATGACTAAGCAATAAGCACCTCTTGCTAAGATTGTAGATCCACCTCGGACTCGGAGTTAAAAGAAGTATAGTAAAAATACAAGAGTGAGTCAATGGTACTATGCGTAGCACAGATTGGTCTGTAATACGGATCAATATTTTCTTTTTCAAATTCTAACGATCGATCCGAACTGTTTAACATATATGAATATGTACTTATAGACCGAATTTTATATTTTTTAGAATTTTTTTACTATTTTTTAAAAAAGATAGAAAATCACTTAATCTTAAAAAATAGTGATTTTCTACCTATTTAAAAAATAGTAAATAAATTCTAAAAAAATATGAAATTTTGTCTGAAAGTACATATTCATATGGGGATCATGTTGAAAGGTTCGGATTGACCGTTGGAATTTTGAAAATGAAAATATTAATCCGTATTATGCATAGTACCATAGACTCACTCAAAATACAAAAGAAAAAGTCTCCTCTCTTCCCGCTCAAATAATTTTTCTCCAAATTTCTTTCCTTTGTGAGAAAAAACAAAAACGTAAAAAAAAGAAAAGGAAAGGGTTAATTTTCCTTTTCATTGTCTAATTCTAATTCATATTTAGAAACTTCCATCTCTCTTTAATCTTTTCTCTCCATCTAGAGCTCTGTACTCGGTAGCTCTCTTTTCTTCTCGTCTCTTTATCTGTTATTAAGATTATGGAAAGCTGTGCATCCCTCTCTTTATAACATTCTCTGAAAATGGGTAAGAAAAACCTGTCGGTCTGAAGCTTTTTCAAAAGATGAAATCTCATTGTCATCAATTTAAACTCAGTTGTTGGAAAGTTAAAATTGAGAATAATGAAAAAAGAAAAAAGAAAAACTCTGTATGTTAATTCCTCTCAAATTCCCAAGCAGCTTGAAATTTGTAAAGATTCAATCTTTTTAAAGGGTAATGAGTATGATAAAGCTAGAAAATCCTTCGGTAACAAGCTAAGCACTGAAACTAATAAATATAGAAGAAGAAAAAAAAATTCTCTGTTTCTTTATGGAGTAAATTTTACGGTAACCTTTGTTTTTGTTTAATTAGGATGGATGGAATTCATTTTGTATGCTTTTTTTTTTCCTGGATTTGAGTTATAGCTTTCTCTATATCTTTCATATTTTCATTACATCAACTCCCCAGTATAAGGACATTTCTGAAAAATTAAATAAATAATAGATATATAAGATCATTTTTGTAAATTTTAGAGGGTCAATCTCACTCGACTGCATGTCTGTAGCTCTGCCTCTGCTGCTTTGATTAATTTGTCCTAATATTTCATTTATAGTTCTAAGTGTGTCATTCATCTCAGTTCCCCATTGTGGATCTAACCCAGTAAGCCCCAAATCTCACAGAATTTAAGAACAAAAATTTTGGGCCTGCCTTTGAACAGAGAATTTGGCCCAAAATCAAAACTGCTTCTAAGTTGAGCGTACTCATAATAATTTTAAAAAAAAATATAGCTCTGAGCGTACTCCTAACAAAATTACAGCCTCTCCTCGTCGCTTACATACCTGATACCTCTACATATACCCCCCCTCCCCAAAAAAAAAAAAACAGAGAGAGAGAGAGAGAGAGAAGAAGTTGAGAACAATTGCAAAAAGAAGTGTAAAATGTTTACATAAGAATGTTGCCTATTTGCCTGCTTTGCAGCAGCAAATGATGCCGTCAAATATTTTTACAAAGTGCAAACGAACCGCCACTACACATTGCTTCTTATTGGCATTTTATTTGTGTATTCACGTAAGTTTTTTCGATAGAAAACTTAAAGGAATTATTACCTATGTCACCTCAGAGTTTCCCTGTTCAAAGACCACGACGTCTATTTTTGTCTATGATAGACTTGGGTTCGGATTCTCTAAAATAACAAAATTTGAATTTGGATCCGGATCATCTGATCATAATTCAGATTAGTTCGGTTTGATGAAGAATTTACGGAGTTCCTTAATATTCGTGCATATTTTAATCAGACAAATTTAAACTCAAACTTTAAGTTACTTTAGGAGATCCGAATTAAAAACTAAATGAGATTTTTTACTGGGCTTTATATAGGCCCAAAATATATATACAGTGGACCTCGTAATTGAACTTACTGACCATATTATACCAGGAAGTTTAATAATAAAATTTGCAGTCTATAAGAGTCATGTTATTATCTGTAAGAGCAACTTATTATGATTAGTTTTGCAGTAACAAACTTTGGGCTGCGGGTGATTCATCTTTTGAAAAACCAAAAACCTTGCAGGTACAAAAGCAAATCTTTGCTTAAAATAATTTCAGCATAGGTCAATTTTCAAGGGAAGATTGGGAAGGAGATAGCCTCTTCAATCCTTCCAGAAACAAAAGATACGGTATACCTATTTCGGTCTTTGCAAGAATTGCCAAATCAGCCCCTCGTATCATAATAGACAATCTAAAAGTGATCTTAAACTATGTCTTGTAATAATGCATAATAGAGGTATATTATTTTTTGTATTTAAAATTCTCAAAATAAACACGGTCTATGATTATGAAGCACCGTTTGGACTTTGGAGCGACTGCGTGCTGATCTCGACTTTCGGACACGACCGACCTCTGTTCTGATAATTCCCTCGTTCCCGAAAGGAAGCTCATAAACAAAATATTAATGGAAATCGCGGTTTCCCCCCAAAAGAGAATTTCTTTAAATTAATCAGAGATTACAACTCCCCACCCCCTTCTCTTCTCTTGTGTATATTTCCAGAAAACCGATGGCGTCAGCGTACTCATCCGACGAGGAGTCGGAGCAAACCCTAATCCCCGAGTCCGTCACGGAGTACCTGTTCGAAGACAAAGAAGAGTCGGCGATCTCCTTCTCTGACCTGCCGTATGACTCACCGAACCCGGAATCACCGCAAGTCTACTTACGAGGAAAGACAGAAGATAAGTTACAGATGGTGTACCAGCCCGCGGTAGCTTGGAAGCTTGAAATTCCTCGAAAAATAGGACCGGACGTGTTTGTCTTGTCGAATGGGAAGTGGGTTAAACTGTTGAAACCGAAGAAATCTTATGAAGTCTTAATCAGGAGTATTTTGATTAGCATCCAGGCCTTGCATTTTCTGAGGTGGAACCCAAATTTGGCAGAGAAAAGCTTGTGGGATAATCTCAGACGGGTCTTCGAGTGAGTTCTTGGTTCTTTCTGCTTGTTCTGTATTTCAATATGATGGGAAAGATTAGAACTTGGGAATTCGGTACAAATTTGGTCTCAATTCTGAACTCTCAGATTTTCGAGTATCCTGTGATATTTCTTTCTGAGTTTAAAGGAGGAAAATAGATGAATTTACTTGTTAGAGTCAGAAAAGGTGTTTTCTTTTTATTGGATGACCATATTTTTTGCCTAGTTCCAACTAACTTCTAACCCAAACCCATCTTTTGTAATATTTGGTGAAGTACTCGCACAAGCTCACACAAATTAACGATTTGGCTTTGGTCTTTGGTTCTAAACCCTGACCTGACACATCATAAATAAATAAATAACTCATGAGAATGTTTTATCCATAAAATATAGCAAATTTGAAGTGAGGCCATCAGAGGATGATTTCAGGCCTCACATCGCTTTGATGAAGCAGATTGCTGAAAAAGATGAGACTCTTGTAAAATCTCAGGTAATCATTCATCTTTCTTTATTTTAGCTAAATATACTAGAGCTTGGCCTTTTTGTTGAGAAGAAAAATTAACAAGTTAGGCCTAAATTGGACAGTAATGAGTAAACAACAAACAAATGAAGAAAGAATATAATAGAAGGGAAGAAATAGATGCCGCTGGTGACCAAACTGGTATGGTTAATGTACCAAAATACCAGCTCAATATTATTTATTTCTGGTAGAATATTATTAGGTTTATTTCGTCATATGAAGACTATGCAATTGTTTCATAATTGAAAGGTTTTATTTTTTTTAATACTAATTGATGATGTGACTTGATATAACTTTATTTAAATATTTCTAACTATTTTTGTTTTTCAGCTTTTGAAAGGCTTCCTCGAGGGAAAAGGCAGGAGAAGAACTGGAGAGGTCTGGAAATTCTTTCTTTGTTGTCATTTTATCTCTAAATAATAGGACTCCATTAACTGCTGCACATTATTCGATTGTCGGTGTAATAACAGAAAGTTAGAGAACCAATAGTATTTTCTTGGCAAATGACTCTAAATATTTTTTCTGGCATGTGACAAAATATTCTTGGTTCTTTAACTTTGTAATTATTCAAGTAAGACATAATGATTTTAACTTCTTTTTCCTAATAGATGACTTCAGGAATGTAAATAATAGGACTCTGTAGATAGCCAATTAGGATTTTCAACAGTAGTATTTCACTAGCGCTACTGACTGAATTGTGTCCAGTTGCAAACTTTATCGTAAAAAATACTCAAGAAGAGCAACAATTAGAATTGTTATTCAATGACGAATACTTGTGTTGACACCAGTTGGATATAGTACCTGACAATTCCAAATGTTGTTTGATTAATCGAGCCACTTGAGAGCTCAGTTGTTGGGTACTGTAAATATCAGGAGTTATCCGGTAGGAATTGTGCTGACCCTGCAGAAATAAAATCATTTGATATGAAGTTGGTTGTCTATCACAAAAAAAATTAGCTTGCCCCATATGGTCAAGCGGTCGTATATTTTGCTCTTTTACGGAAGACTACTTAATTACCTAAGCATTAAGAAACATTGACTTTGAAGATGTCAAATCAGCTCTCCCAAATCTGAGATTTTTTGGTACAGGGAACGCCTGGTGCATCAGAAGTCAAGCAGTCATTTATAGCTGAGGATGATGAGGTGGATGAGGTGAGAGATACCAAAGGGAATGAATCTGAGGAGGAAGATGCTGACTTGTTCGACTCTGTTTGCTCGATTTGTGACAATGGTGGTGATCTCTTGTGGTATATATTCTTGCCTTCCAACCTTAGTTGGCTCCTAACATTATATCTGTTGCATTTAATTGATTCTTGTGGACTTATGTTTTTGGTTATTTGGCTTCCTAAGGTTTGGTTGTGATTTTGTTGCCATCCTTCAAATTCTAATTTTGTTAATGTTGGTACTATTGCATATCTGGCATCTAATATTTAACTATCAAAGTTCAAACTGAATCCTGAACTTGTGGATCATAAATTACTAGCAATGTTTCATTAATGCTGCTTGTGCACTTTAGTCTGTTATGCCTGATGTTGTTTTGTTCTAAACTTCAATGCCGACATCTTATGTATTGAATTTCAAATTTACCTGTTTACCTTAAATCCTATACCAATACATGCATCTTCAGTCACATTCCTATTTTCATCAACTTGTAAGAGATTTAAATCTTTGCACTATAGCCCCTGATATTTTGTGATAATTTTGTTTTTGTCCAATAGATAGCTGGTTTTAATATTAATACCATGGTTACATTATCTCTAAATCATATAGACAATTGACCTTCCAAAGTTCAAAATCTTATTGGGAATCCAAGGTAATACATGCATTAATTAGTATAATTAAATTAGTAGAATGTGTGATGTCAGATTCTCTTTGACTGGAACTTCAAAATTGATGATGTCATGTTTCGTTTTGTGGACATTTCTGGTTTTGCTTTCTTAAGGATATTGTTGTTATTTGGGTTGTGTACTTGTTTTGTAGCGGTACCAGTCAGATGTTGTAAATCTGGAACTGTTGGGTGTTCTTGTTTTCTAATGGTATCAGTTGTTAATCTGGTACCTGATCCTGATGGGTAGTAATAAGTCATTAGGGGTAGCAGTAAGCAATGTTAAAATGTGATTTGAACCATCAGTTGAATCAAATTGTTGAGATACGCTCAAGTAGTCTCTAGTATAGCTAGTTTGAAGTGTGTAGAAAATAAATAAGAAATAATTATAATGCATGATTATATCATGTAGCTTTATTTGTGCATGATTATACTATGGTTACATTTTTTTAGTAGTTAGGGCTTAATACCATCTTTTCTTATGGTTGTAGAAATGGGATGCGTAGCCACTTTTTATTAAAAGAATGCAATAATTAGTAACATCCTCCACACATACACATATGTTTATTCAATAAAAAGAATAGTTATCAGTATTTATTGTTGACTGTAAGACTATTTACTGGCTTGTTGGGTTGACATGGGTTTGTTTCAGTTGTGAAGGTGAGTGTATGAGATCTTTTCATGCAACTGAAGAAGCTGGTGAAGATTCAGCTTGTGAAAGCCTTGGTTTAACTAGTGCACAAGTTGAGGTATATTCCTTTGTCGTTTATTTGATCATTAACAATTCATTATTTTTTCTTTCTATTGCAAGTTCTGCTTCACTTGGCTAATTTTTTATGGTTATTCTTCCTAGGCAACTCAAAACTTCCTTTGTAAGAACTGTAAGGTGAAGCAGCACCAATGTTTTGCTTGTGGGAAATTAGGGAATTCTGATAGAAGCAAGGGTGCTGAGGTATTAAACTCGTGATTTCCATTTTTTTATGTGCCTAATTACCATAATCAGATTTGATATATTTATATTATAAATAGAAAAGATAAGAACTGTAGGACCTATTACTGTGTTACTTCGATGAGTTCAGTTAGTTGCTCCATCTTGACCATCTTCTCAATCAGAATATAAGATTATTTTCATATCTTGATAGAATAAAGATAGAATTGCTACTATCATTTAAGCAGTGTTAGGATTGGTTACATACTGAAACCTGTTGTACTACCCTTTTTTTTGGGTTAGATTCATGTACCTCTTGAAGACCCTACCATAGGTAAGCCCTTCAAATAAGAACCTCGATACCCCCACAAAACATGGGATATACCATGCAAATATTGAAAGGCATCATATCTTGTGCTAGGTATTTCAATGTTCAAATGCTACATGTGGGTACTTCTACCATCCAAATTGTGTGGCGAAGTTGCTACATCCTGATGATGATGCAGCATTATCAGAATGTGAGAAGACTGTTTTAGAGGGCAGATTTGTGTGTCCTTACCACAGATGTGCCGTATGCAAGAAACTCGAGATCAAGGCTGATCCTGACCTTCAGTTCGCAGTGTGCAGACGCTGCCCCAAGTCATACCATAGGAAGTGCTTGCCTAGGTGCTCTACCATCTAATTTATTTATTTTTTTAATAATTTTGAGCAATTCCAGGTCTACTTATGCAGCATGTCAAGAAATATCGTCATACGCCTAAAAAACATGAGATGCGTCTTGGAAATGCCCTTTACCTTCTATTGGATATCCCTCTCGCACCTTTTTTTTTCTATTATTTTTTTAAGCCCTAAAGGTGCATATCAAATATTTCTTATTTTTGTGAAAGTCGAAATTTGATGTTTTCTAGAAGCATGCATGAAATTCTTTCTTCTAGCTAATGGCAGCTCACTGCAATGCTCTGGATAGCTGCTTAGGAGACCTCAAACAGGAGTCTGAATAAATGACTGTTATTAAAACTGAACCGGAAAAAACCGGACCTGGAGCCAAATCCGGTTTGGTCCACCAAATAGATCAAATCTGCATATAACCAGTGAACCAGCCCCTAAAAAGACCGGGTTCTTTTATTGTTTAGAGATTTTGGGATTAATGCATGCTATTTTTGTCCCTGACATTCTATTATTTCATGTTGTTTAAATACATTGTATTAATGACAACTCTTTAACAGAAAAATAGTAGACAAGATATCGTGCATTAAATACATTCTTTGATTTCATAATTTGAGAACATGTCATAAACCCATTAAATTCTCTCACATAAAAATTATTATTATTATTATTAAAATAATAATAATAATTATTATTATTATTATTATTGTTATACATTAAGAATTACAAATTCCAATTAAAGAATAATTTGTTAGGATAACTAAGAATTGTTTAATAAAGAAACACAACACCATCTCTAACATATTCTTATAATTTTGTTCATTTTGATTAAAAATGCTTTATATTATATAGTTTTATATACAATCTTGTATATTTAATAAATATAGATATTGTCATTTGGATTATTTATGTAATGAATTCTGCTCAACTTAAGCTCTATGCACAGAATATTACTGACATTGCAGTAAGGTAAGAGATAGCAGCTCATTATCATACCCGACTGTTTTAAAAAATCAATGGTTGAACATGTTGACCCACTGGTCCGACCAATAAACTATTGACCCGAAGCTTTATCTGGTCAATGTCTGGTCCGGTTCCAATAACATTGGAAAAAATTGTTATGCAACCTGAGACTGACAACATGCAGGACTCAGACCACTTGCCCTCACCGTCTGAGTACCTTGGATCCATACTTGTAAAAGCCTATTTCAACCTGAGACTGACGGTATGAATGTCTTGGCATCCATATCTTAATGTGATGCCACGATGTTCTACTTTGGTATTTTGCTAATTTATTGTTCATACTGTACTTAATCTGGTTCCATGGCATGCCAGTTTTGTATTTAGTAGTTTGTCTCCCATTAATTCCTATTGAATTTTTTATATGGCAAAATTGTAGGAAAATATCCTTTACTGCTGATCCTGAAAATGGGATAATGACAAGAGCTTGGGAGGATCTCCTGCCTAACCGCATCCTCATATACTGCTTGTAATGTCTCACTTTGTTTTCTTTGTGCCACTATGGTGTGTGGTGCTTAAGCATCAAATGGATTTAAGTTGGTCTATCCAAGCCTTGTTTACATATACTGGTAGGGTGTAGGATTGACTAGTACAAACTGAAATTCTAATACATGAGTATGCCACTGCTGTACCAATGCTGTCAGATTTTTTTGGTCTTAAAGTCTAATCGTATGACTTCTGATCAGTGTGGGCTTCAGGTTGTCTTGGGTCAGCTCAATTCGTGGTTGGTCAATTTGACTCCTTTAAATTATCGGGTTGGGTCAGGGTTTGCCATCTTAAGTGTCAACAGAATAAACAGAATTCACTTGACAATATTATAGCTGTTGTACCTGTAAAACCTGTCTTTTCTCAACATAAAATTTTCTTTTATTTCTAGGAAACACAAGTTAGATGAGGAGCTGTTGACACCCAGGCGGGACCACATTGTGTTTCCTGAAACAATCAGAGTGCAACAGAAGGCAAAGGTTAGGTTATCAGAAGTACCATCCCACAAGCAAAAACGGACTCTAGCTAAGCATCATGAATCGCCAATAGCAACAAGCCGAGAAACCTCGCCTGCTGACAGGCGACCTCTGAAGAAGCGGGCCATGCTGTCTGAGGAAGTCCCTTCAAGCAAAGGAAGGGGTATTGGAAACCCCAGTCAGCTGTGCGAAGGGAAAGCTGTTTCTCTAAGGAAGGTGAAGAGACTACGAGAAAATGACTTGTCCAAAGAGGAGGTTACTGGGACTGCAATTACCAGCAGGAGCCCAAGCCCAAGGGAGGTGGCAACAGGTGATTTGCCAAGCTATTCTGGGAATATACGGCATAGCTCCTTTCCCGTCATAAGTGCAACTGTAGAAAACAAGTAAGCTGAAGAGGGATTATACTGTAATCAATTTTCGTAGCTTTTATCTCTGTGCATCTCATTAGATATTATTTATCTACACTTTAGTCATTCAGATATTATCTGATTGCAGTTTTATCTTCTTAACATCAGAGCAAAGATGTCTTGATAATTAGCATATCCTTTATTACATAACCTAATGGCAATTTACTTTCATCTTATTCAGATCAGAGTGATGTTTTGAAGAACTAGTATTTGTACCTGTACATGCACATTTACATATGCATAAGCATATTTTTATATGAACTCCTTGATTATAAATATTTCTGAACTTGTCAGTTTATATTTTTATGTATAAATGTAGTTTTCATTCTAAATACTATTACTCTGTTTACTGCATCTGGAGGGAACTTGAATTTACTTAGCACTTAGAACTTTTAGCTTCTGTTTGAATCTGTTTGTTTTGAAATTTAACTTTTTACCGAACTGGTTGTTCAAATTCTTCCTGATCGGAAAATTCCTCCATGAAAAGGACTCCAGGAATTCCCTCTGGAGCCTGTTGAATCATTTTTATGTGAGTTGAAGTCCTTTCATGACCAATTCCTAGGAAAAGAATACTATTCTACTCCCTAATTTGGTTGGCATTTTTTTTTGCAAGATTATTACATTGCCTGTCTTGTTGTCTTCAGATCTTTCGATGTGGTCTAATGTATTTTATATATATATATATATATATATATATATATATATATTGCAGAATGAAGGAATTCTTGGAGAAAGAATCGGTAACAGTAAAGGATGTGCTAAAGCGGCAAAACATGCCGCATACCCATCAGTATAGGCCTATTGAGAAAGTTACACGGGGCAAAATCGAGAGATCTGTGGAGGTACTTTAAAACTATTGAGTTTGCATACTATTTTTGGGTCATGCATAGAAAAGAAAATTGAATTGAATATACTCCAGAAAAAAATACCTGGAATGAACAAAAAATAAACAGGAAAAAAAGCATATATCGGTCGTGACTGTTATGGTGCTGTAGTACAAACAGTTAAACTTAACTACAGATTCTTAATTTTTCTTTTTTTTTAGATAATCAAAAGATGGCCACCAAATTTTAGATAACGACTGAGTTTAGAACCAACCTCAGAAAAAGAAAAATTTATTGTTTAGTTGATCTAATATTTAAGAGGAATGTTTAAACATATTTTACCAATGGTGAGCTATGAACTAAAACAATGATATTATGCAATACTTGTTTGTTTGTTTGTTTATTCATATAGGCCATACAGACTGCTTACAAAAGAATAACTGATGGGGACACTGTGGATAATGCCAAGGCCGTATGTGAACCTGAAATTGTTAAACAAGTTGCGAAGTGGCATGTGAGTGATTTATGTCCGTATACTTTTAGTTATTATTATTAAGTGTATGGATTATTTATCATATTGATTTTAAAGTTATCTTTTTTTTAATTGGTACTATTTCTATTTTGTCCTTTCATGATTTGCTGGTTTGATTTATATGTATGTTATTTACAGAAGAAGTTAGGTGTGTATCTTTCACCGTTCCTGCATGGAATGCGATATACCTCCTTTGGCCGTCATTTCACCAAGGAAGAAAAGTTACAGGAGGTATTTTGCTTTTAAATAAACATAAATGGATGATAAAAGGGTGTCTCGTAATTTTTTTCATTGTATTGCTTTACAAAATTTCTTTGACATGCAGATTTGCTGTAAGCTCCAGTGGTATGTCCGGACCAATGACACGGTACCCTCTCTCTCTCTCTCTCTCAAAAACTTGGTAGCGGCTACCAAGTGTTTAAATTATTAAAAAAGGAGTTTACAAACACAACTTGAAGAGGAAAAAATTACATCAAAGAAAAAAAAAAAACTTCCATACTTTCTGAAGACATGTCCGTCTACCTAAGCATGACTTGCACCAAGGACTTCTTACTTCCCATCCTTTTTCCTCCACCACATGGCATATCTGTCACCCGAGTGTACTACACTCACTCTCTCTTCAACTTCTTTTCCCAACTTAATTTCCATCATCATATGATAAGTAACTTGGGGCTATTTGTCTAAAATATCTTTTTTCCAGGAAGTTTGGTAGGTTGATATCTTGATATATTAATGTGCTTTCAGATAGTAGATTTCTGTTGCGGTTCAAATGATTTCAGTCGAATAATGAAAGAAAAGATGGATGCTTCGGGGAAAAGATGTAATTTTAAAAATTATGACATTGTTCCGCCAAAGGTAAGAACTTTTGTTTCTGCTCTTTGCTTAATTATTAATTTAGGTAGAGCTGAATTGATTGATGCTTAGAAAGAAAAATTTGACAAGTAAATGCGAAGGGGAACAAAAAAAGTAACCCAATACAAAAGCACATACTGGTATGGTTCTGAAATTATTGTTTCAACTTCGAACACTAATTATGACTGCCCAATAACCAGTCCTGTAGAATAAACAGTGCCTGGTAACCTGGACTCAGCTCAGGATGCTAATCTTGATATTCTCAGGAACTAGCCAATTTTAGATCCTTTTAATAAATTCTCATGTGTGTGAATTTCTGTTCATTTGTATTGGCATATAGGATGATTTTTGTTATGAGAAAAGAGACTGGATGACTGTACGGCGGAAGGAGCTTCCTGATGGTGATTCACTGGTACAAATCTCAATTTTGTCACTCGCAAAGAACACAAATTTAGCTGGTAGCATAGCTAGCGGACCTGAGCAGTACTAGACCATACTAACCTAATTGACAATTGATTGTTTTCTCGGCCAATCTTTATCTTCATGCGAAAAATAAATAATAGAATGATATTAGTATGGTCCACCAGTACAATCAGGTACTCTCGCTGGCTCCAGCCACTTCTTATCTTCAGACGGTCCATCCTTTCTTTTAACACCACTTTTTGTTTTTCTATTTGTAGTGCAGTTATTAATTATTTCTTAATATAATTATTCTAAATTGGTCATAGATAATGGGGCTGAACCCTCCATTTGGGACAAAAGCAGGCCTAGCGAACAAGTTCATTGACAAGGCGCTTACTTTCCATCCTAAGCTTGTCATTCTCATTGTACCTAAGGAGACCAAAAGGTATAATTTCATCAAATTTTAAATGAGGATTGCAGTATTGTTTAGACTAATACTAGTATGATAATGATTACTCTTTGTTTTTCCATTTGAAATTTGGTGAAGAACTAATCGAGCTTGTTGAACTTGTTTGTATGGATAAGTTTCGGCCAATATATTTTGACTCTCTGGTGCAACTGTCCTCTTTGAATAATTGGATTAATAAAACCAAATGCAGATAGGAAATCAATTAGTTAATTATTAAGGTTATGAGCATGATTGTGATCTCGATAATACTAAATCCAGACCAGTGATATTTTTTGTTATGCACAGCAGTTAGTAGTGATTATAGTGGTAGCAAACTTTGTTGTCCAGGACCAAGCATATGTTTCACCTGACTTTTGACAAATTAGTACAAAGCACCTATTCTAAACTTTGATGTTACTATTTCTTGAATTATTGAGCTTTTTCCAAACTGTTTTTTTACTAATGTTGTGCTCTGTGTGTGTGAAACCAGGCTGGATCAGAAGCGGACACCCTATGACTTGGTCTGGGTTGACAGTGTGATGCTCTCAGGCATGGTATTACTTTCTTTCTAAATCTTCTGGTGTTGCACTAGATTTCTCAGTGCATCATCTCTACTTCCATTTTGACTTCACCAAAGGGCTGTTCCTATTACGTGGGTTGATGGTTTTGATCACTATATATAGCTAGAAGTACCCCATATACCATTCTTGTATATTATGTACATCCAATTGCGAAATTTGGATGTATATCTGTTGCTTTTATTGCCATAGGCATCTATTTTGCCTGCAAATACTATATTTTCAAATTAGTTTGTCATTTGGAAATTATGTATAAGAAAGTTTGTCAAATTTATCCATGATATGCCATTTTTGTATGTTGCATGTGCAGAGTGAACATACTAAGCAAAATAGGGTTCCATATGGTAATTGTGCATGCATATTATCCCATTTTTGCATTGACTTTCCCAAGACAAAGGGTGGGAAACTAAAAATAATTCTGACTAAAACTTATAAATTGAATTTTCCATCCAGTCGTTCTACTTGCCGGGCTCAGTGGATGTGAATGACAAGCAGATGGATCAGTGGAATGTGAACGCACCATTGCTGTACCTGTGGAGCCGCTCTGACTGGACTGCCCGCCACAAGGCCATTGCTGAGGAGCACGGTCACTTCTCCGACCTTTCTCAAGACATGCTGGCATCACCCCCACGTTCACCTCCGCCTTCTGTGGAGGAGCAGAAGGAGGCCGAAGACATCATCTCCCAGGTTGTAGGTGACATTTCCGTGATAAACAATGAGGTTATGGAGGTGAGGCAGGAGGATGTTTCATCCAGGAAGGGGAAGGGGAAAGTGGACCCTAGCCCTCATGAGCTAGAAAGCCGAGTGAAGACTGGACCCTCTGTTATGAAGGAGAAGGAAGGAAAAGATGTGTGTGCCAGTACTGCTGCAATTGAAGAAGTTAAGGGATCACTGGAGGGGATGGGGTTCCATAGAGAAGCTAGAGGTATCGACTGCCAGAATGAAGGGAGGGGAGGTAGGGCTGGTCCCTCTGTTATGAAGGATAAGGAAGGAAAAGATGTGGGTGCCGGTACTGCTGCAATTGAAGAAGTTAAGAAGGGATCACTGGAGGGGATGGGGTCCCATAGAGAAGCTAGAGGTATCGACCGCCAGAATGAAGGTAGGGGAGGGAGGGCTGGACCCTCTGTTATGAAGGAGAAGGAAGGAAAAGATGTGGGTGCCGGTAGTGCTGCAATTGAAGAAGTTAAGAAGGGATCACTGGAGGGGATGGGGTCCCATAGAGAAGCTAGAGGTATCGACCGCCAGAATGAAGGTAGGGGAGGTAGGGGTGGACCCTCTGTTATGAAGGAGAAGGAAGGAAAAGATGTGGGTGCCGGTACTGCTGCATTTGAAGAAGTTAAGAAGGGATCACTGGAGGGGATGGGGTCCCATAGAGAAACTAGAGGTATCGACCGCCAGAATGAAGGTAGGGGAGGTAGGGCTGACAGCAGCTTAAACAGAGGGATTGGTACTATTCAGAGGGAGAATAGTAGCTCTCTGAATGAACCTAGAGCAAACAGAGAAAATCTTCAGACAGAGAACAATAATGGCAGATATGACTGCAGCTCAAACAGAGGGATTGGTACTATTCAGAGGGAGAATCATAACACTGCTGATGGAGAAATTTTACCCATGGCGGGCTTTCAATATAAGGATCCTTTGATTGAACAGCCAATAGAAATGCGCCAATTGGACTGTCAGCTTGACTTCTCCGATTTGGGTCCCATTTTGGGCAATGGAAATGATGATTTCAATGATATGACAAGACAATACCCCACACCATCCTCTTACGACTGGCCTGTTGCATCAGGTTTGGGATCTGGATCTGGATCAATCTTGGAGTACAATCGTGGTCGTGGGTCAGACTACATGGATCATAGGGGCTTTGATGATTTTGAAGGGCTTGGTCGGCTTTATGGGTCCCATGATGAGAACAGACACAATAATTTTGCGGCAGTTCCGATTAGTCAACCTGGCAGTACCTTTCATAACGGTACATCTGCTATGGACAGGTATACACCCAGGTTGGATGAGACTAACTGTTGGCGACCAGTAGGGTCTCTAGGCTTCTCGGGCCTAGGTGGCAGCACGAGCACATCTGCTATGGACAGGTATACGCCCAGGTTGGATGAGACTAACATTTTGCGACCAGGAGGGTCTCTGGGTTTTTCTGGTGGGTCCCACCAATTTCACCAAGGCTTAAGTGGGTATGGTGGCTCCAGTGGGCTCCCACCTTATCCCTATGACATGCATGGGGTAGATAGAAGAGACATGCCTGCACCCCACCCTAACGTTTCCGGGTTTGGGCCAAGGCAACTGCCCTCGTTTCAACCACCACCAGGTTCGTCAGGTGGTTGGCTCGACGACTAACCTCATACTGAGAAAAGATACTTTTGTTTTTTTCCATGTAGCCCAGTGGCTGTGTTTTGTTGGAGGATACAAGTAGATACCAACATGTCAAGATGCATGTGACCGTGGCACATGTTAGGTTGTGATCTTTAGATTATATCTTATTTGTATTATAGTTCTATGCAGTGCGCAAATCAAGCTGGGCTTGATTGTGATTTATGACTAACAAGTACTTGTTTTTTTCTTGATTATTCATGTGTTTTGTTGCGTTGGCATTTTGTATGTTTTAACATTTACCACCGTATGTGTTGCACAGCCGCGTCACTGGGACCTATGGATTACAAGATTAATTAGAAAGGCACAACAACAAATTAGGTTGTCTTTAGGTGCCAGAACCGGTACCAGATCATAGCGATCTACTTGCTTTCTTATCCCTTTTTGTCTCTTATTTATCAATTGGTTTTTCTTCGGTTGGTCCTTTTTCTTCCAAGGTCCCAACAAAAATAAGTATGGGTGATGGCCCATGTCAAATGTAATAACTGCGTTGGAAATAGGAAAATGTGGTGTGCTTAGTGTTTTCCGTCTTTGAGCGACGCCATAGCAAGATCGCATCAATATCAGCTAATGCTAAGATAATTTTCTTATTGAACAATAAACGAAAGTAGGTCCCGTGATTAACAAATCACAAGAGTTCAGAGGTTAGTCCTTTATTGGACTATGTGCCGATGGAATTTGGTCACAAAAGGAAAGAAAAAGCGAATAGAAAACCAAACTTTTTAAGGTCATATAGGTCGTTGTATTGCAGGGATTGAAAAAAGGAAAATCAGAAGTTGTCAGTACAAGAAGTTAGCAAATTTTGTTTATTTGTCCTCAAGCTAAAGTACTGGCTTAGTATAAAATGTTGCAATTTGTATTATGCCTCAAACTAAAGGGCTATACATATGGAGCTACAGAATGCTGCAATTAGTATAAAATATCTTCGGAAATTGCAATTTTGTTTATTGTTTATTACCACGCAGCTACAACATCCAATTTTTGAGATTTAAGAAAAGAGCAAGTTTTTTATGGAAGGAATGGACTAGTGCTACATCATTCATCATATAATACAAAAGACAAAAAGAACACTGAGAAAATTCTGCTATAAAAAATTAATAAACTTTGAAGTCATTGGTATTATTATTTATTAGTTCAGATCCACTGGATATTGGTTCTGAGGCTCGACAGTCCCAAAAGAACACTCGGCTTTTTGGTTTGGACAGAAGAACATGAAATCTCCTCATTTTTGTTTCCTTGGGCTAATCAAATCTAATCATTTTTGTTTCCTTAATCCAAATGGCAAATGATACCGGTACTATTTTAAGCTTCTGCATGTTTGTCTTATTTATTGTTCTCTTTCGGGAGTTAAATCAGTATTTTTTTTTTTCCTTTATGTGTTACATGTTTTCTATTGTAGGTTATAATTTATTCGTCTGCCCATTTTACCCAATTGAGGTACTCCAGTACCAGAACCAATCATGGAATGCTGCAAGAATTTCTTAGTCATGGAAAAAAAAAATTGCTGCTTATTTTGTTAAAAGTTTCGTATGAGCACATTTGTGCTGGCTTGGAACAATTTGTTGCACCATTAAAAAGGCACAAGGAGAACCTGCGCTTTGAAAAAAAAAAAAAGGCCTAGCACCCAACTATTTATTGATAATTCTTCTGATTAAATTACTTTCGAACAGATATTTGGTACTATATCAATCTAAGCATTAGTGAAGTATATCCAAGGGTTAAAAGATGTTTAGAGATGGGTGCTTTGCGGAATGGACACCACAACCTGGAGTTCGGGTAAAAATATTAACAAAATAAGCTTCATACAGTTGATGGACAGTAGAGTTAAAATGAAAAAACATATAACTCATACGTTGCATAAAGCCAAAACAGTATTGTCAATATCTTTACCCTGAACTGTGGAGTTGTGAAGACAAATAATATCAAGACATATTTAAGCCTCGACTCAGGCAACAAAACCTAAACAAAGAAGATTAAGAAACGACAATGAGCAATGGAGAGCATATAAATTTTCTTTGCTTGAACCTATACAATTTATACAAAGGGATACATATGGTAGTATATATAACAAAGAAAAAAAAAAAGGAAAGGAAAGGAAAAGGAAACAAAAAGGAAAAATGGGTCATGACTAACCAAACCCATAAGAGATACTTTGATCTCGTAAGACTCGCACTATTTTGGGTTCAACTCCTAACGAGGTTCCTTTTCCTTCGTTAAATTTTGAAAAAGAAAATGAACAAAAAGGTCTTTGGATATGAGCAAGCAATCAAGCACAGAACTAAAGCAATGAATTGTTATTCATCCAATTTGAGAGAATTGATTCGCTTTAGTCTCTGATCGATCTCGGCCAAAACCACGGTCTCTTGCTTCTTTCTCTCCTTCGTAATTGAATTGGCTGTCATACCTCCTATCTTATCAAACGCCACCTGAAAGAAAATCCGAGGGAATTAATATTGCATCATACTTCTGAATTTTGGGTGAAATTACAAAAAAACAACCCTTAGAATGACCACAATATTTTTGAGCCATTATTTCCGACTCATGCGAGTTGCCAGAAAGTGCAGAAGGGCCATAATTTTTTCCTTACATTTCTGAATGTTTCAAGTTTCTTTGGAAAAAATTAAAAAACATACCGTGAGCAGCTCATCAGGGTCATATAGGTGGCGGGAAGTAGTTTGTAAAATGTCTATAACATCTCCAATGTGATGTGCTCTTAGCAGATCCTCTTCTTTCATCTGGGAAAAATTTAGTTTATTATGGTGTTCAAAATTAACAAAGTTGTATTGTTTCTTTCATTGTTTTAAGAATGAAGACAACTCTAAAAGTGTGGCAAAAATTCAAGGTTGGATCCATCAACTTGAATTCAAATTCTAATTTCTACCAGCCTCAAAAATCTACTGTTTGAAGCAAAATTTATACCCCGGTTTATTCGTATGCTTCCTATGACCACTAACAATAGAAAAATAGGAACTAAAACTGTTTATATGTGCCTTGGGATCATGAACCAATACCGTGTTCTGAAAAAATAAAGTATCATAATAAATGACAAATCAAATGGTACCTTAAATATTGCAAGTGCCACATGGAACAAAACTTTGGCTCCCTCGTAAAATAGTACATCCCACACCCTCAGGGTTGTCTGACATCAATCAATTTAAAAGGTTAACATGAAAAATAGCATACTGGATAGCAGCGTGTTTACTTTGGGGACATAATTATCAATTCTAACAAAAACTGAGAGCTTCAAGTCTCAAAGAAAAAGACAAAGAAAAGAAGATATATGAAATTACAAATCAGACCTCAGAAGGGAGGCTCTTAGAGAAGAGGCAAAGAAACCATTCAGTGGCTACAAGAGAAGCATCAAATCCCATCAATTCTAATTGTGCTGCTATTCTGCATTTCCCAATAAGGTAGCATCATGGATACGAGTTGCAAGAAGTTGAGGAAATTGCAATAATAGACAAGGATAAAATAAAGTACCAAAGCCTCAACAAAATGGCACTGGATAAATTTCCAATTTTGCAAGGTAAATATAACATTTTTGGTGATGCCAAACCCCCCCAACACACACACACACACAAAAAGAAAATAACTCCTTGAGGAAATAAAAAAATGAAGCAAACAAAAGAGAGAAGGAAAATTATGAAAGATGCACACAGACAAACACATTTATAAAAAAAAAAAAAAAGAGGCTTTTGCGGACTTCTTTCTTAAAAAACTGTTCATCAAAAGTAAATAGACCAAACCTGGGGCACTTTTTGGTAAGAAGATCCTTGAAAACCCTTTGTTCGACATGGCAGCCTGAGAGGTTGTCAGTGTAGCAATCGGTAACTAAAACATTTTCCAATAATACAGAAAGCATCCAAAATGCATCTTCTTCTTCTTTCAACACAATTAAAAGTAGTGCAGCCACATAATTTAGTCCCTGGAAACCCACAAAATCACATTGACACTAAGTGTCTTTTGTACAAGCACGTAATAAAGGTTTAAATCTGCACAACTGAAAATTGATAGGCCAATACTAGTACCAGTTCAGTTCAAAACCCGGACGGAGATCTCTTGTGGATACTTAAAGTTGGGAGACTTTGACCCCCATCTTTATCTCAAAACAAAATGCTACTACCAGTTCTGGTACCAAGTGGCATGCTAAATAAGAAAACCTTAAATGGAGGGTAGAATGCAGCATATGAAAGTACAAGCTGCATATCAGTGTAGTGCCAGATGACAGAAATAACATAAGGCAAAATAAGAAACTTTATGAGAAAGTTCACCTGGCAATAACCAACTTCTGAGTCACGAAACGAGTAGCCGACAAGTACACGACGGAGAGCTGCTTGACCTTCTTCACTGTTTATCCAGGGATGGCATGGGAATGTGCGTGGGAGATCCTACTCCAAAGAATCATTACACAACAAACTTCATGAAAAGATATTCATAAAAAACATATAGATTTAAGGGTTTTCAATTATTTCCTTGGACATCAAGCCAATTAGAACCATTTCTCACAAGTCATAGGTATATCCAGTAAGCCCAGAGCCTCAGACCAACTTAGTATTGAATTTAAACCCAAGAAAATTGATTAAAAGCACATAAATGGCAAATTCCAAGCCTCACCATACATACACATTGCAGAACATTTGAAAATGTATGTAAATCAAATGTTAGAAATAATAAACATTACAGAATTAAGTAATGTTAAAAATCCTTACATGGTCAATCTGTCTGGTAGCAGGTGTGGTTTTCCCTTCAGTAGCTCTAATCAATTCATCATAGTATGTCTCTGGCACAGTCGACCTTTTCTTAGCAGCACCAGACAATGACAGCCACAACTTTGGCCGGAGAGTTGGCGGCACACCTTTTCGCAGCAACTTCTTCAATGTCATGGTATTTGTCAGAACTGAGAATTTCAGGGATGCAACCCCATTGGAGGAGATTTGTGTGTGCAAGTACCAGTTTGCCCCTTTGCTCGCCTCAAGGTCCCACCATACCTTGCTCTGTTGCCTGATTCTCTCTCTAACCTCATTTAGCACATTAACATCGTCCACATTTCCCTCAACCGTGAAACCATACAGGTCTTCAAATTTGACCGAAATGGTGTTTGAATTTGATAAATTGGTCGATTTTTTCGGAACTTTGGCAGTAAAATTTGCATTATTTGATGAGGTCGGGGTGGTCCAGAGGGTTCGAATACGCCTTTGAGGGGTGAAACCTGTGCTGATTTCTCTATCTGCTTGGATGCCAAACATTATGACAATTCAAATTTGAAAAATTTTGAATGCCTAGATATTTGTTCTCTTAGGAATTGAAGCAAACAGCCTGCGGGCAGAAAATGGACAGAGAAATTTGTAATTTTTTTGGAGGGAAGAAAAGGGTTAATTGGTGAAAAGCTTAATATTTGGTTGGCATGCTAAAATGGGTTATCTATTCAAGCCTTGACGATAAAAGATAATCCAATATATATGGAAAAAATGTAAAGAGAAGTAGAGTTTATGAAATGAGATTCCAATCGTGTACAGAGAGATGAATTTCTGAAAACATTGACATAATGAGAAGGATAATGAGCAGTAATTTAAGATATTTGCTTTGAATTCCGATTGACAACTCTAATAAAACATCAAATCACGTAAATGCAACACGACTGAGAGAACAATAAATAATCAAAAAGAAAAAGAGAAATAATAGGAAAATGTGAACTCCAGCAGATAATTGGGAAGAGGGGGGGAGAAATGAGGAATAAAACTTGGCTACAAATGGCGTATCCTTTTTCAGAAGAAAAGATGAAAGCTGAAAAATTGATTGTTATGAAGAATGAGAGGTTGGATTATGAAATGGGAATCCAGCTTTAATGGGAAATTTTGGAAGGAAGAAAAAGTTCAAACCTTTGATTCAAAAGCATGCAAAACTAAAAGAGGAATTTTGGCTTGTCTTCTGTTTGTACTTTTTATGTGGAAGGGATTACCTCCTTATTGGATCCTCCATGAATGACCCAAATAGAGAGACGAAAAAGACCAAGTCTCTTTTTGTCGTTTATCTGTTTCTTTATCTATTTCGTCTTTTGTGCCTTTATTTCTCTTTTTAGAGAAAAATGGAAATTTAGATTTTAGAGAGAGTCATTAAGAGGCTTCTTTATGGATCTTTTGGTAAGGATCGAATGGGAAGGTGATTGTTTTCCAAAAGACCTTTTTCATATATACCCTAGAATTAATATAATTTTAAACTTTTTTAAATTATTACATGAACTCTAGCCAGACTTCTGAGATATATGATTGTTCAAAATTCTTGGGTTTAGGTGCGAAATTTTCCCTTGTAATAATAAAGGAAGAAAACAAACATTGGTGCTTGCTTAGTTATGAGTATGATGGAAACTAACTAAATGGATGTCATGATAAAAAAGGTATGTTGGCGTGGTTGGTTACTTGGTTGGAGGCATGAGATGGGAAAATTGGTCAAGATAATGATCTGTTCTGCTGTACTTTGACTTGGCCTCAAATTACCAAAACGCCCATCTTGGCCATGGAATAGGCCTTGATTGCAATTTATTTATTACCCAAGGGGGTACATAAACAAAAGCCTACTATGACGGTTGCGGTGTAGCAATCTGTGCAGCGTGGTTTATAAGCTTAAGAAAGTAAGAATCATCTTCGGAAATGAAATTGAAATAGGCGTGCCTCAATGATTATAGTTATTTGAAAGATATATATTAAATGCACTGTGAGAAATTTGATAAGTGTAATATAATTTCAAGTTTGTGTCCTCTTATGTATGTAAACTTGCGGTCGTTGACATTGTATTAGATCGAGTTATATGGTTTAGAGACATATGAATACCTTATGCAATTTAAAAATTATTTGATTGTTAATGAAATGTTGAGAACATGAATGGTTAACTTTTTCAATCATTCGATACATAACTAATTAGTTTTTATATATAATATAAAATTTGACATATATAATCTAAATTTAATCATAGAAAATATATCTATAATTTTATTCTTATTATTTTGATAACCATTATGTCAGTTTTGCAAAATTTTATATAATCGTAAAGATTTCCTTTTTGCAAAATTTATTTCATTAATTATCATACTAATTCTAATACATCTTTCGTATCGTATTAATGACTATGCAAATAACGCAACTATATTTCATATTATTTTTTAGCCCTGTTGATGCCATGACTGAAATGTTAATCAACTAGGGCTGTAAACGGATGCGGATATCCAGGCCGCTCCGAATCCGCATATAATCTGTATCCGGATCTAAACGGATACGGATATTGCGGATACGAATACGGATAATTATCAATTATTCACAGAAGATCCGGATACGGATACGGATAGTAAAACCTAAACGGAGCGGATATCCGGATTATCCGGAACCCAATAAATTTTTTCGGACCCACTAATTAAAAGAAATTATTTTTGCCTTCAAGGAGATTTGAACCCATGTCATGTTAGGTGAGAGTCTAAGCAACCAAGCTACAAACCACTACATTACACTATCTTTTGTTACTACTTCTTTATTTTGTTTATATATTATATCACTGGAATGAATATCTTATATCTCCCATCTTTTCAATATTAATATCTCCATCAACTTACAATTATTCATTTATTTTCATATTTAAATTTTATTAATTATATCTTAAAGTTCATATAACTCAATATCCGACAAGTATCCATTCTATATTCGTATTCGAATCCGTATCCGTAAATTATCCGCTCCGTATCCGTATCCATTTAAGGCAGATATGGTTTTAAATTGTGATATCCATTTACTATCCGTATCCGTATCCGTATCCGTATCCGCTCATTGAAAGGCAGATACGGATTTGGTATTAGCATTATCCGCTCCGAATCCGCTCGATCCGTTTACACCCCTATAATCAACACTTCTGTTTTTTCTTTTTTTCTTTTTTAGCTTTTGCTAATGACACCAAGTATCTTTACTATATTTGTAACCAGCTCCATGTATTGCTCATGACTGCATGTCAACAACTGACACCTAAAATTTTTTGGGCCCTTCAAATTTTTGACCGTCAGATTAAGATGGAAAAGACTGTTAAAGGTTAAACGTTGGGACCCGTGGTCATTTAAATGTTTTTTTTTCTAGAAGGAGGTTCAAGTTAATTCTGTTTTTAGCTAAAAAAAGAAAAAAAAAATTAACGTTAGGCAAGTTAATTTTTTTGAAATTAAAAGTTAAAATTAGGCGCAGTAGTTTTAAATTGCAGTTCAGTATATCAATTAATTAATTTAAATCTTCATAAATGAGAAGTCTCAGTTTCCTTTCGGCCAATTTTATGACTATGATTTCTCTAGCGTGGTTTTATTATGTCCGGAAAAAAGTGATATATACATTAATGATTTTATTTTGTTAATGGACTTTCAAATCTTAAATTTTAAGACTTTTAATATGAGAGATATGATGAAAAAGAGACAAAAATGAAAACATTGAACTCTCCTCAAGGAAAAATTAAACAAAGATGATAGAGCTGAAAAATAATTTAAATATTATTATCTATCAATTTACACATGCATACTGTATAATAATGTTCATACTGTATGAAGAAATCAATTATAGTCCTCTCGAGAGGATATATATAAAGATAGGCTATGGTGAGTTGCGAAGTAAAACGTCGCGTCATATTTTTATTTTGAAAATTCAAACACCCGATCCGAACTGTTCAACTTTTTCTAAATATTGAAATGTGCTTGGAGACTAAATTTTACATTTTTTGGAATTTTTTTACTATTTATTAAGCCACTTTGAAATCGCTGATCCACTGTGAACAGTAAAAAACAGTAAAATTTTCTGGACCACCGGATCAGCGATTTTCAAAGTGGCTTAATAAATAGTAAAAAAATTCCAAAAAATATAAAATTTAGTCTCCAAGCACATTGCAATATTTAGAACATGTTGAGCGGTTCGGATCGGGTGTTTGGATTTTCAAAATGAAAATATGAGCGTGAAGTAAAAATGACATCTTACTTCACAACTCACCATAGCCCAGCTCTATATATATATATATATATATATAGAGAGAGAGAGAGAGAGAGAGAGAGATGGGCTATTGTACTTCGCGAAGTAAAACCCCCGTTTACTTCACGCTCATATTTTCATTTTGAAAATTCAAACAACCGATCCGAACCGTTCAACATGTTCTAAATATTGACATGTGCTTGGAGACTAAATTTTACATTTTTTGGAATTTTTTTACTATTTGTTAAGCCACTTTGAAAATCGCTGATCCACTGTGAACAGTAAAAAACAGTAAAATTTTCTGGACCACCGGATCAGCGATTTTCAAAGTGGCTTAATAAATAGTAAAAAAATTCCAAAAAATGTAAAATTTAGTCTCCAAGCACATTTCAATATTTAGAACATGTTGAACGGTTCGGATCGGTTGTTTGGATTTTCAAAATGACAAAATATGACGTGAAGTAAACGGGGGTTTTACTTCGCGAAGTACAATAGCCCATCTCTCTCTCTATATATATATATACTTCTACCTATGTCCGAATTTTTTTATGGCTCCATAAAAAGTCATATTCTTTTAGTTTTTATTTTTTTAGTAGAACTATTTTTTAACTTTGTATTGAACCAATTATGTGTTTTATATGCTTGTTATCTCCATTATAATAAGTCAAATAGTACTGGTACATGCTAAGCCTACTACTTTTAAAATATAGTTTCAGGTAATTGCATCCTAATCATAATTAGTGCTATTATTTTAAAATTGTTCATTTCAATTTGAAGCTGTATACGTTGATTACCATTTCATATTCATAATTGTACGATATGATAAGTTTTAAAATCGTTTGATATTCTTATGTAGATAAAATATATATATTTTAGTATCTTCTGCTCTGTTTCCTGTAAATAACAAGAAAACTACAATGTTGACCAACTTAGAATCAGAAATTTACGGTTTACACATGGAAGTAAAGAGATTGTTTTACTTCTCGCTCATATCTTCATTTTCAAAGTTCAAACAGTTGATTCAAACCTTCCAGCATGATATTCATATTAAAATGTACTTGGAGATCAAATTTTACATTTTCTGAAAAAAAAATTTACTATTTTTTTAGAATTTTTTAAAATCACAACTTTTCATTAAATAAAAAAATTCAGAAAAACAATGATTTTAAAAGAAATTTAAAAAAATAATAAAAATTTTCCAAAAAATATAAAATTTGATTTCCAAGCACATTTCAATATGAAGATTATGTTAAAAAGTTCGAATTAACTATTTAAATTTTAAAAATAAAAATATGAGTGAGAAGTCCTGTGTATTTCTCAAAGCATCATAACATCACTATATATATATATATATATATATATATATATATATATATATATATAAAATCTGAAATCTTCGAAGGGTTAGAGTGCACAAGATGATATAGAACATCAACAAGAGTAGAACTAGGGTGCTCCTAAGCTCACCAAGCCCTTCGTGAGCGCGACTCTAAAACCTATCGAATTGACTTCAAACGACATTTCCAAACCGTTAGATGTTCAATCTATATTAAAATGTGCTTGGAGACCAAATTTTACATTTTTTGGAATTTTTTTACTATTTATTAAGATGGTTTGAAAATCGCTGTTTTCCAATGGTGCAGAATTTTAATAAAAACAGCGATTTTCAAACCATCTTAATAAATAGTAAAAAAATTTCCAAAAAATGTAAAATTTGGTCTCCAAGCACATTTTAATATAGATTGAACATCTAACGGTTTGAAAATGTCGTTTGAAGTCAATTTGATAGGTTTTAGAGTCGCGCTCACGGAAGGACTTGGTGAGCTTAGGAGCACCCTAGTTCTACTCCATCAACAATCTAATTAAATTCCACCCACTCGTACAGTTACAATAGTAATATTTTTTTTATGTCATGATGAATGCATAGTTGAAATTTAAGGCACACGAAGAGAGAGAGGGAGAGAGAGAGAATGGGTGAAAGTATCTCAAGAAAGAGTCACGCTGAGAGATCATGCTTCATATCAAAGCGAACCGTTTCCCGTGAAAATCAGAGTCCGGATTTTCTGCATTACCTCACCGTTTGTAATAAAGAAGGAAATCAACCATGCCATTATGAGTCATATCATGTCATATTACATCTGTTGATTACATAGATAACTCATGTATCGTGTGACGTAATTGTTCTTCACTATCATAGTCTCGTTACGTCACGTAACACAAATTGACTCGGTCACATCACGTGACTATTTTTTCAACATTATTTCTTAAATATTTTTTTTCTAACAGTTTCTTATTTTTTTATACGTTTTGTTATTATTATTTTTAACTAACTTAAATTGAAAACAATAATTAAATACAATTAGTCATGTCACATGTGGTCACGACGTGATCACACGTAACGTGACTATTCGCGTTACGTAACTGCTCTCTATTATTTTAATCACGTCATGTTACGTAAAATAAATTTTGTCACATTATGTTTTTCCTTCTTTACCGCGTCCGATCATAATATGTTACAATCTAGTCCAAACCTATAATGCACGTAAACCTCTCTGGCTAAGAACCTGGACTAGATATAAACTCAAATGGTGAGGTGCCTCAGATGATATGAATTCGTAAAAACCAAGCAACAACGAGGAACAAGGTCAAGGTAAATCGCGTGACACTTACTGGTATAAAGAATTGTGTGCCTGAAGAAACTCAGGTGTTCATCTTGCTGGTAGTCCAAGTATTGTGTCGGTATGCACGTGCGTAATTATATTTGAAAATTTTGACCTATATTACTAATAAAGAAGAAGTTTTACATATCTTTATTAATATTTTCATTATACTTTTGTAAGATTCAAATGTCATAATAAAATTGATTTAATCTATATCATTTATTTTATACACATATAAAAGATTATGACAATTTAACTTTATTTTGATTATTATCAAAAATTTACAAAAATACACATGTAATTATTCTTTAAATGTTGATTTTTTAACTTATTGATTTATATAAAAATGAAACTAAAAAGTGATGATATTTTATATTCATACAAAGAAAATAATATAGATTACATTTGACAATTTTATTTTAAAATATAAATTTTAAATTTTTTGTTATTACAAGATTAAGAAATAAAGGTGAAGCCATAAAGAATGAAAACATTTAGATTTTGTCATCACTAAAACTCTTAAGTACAAATTATCACTTGTGGGAAGGACTTTTATTAACCAACGTTTCTAAGAAAATATGTATATTATGAGGAAATAACTTGTAATTGGATGCTACAAATTAACCTCTTAAATGAAATAAAAACACACTAGCAAATATATATAATTATTTGCAAATGAAGTCCCTGTATTTAAAATTATTTAGAGAAATTTTCAAGTTCTTTTCCAGATGCAACAAACTCATGTTAGCTAAAAAGGTGTAAACTAGGTCTACAGTTAGTTGATCAAAACATGGAAAGTCAAAAGACCTAATCTACAGTAGATTCTCATAGGTCTATTTCCATACATTATCTGATTTGGTCATTCACAAGTTACTTGAAATGAGAAAACATATATAGTAGCGCTCTTGTAAATTGGCACGGTGGTTGAAATTTTTATAAAAATGGTTGAAAATTCAAATTTTCTTTTAATGTCTAGTGTATATATATAACATATTACAGCAAATCAACGTATAAATCAATTTTAAATTGAACGATTGTAAATCATTGTATCGTGCAAACTACACATGATAATCTCACCCTTCCTATGATTTATTCAACACTTATATATTGAGTCATGTAAAATTTATTAAGAACCAAAAACTCTAAATATAGAATGATTCTACTTTTTTTATATGCATACATGTTCGGTTTCAAAATATATATCAAATTAAAAATATCTTTTCAAAATGTTTTGTTGTCTTTACGAGCAAAATAAGCTCTATTGTGAATAGATTTTAAATCCATATCAATAATTATTTAATATTTTTAGATTGAACCCAAAAATATGAAAAAAAAAAATTATAAAAAGTTTCTATAATCGTGATTAAAGACTATTCAATTTTTTATACCACAAATTTTTATTTTTAAAGTGAAACCAAAAGGCAATTCTAGTAATATGAATTTTGTAATATATTCCCAGGTGAGAAACGATTGACTTAGCAGATTTGAGGCAGTTATCTTTCTGACGACTTTTTTTATTATTATTTTAGCATATCTAAACTTTAAAATTGTATGGCAGCAACTAGCTAAGAGATACTCCTATGTCATAGATCTATAATTCAGTTCATCTTTTTAAGAGTTTAGACTTTAGACCATGACTTAGTCTTTGTGCTGCTATAATTCTATAAATAGTTATCATTTATCAACCGTCCTCTGTAACATAGATTTGTTCCAAGATGGTTCGAGATATTATGTGACAATTATTACTCGAAAATTTGCATCATTATATTGTTATTGTTACAATGAAATAATTATTATTGTTGCTATCATTCTTTTCCGCATGACTCACTTCAAGCTGGATAAGTTAAAATTTTAAAATTTCGTCTGGTATAAAGTAAATACATGGTTATCGAAAATTGCATCATTATATTGTTATTGTTATATTTTTAAGAGTTAATATTTATTTCTTAATTGTTTAAACTATATTCCGACAACTATTTTTCTCAAATTAGCTTCTTTTTAATCTTGGCACGAGCCTGACAAATCAAATCATAGAAAAGCAAAAATATTCCCCAATTATATACTCTAACATCTGCTCAAATAATAATCCTCTGTTCATTAAACACCTGCTATATTTTTCTTAAATTAGCTTCTTTTTAATCTTGGCACGAGCCTGACAAATCAAATCATAGAAACGCAAAAAGATTCCCCAATTATATACTCTAACATCTGCTCAAATAATAATCCTCTGTTCATTAAACACCTTCAGGTCAATATCAATTAACACCTCTCTTATCTTTTTCCAATTATAGACAAGATCAATGAACGACTAAATCAAAGTTTCTATGGTCAGCTAGCTTCATTGTCATGGATTTTCATTTCGCAATAGAATTTACATCGTGTGATCACGCACTTCTTTGACCATCTAAAAAAATATTAAAGCAACAGTCAGCAGCACCTATTTAATAAAAAAATATAACTATCTAAGCATGCTTTGGTTCAAAATTTGAACAGGTAAAATGAGCACGTTTAAGCAAATATCATTATTGGCCAACTAAACCACCTAACCTCCCCCTTAGATTTTTACACGCCGACTACACGCATGTATTTTTTTTATTTTTCATATATAACGCTATAACTATAAAATTTATCGGATTGACTTCAAATAATGAATTGGAATTGTTAAAACCAATCTAATTTACATGTGTATACATACAAAATTTTAAAATTTTCGAATTCATTTAACACAAAGTCAAGCAGTAAAACAAAAATGAAATTTTATAAATTATTTCAATACATCCATTTTTCATCATTTTTTACTGCTTGATTTTGTACTAAATAAATTCAAAAAATTTAAAATTTTTCATGTATACACATTACTCGTGAAGTAGATTGGTTTTAACAATTTGTATTCGTCGTTTGAAGCCAATTCAATAAATTTTAGATTTATGCTCACTTAGTCCTCTGAATACCTTCAGTTTGTAGGTTCTACATTAGCCAGTTTGCATCATAAGTAGATGAATTTATAAAATTTTCTTTTCCCGTCAGGAATTTTTGTGTTTTTACATTTCATGTAATCGATGTACTATGTATCATTTTTACTTTAGGAGAATTTCATGTATCCTCTCAAAAACTTTAATATTACGTATTTCCCTTTTAAAAATTTATAATATCATATTTTTCCTCAAAATTGTAAAAACTCACGGATTTATCCATTAATAATTTTACAATATATTAAATATTTCTAAAAATGATTAAATAATATATTTGAGACTCTAAAGACCAGTATACCCTTGCATCTTTCCTTTCCATTCTGTCTCCGTCATTGCAACAAATGCTCCAGTCTTCACTTCAATAGTCAATAACTTTAGAACATCTATTATTTCTAGGAAATTGATGTTCGTTCCGCTTTCTCAAATTGATGGAAATACGGCTTTCTTTCTATTTCCCTATTAGAAAGCTGTGATTACTTTGACTATGAATTGTTCACTTTATGTTTTCAATCCAATCTATTCCTTGCTGGGCTAAGTAGAATATTTTTTAGCAAAATTTTTATTTTGAGATATTACCTGTATAGATACTGAAAGCATGCATTGCTTACCAATTGATGCTTGCATGATATTACCACTATCCTTATTTTGTTAAAAGCTCAATTTGTGTTATGTAAATTTCAGAACTTTGATCACAGAGATGGAACGCATTAATTTGAAAACTTGAGTAATGACAACACCATATTTCTTAAGTCTTTTATACTATAATTTTTTTACGTTGAATTTTATCCTATGATTTTGATACATCTTGGGTTTGGATAAGCCGACATGTAGCATAAGAAACTAGTTTAATAAGTGTTCTGACCTTATGATAAAGCTTTTTTTTTAATTTTTGGATACTTTATATCATAATAATAAACGCATCTAAAAAAAACTTAAAAGGAGTAGATGTTTTCAGGGAAAAATAAATTGATACCAGTCCCAGAACTATTTCAAGGATGGTACCAAAGGACAAGTACCAGTCCAATCAGACATAATAAAATTCAAAATGAACACAGGAGCACGCAATCACGGTTTAAAATTGACGATAACAAATGTGCTTTGGAGAAGCCTGACGAATCTTAATTTTGGGTAAGGTCATTCAGTGAGTCGGTACACATCCAAAGAAGCTCGGTATAGTACTGGCTTTGTGCAGTCCGGTACTGTCTCTTTGAGCCGGTACACATCCGAAGAAGTTCAGTCTCTTTGAGCCTCCCTGAAATCTGGTAAATAGGTTTCTGAATTTAACTTCTATTCGGATTGAGTCCTTGTAGGCTTGAACTATTTTGGGAACTACTGGGAGTCCATTTGTACCTTAGTGTGATGATGAGACACATAGTTTGTGTTAGTTTCTATAGCAACAAAGAGATGAAAGAACTTGAAATATCTTTCTTTGTTTGTTGATATATAAATATTATTTAAGCATATACATATACAGGGGTATATATACTTTTCTCTCTATTTTACCGTTGACATTCCAACGGTTCATTTCTAACTATTCTAAATTACAATTTTACCCTTCTCTTTATTTTACAATTTAACCCTTCTAATTTATTTTATTCTAATTTATTTTGTTTTTTGATTTACAAATTCCGTTCCATTATCGGTTCTAAGAATTTTAATCCTAACATTGTATTGATTTTCAATTAAATTTGAAAATTCTTGAAAACAAGAAAAAACCTCACTTTTATTTTTTAGCAAATATAAGTGTGTTAGTCGTGAAAAATCATCTATAAATGTAACAAAATATTTGAAATCATTATAAGAGTTTACGGGAGCGGGTCCCCAAACATCGGAATGAATAAGTTCAAATATATGATTACTCTTTGTATTTGAGCTTACAAAAGGGAGTCTTATATGCTTGGCTAATTTGCATACTTCACAATTACTACAATCTAAATTAGAAAAATCAAAAATACATTTTAAAGTTCTATCAGAAGGATGCCCAATTCTCCTATGCCATAAGTATCCCATGTCTTGCACTTGGGTATTGAAATTGTATATTTGGCTATACAAAAAATATAATCCCTTTTTGAAAACACCTTCACCAATCATCCTCTTGGATATTAAATCCTGAAAAATTACATTTTGAGGTGAAAAAATAATTTCACAATTTAATTTGTTTGAAAGTTTACCCATAGACAATAAATTGGCAGTGCAATTATTTACATGCATGACATTTTTAATTTCTTTTGAGAAAACAATAATTGAGCCATACCCACAAATTTCAATTTTTTCTCCATTTGCAACATAGACAAATTCTCCACCTTTTTCTGTTTTATAATTTTGCAATAAATCTTTATTTCTGGTCATGTGATTGGTTGCACCGGAATCTAAAATCCAATCAAGATTATTTTGGGAGTATTCCTGATTTAAATTTCCTAAATATGTACATTTTCCTAATTTTGTTTCACTGCTTTTGTTTGGACCATTTTCCATCCGTTTGTTTGGTATCACATATTTGACTTTATTTGAGTTTAGATTTAATTTATTTTTTTGACCTACGAAATATAAGTTTCCAAAAAAATCTGGATTGGATTTATTCAACAGCCCATTAAGCTGAGTGAGGAGAGCTTTTATTTCGTCCTGGGTTGCAGCAGATCCAATAGGGGCTGGTGCTGGTGCGGACCGGTTTAGAGAACCAGGGGAAATGTATGCGGACAGAGGGAGAACGCATGCAGCCCCGAAGGCAGCAGATCTGTATGCAGGGGTTGAAGTGGATCCGTAGGCAGGGTTTGGTGCGGACCCGATAAGGGGAGCAGACCCGTTTAAGAGGGCAGAGACAGAACCGTTTTTAATTCTTTCTTCTTCCTGAGACAGGGCCTAAGGTTTTTCCCTTTTCCTCCCTTTCCACCATTGCTCCACCATTTCGGTCTTAATTCGAGATGGAGAAACCAACACTTATTCTTCTCATGTCCTTTTTTCTTGCAATGTTCGCATTTTTCGGTGGTTCCCCATTTTTCAAAATTTTGACCGAAATTTGGAAAATTCGATCATTTAGCTGCGACGAAGCCATGGTTCTCCCGTTCCTCGTTAATGGTAACTTGTGAACTGCTCATGGCTTCTCTTCTACTTTCTTCTTGTTGGATCATATTTTTAATTTGAGAATAGGAAGGGAGAGGGATTGTATTCATGATCTGGGCTCGTACGGCCTCATAACTCGGGTTTAATCCCGCAAGGAGCTCAAAAATATCATCTTCTTCTTCTCGTTTTCGGATTACGGCCAGATCAGCGGTTTGCGACCGATACGAGCGAAGCTCGTCTTTTTTCTTTTGAACAGCACCGAGGTACTCTACATACTTCCTCTTGCCTTGTTTTTCTTGCTGAATTTCTTGTTTGAGTTGGTAAATACGAGTAATTATTTTCTTGACCGTACATGGCTTTGACGGCTTCCCATAGTTCAAAAGCCGTGTCGGAAAGGAGGAATAGCTCTGAGATGGACGGCTCCATAGAATTCGTGAGCCAAGTTATGATATTGTCATTTTGAGTTCTCCATCTTCTCATTGCCTTTTTTTCTGCTTCGGTTAGCGACAACGGATTTGCGACTTCGGACACCTTATTGTCTCCCGTGATGTATTCTCGCATTTCTCGACCGCTGAGCGCTCTTGCCGCAGCCTTTGCCCAAGTGAGATAATTTTCTGTCGTTGAGGAAAGTATTGGTGAGCTTGGAAGCATTATTGGAGCTCTCATTTTGTCCCTCGTGAGACATTCTTCTATATATTTTTTTGCTGTTATGGGTTTTTTGTGTTTGTTTTTTGGATCTCAGGAGCTTAGAGCTCTGATACCATGTTAGTTTCTATAGCAACAAAGAGATGAAAGAACTTGAAATATCTTTCTTTGTTTGTTGATATATATATATATATATTATTTAAGCATATACATATACAGGGTTATATATACTTTTCTCTCTATTTTACCGTTGACATTCCAACGGTTCATTTCTAACTATTCTAAATTACAATTTTACCCTTCTCTTTATTTTACAATTTAACCCTTCTAATTTATTTTATTCTTCAACATTATGTAGTTCACATATGACATGGGTAGGACCTGCGGGACCAACATTCCCTCAAAGTCTTTGTTCAAATGAGTTCGCAACGGGAGCTGGGAATTTAATTTGAAAGAGAGAGACTGTAGAAGCTAGAAGTTTCTTTTAATTCTAAAAAGGGTAAAATTGGAATTATAAATTTATATGGATGATGGATTTAAAATTAATGAAAAAGTTGATGAATTGAACAAATATGTGAGTTTTTATAATTTTGAGGAGGAAATATGATATTATAAACTTTTGAGAGGGAGATACGTAATATTGAAGTTTTTGAGGGGAGACATGAAATTCCCCCTTTACTTTATTGCAAGCATGACTGCAGGCTTCAATTCAAAAAAAAAAAGTTGTAGGTTATACTAGAAATTTACTGTCATTGGGCCTTTCTAAGATGAGAATTTCTGACGTTGTCCATATCTCCGACATTTTTATTAATATCCAAAGTTAATACAAATTAATAATTATATTCAGAATTTCTTGATTTTTCTAAAAATGTCCAAACCGGCAACAAAATGACCGGTTTCCTCTTCCCTTAAGCCGGCCATAAAATGGCTGGTTTCCTCATATATATATATATATATATATAGAGGAGGGTTCCAATGCCTCCATTTTTTCATGCCTCCACCATGCCTCCATTTTTAAAACTTTAATAACTCAAAATTTAAAACTTAAAAGTCAAAATAAAACCGTTGGATATGATCTACATCATTATATCTATACACGTGTAAAATATTATGACATTTCAATTTTATTTTGGTTGTCATCAAGAGCTTGTAAAAAACGTACTAATGTGGATAATTTCTAGACGTTGATTTTTCAACTTATTGATTCACATAAAAACAAAATCAAAATGTGATAATTTTTTATGAGCACATAGATAAAATGATATAGATCATATCCAACGGTTTTATTTTGACTTTTAAGTTTTAAATTTTGAGTTATTAAAGTTTTAAAAATGGAGGCATGGTGGAGGCATGAAAAATGGAGGCATTGGAACCCTCATATATATATATACATATATAGGGGCTGGCTACTATGCTTATATAAGCATATGCCCACATATGCTTATAACTCATTTTTGCGTTTTCAATGTTCAAATGGTCGATCCGACCGTTCATCTTGTTCTCCATATTAATATGTGCTTGGAGACTAAATTTTACATTTTTCTGAATTTTTTTACTATTTATTAAGCCACTTTAAAAATTGCTGATCTGGGTGAACAGTAAAAACAGTGTTTCCTATGATCAGCAATTTTCAAAGTGGCTTAATAAATAGTAAAAAAATTCAGAAAAATGTAAAATTTGGTCTCCAAGCACATATTAATATGGAGAACAAGATGAACGGTCGGATCGACCATTTGAACATTGGAAACGCAAAAATTCTTATTTAAGCATATGTGGGCATATGCTTATATAAGCATAATAGCCAAGCACTATATATATATATATATATATATATATATATATATATATATATATATATATATATATATATTTTACACAAACTATTTTCTTCTTGTATATGATCTGCTTTGTGATTATGTAGTGTAATTTTATTTTGTCATTGTATTGTAATATTATTTTCTTGAGATATGTCCGTAGTACACAGAGGGGCTCAATGCTCAATGTCACTAAGCAACTTGTATCATTGGACCTTCTGACCAGTGTACTTGGATAATATCTTATTTGATCTTTTGATCCAATTGGCACGGCTCAGGGTGAAATTCTTTCTGTATTATTATATTAACTCTTACACACAGTATTTAGGTACTGGAATGCGATTTGGATATGAATATGATATTCTCCTTGTATTTTATTTTGGGAATCTTTTGCATGTTGGCATAATAGATTAATCGCATCATTGGATAGCTGCACCTATTATATATTTTTTTTTTAATAGTTAATAAGCTAGTTATATTCATATATAACTAAATCACTTGCATATGAATTTCCTTTTACAAAATCATATGTAGATTTACAATTAAAAGTACTTTGACCGTAGAGAATCCCTGAAGGAGTAATTATGGGTCACATACTGAGTGATTAGTCGCTCACCCACAAGTTGTTTCGTGAGTTTTTAGATACAGTCTAGTGATCAGCAGCAGGATTTGCCAAGAACTGTCCCCGATGACCACGTAGTTTGATTTATTATTTATAGGGCTTTTGGTTATGATATACGAGACCCGATGTTTTTGATTCGTACATCGGATTCGTGTTATATGTGTAAGTTTATTTATAGATTGTATGACTTATGCTTTTATTGTTATTAGTCACGCTTCCGTACTTGTTATATATTTGTATTTGAATTGATCACGCTTTAATCCGGAGTTCTCAATTTGGGTGGGACAATTATAAATAAGTTATTTATGTTCTATATAATTAAAACGTCAAGTAATATAAGTAAGCTTCTTCATAAAAATATTTTATGTCTCTTATTTCTATATTGTTTCCCCTTCAATTATGATCTCTCCTTAAAAATCCTAACATCTACGACACCAATTGCATTATAGTGCAAAAATTTGAACAGTAATTGTCATACAAAATTCAGCATAAATCTCGAAAAAACTAAACATGCCGACTAGCACTGCATACACCTAGTTATCTAGAGATTTGAAAATGAACATTTCTAGTTTTTTTTTTTCCAGTGCCCTCACCTATAAAGAGAGAGTTTGGCTAATATCAAAACGTTTGTTCTAAAACCGTAGTATAACCAATTGGTTTTTTTATTTTCAAAGTTCAAATGATCGATCCAAACCATTAAATGTGATATCTATATTAAAATGTATTTGGCACCAAATTTTACATTTTTTATTTTTTTAACTATTTATTAAATCAGTTTTAAAATCGTTGATTTTAATAAATAGTGAAAAATTTCTAAATCACTGAAAACAGCGATTTTAAAACTAGATAAATAAGTAGTAAAAAAAATTCAAAAAATATAAAATTTGGTCTCCAAATACATTTTAATACATATTGAATGTTGAAAAGTTTAGATCGACTGTTTAAATTTGAAAATGTAAAAACCGAAGTGTTTGTTCTACGGCCTAAAGCGCCGAGCCGATGGATCAATTGAACGCTATAAAGCACGACTCGTAGCTAAGGGGTTTCATCAAATTGAAGGTGTTGATTTTCTCGACACGCCCGGTCGTTCGCCCTACGACTATTCGGGTTATCCTTGCGCTTGCGGTGACGTTTCATTGGCCAATTCATCAATTGGATGTGCAAAACGCGTTTTTACATGGCGATCTTGTAGCAACGGTCTACATGAGTCAACCGCCCGGCTTTGTCGATGCTTCCCGGCCCTTTGCCTTCTCTCGAAATCACTCTACGGTCTCAAGCAATCACCGAGGGCTTGGTTCCAAAAACTGAACTCGGCCTTGGTGAGTTTCGGTTTTAGTGCTTCTCACTATGACGCCTAGGAACAAATATTTTGATATTAGCCAATCTCTATATATATATATATATATATATATAGGTGTTACATTCCGTTCCATTACACTGCTGTTAACTTTCTATGATTGTAAAACAGAATAAACTGTTGCTGGTCATTATCGAATGCTAATTCACCTCGTTGCTGTGGATTTCCTTGCACTTTTTACTGGTACTAAAGGCCAGTACACTGCTGGTTGGTACAATACTGTGTCGCTGATGGTACTGTGATATTGGTATTAGGCAATGTACTTGTTATACGCCCTTAGTTTATTCAACCAAGCTAGTTAAGATCTCATAAAATTTGCAATGCACCAAAAAGAGAGAAAAAACACAATTTGAAATAGTACAAAATTAATAAATATAATCCGCACAGCCTAAAGGCAATCTCCCTCTCTAGAAAACCAGAACTACAAGTCTACAACCATGCAATACTAACGAGTACTACCAAAGAAATCTAAGCAAAGAAAAAAAAAAGGGAAATACATATAATCCATACACTTCTGAACTGGTCAATCGTTCTGCAGTCTGGCTATGTACTTGTCATAAAACTTGCCGGCTTGTTCAAGCTCACCTAGCTCAGTATAACAGTCAGCTATTGCCCCATACGCCTCAGTTACACCTGAGTCTTCTCCCGTTTTTTTTGAAATGTCTAAAACCGTTGAATGGTACTTTATGGCCTCCTTGTATTTGCCTTGCCTCTGTAATGATGCCCCTATATTGAATTTTTTTTGTTAACAGATAAAAAGTGATCTAATGCCTGTATCACTCAACCTCACCGGCCCATTCTCTGCAGTCACCACCTCCACCCCACGCCCCCCCCCCCCCCCCCCCCCCCCCCGACACCTAATCATTTCTAGAACTAATGCATAAAATAGCAAAACCTCAATAATATAATATAATATATGCCTCTATATGCACGAAATAAACATCAATACATTGCTTCCAAATTTACTATAAATAATGCTGCCCAAACTATTTTTGTTTAGGCTTTGAAAGGGCAAGCACCCTACTTCTAGAGTTCTTGGACTTTAATCCAATCTTTTGCTCCAAAAAATCAAGAATCTTTAATTTGACCTTTTTGCTTAACAATTACTGTTGTTCTTCATCTGAGTCAGTTGCCAAATAACCAAACCTTGTCAGAACTACAAAAACGAAATGGAACATAACTCTACAAAGAAAAATGAACTAACCTAGACCTCGAGCAGCCTTTTTCTCTTCAACATGGTCTCCTAGGTCCCTTGCAAGATCAAATGCCAACTTGAACTCCTGAAACGCCAGGTCATGATTTTGGTTCCTCAAGTGATTCTTCCCAGTTCTTAGAAATTTCAATAACTGCTCCTTTCTTGGGTCAACAATGACCTCCGACTCTGGCATTTTGGCACCTACAGGAGCATAGCTTAGATTTGGTGCGTACGATTCGATCTTGGCTTGGCGCCTTAAAGCTGCATTTATTTGCCTTAGTTGGTCATTCAGCTTCTTCAGCTCGCCTTTTCTTTGCCTTGCCAGAAGTCCTGGTAAACAAACTGATGAGCTTGTGCAAACTAATTAACTCACAGAAAATTTTGTTTCCTCTATTTTTACTATTACAATCACTTATTTATTTATTATTTGCCAGCTGACTTTCATGTATTCAGCTGTTTTCTTTCAATGATGCTGTAGTACATGCTGCTTTGTATCAGACTAGTATTCATATGGACATAAAGATTCCAACGATTATTAATATTAAATCAAAGGTGAGATTCTACAAATTGTCCTGTAAAACTAGCGGCTGACATAATTCAAGGTTTTATTTGTTAAATATAAGCTAATTTGTATTCTTCGCTCAGTACCAAGCATGCTTAAAGCTAACAATATATTTGCTTGAAATTAAAGAATTTCAATGAACCATACCACCAACAGTAGCACCAATCAGGGCAATTCCAAAGAGAAGAGGCATGTTGAAAAGCGAGTTGTCAGGCTCGCATACCTCTGCCAGGGCATCATTTGGAATGGCAAGTGGTGCCAAAATCGCCAAGATGCAAGTTTTTCCATATTTTGATAATGTCATTTCCTGGGAAGTTATCAATTGAGTGATTTTTTATAAGATAACCAAAGAGAAAAGGCAAACAAATCCAAGAGAGTGGAAGCATAACCAGTAACTCATGCAACATATTATAATAATTTATGTTGTCCCCATACTTGTGTTTCACTTAACAGCTTCAATTTTGGCAACACTATGGTGTCTGTTAAGCAGTTGCTCGAAACACGGTTTAGAAGGTACTAAAATAACTTATCTGCAACATTGCAACAGTCCTATTGGTAGAATTACTCTTCATCATTGTTTTAAGAAAAAAAAAAACATTTTAAGGACCGAAATTGGAAATAGAGAAGAGAACTCACCATCATACCTGACAGATTTGAAATAAAACTATTGACTCTCTGGCTAGGACCTATGTCAAATTCATCACTGTTTGAGCATCTGATGCTTCCTTGAGAAAAAATCTGTGACCCTTTATCTTTTGAGAAATTTACTTCTGTATTTCCTGTGAAGGAAAAACAATCGATAGATGCACAACAGCTCAATATCACAGCGTCCCTGTTGGATTTAATACTGTACAATACTATCTATTGCCAATTTGGCATGTACCTGCTGATACCGTAGCCATACTAGTTGGGTACCACCACGACATTTCTTTTTTCAATAATGTTTTTCATGACGGGTCTGTTTCTCAATTAGAGTTCAGTTTTTCTCGAGACAAACACTACCTAAAGCCATGATACATTGTCCGTGGTGAACGATTTAAGATATGTGAACATTTAGCAAGAGAAAAAAGAGGAACCACAGTAGACACATAGTGAACTGAAAAAACTCACCAACTGGCGCGCGGACCCCACAGTGAAATGGTCGTAGAAGCTCGCCTGAGCTCCGTCTGACCAGCGAAGGTGCCGTACTGCTATGGAGAAAGAGTGCCATGAGAGAGAGAGAGAGAGAGACCCGAGGCCTCTCGTAGGATAAGATGGGATATTGATCTCTTTTCTCTTTGGTGATTATTCGGTGAGGCCCATTTAATTTACTGAATTTTGTTTCAATTTCATGAGGATTTTTGTATCTAGCATTTCGTAGTTCTCCGCTTTAAACAAATCAAACGGTCGGCAGGGGAGGTTTCTGGGTTCATTTTTTCGTGGTTAGTACTTTATTCATCTGTTATTATTCGAAAAACATATTTATTTGAGTTCAATCTTAAAAGTATATCCACCGTCATCTCAATTTGAATTTATAATCAAATATCGATGTATTTTAAAAAACATATTTGGCAATAATATTTCTCCAATTAATTCAAATAATATTTAAAATAAAAAAATAACTTTATAGACGCATTGTTAGACATGTAAATAATCAGGCAATCAAATTTCACATAAATTGAGTGTCATTTTTAACCTATGTTACTCGGATACTTCGTATTGGGCTCCGTACCCATATCGAGTGCGTATCGGATACTAATATACGCCCGATACGCTAGCTGGCGTATTGGCTTACGTGGCGTATCCTAAACCATCCGATACTAGATACGGCTCTGATACGTCTCTGACGCTCTCCGTAGAATGGAACCTAGTGTGAACCCAGCATGCACCGCGCATACACTAGCAGGCTGAGCTGAAGCCCGTACACCGCACATAGACCATCAACCAAAAATCATTTTTCAACGCCAAGCACATAATCAAACACATGTACTATGTTCCAAACTACACACCCCTTTACCACTACACCACTACATGTTTGTTCCAAACTACACTACACTACACCACTACACCACTACACCACGAATTCGTATCCTCTGCATTAACTCAAAAGGAAATCTTTTGAGTTAATGCATCTGGACCATCCGATCCACTTTAAAATCCGTGCAAATTAGATCCGCACTAATATTAAAGGGTCCTCTATTAAAATCAGACATCCAGATTAACTCCGTTTAATATAGACGGCCGAGATGCATTAACTCAAAAGATTCCCTTTTGAGTTAATGCAGAGGATACGTGTTCACTACACCACTACATACAAGTTTTCCAAACCTGCACTCAGTTTTCCAAAAATTCAAAAAATGTCAGTGGTATATATATATATATATATATATATATATTGAGAGAGTGGCTAATATCAACACGTTTGTTCCTAGCCTCCGGTGCTACCAAGTAATTTTCTGATTTCCAAAGTTCAAACAGTCTATCCAAACCGTTAGATATTCAATCTATATTAAAATGTGCTTGGAGACTAAATTTTACATTTTTGAAATTTTTTTACTATTTATTAAGATGGTTTGAAAATCGTTGCTTTCAATGGTGTTGAAAAAAAACTTCAAAACAGCGATTTTCAAACCATCTTAATAAATAGTAAAAAAATTTCAAAAAATATAAAATTTGGTCGACTGTTTTGGATTGACTGTTTGAACTTTAGAAATCGAAAAACTACTTGGTAGCACCGAAGCTAGAAACAAACGTTTTGATATTAGCCACTCTCTCTATATATATACCACAGACATTTTTTGAATTTTTGGAAAACTGAGGGCAGGTTTGGAATTTCTTTTTTTCTGAAGATATATAAAAATTCGGTAAAATTTATAGTTATTCATATTTAACAATATTTAATACAACACCACCTGTATGTAAATTCATGAAAAATTTTGCACCAATTTACGAGGAAAACATGTGTTTGGGACTAAAGGCTTGATTGTTGTTGTTGTTGTTAATTTATATAGAAAACAACATGTCTATAATTCTTTTATTTTAAAAGAAAAAAATTGAATGATTTAAGAAAACCTTGTCAAAATGTACAAGTCGTTACCAAAAAAATTCCCACCCAATAAAATAAAAGGACGAAAAAAAAAAAAAACGGTGCTTGTATGAGGTCTCGATCCTCAAACAGCACATATTACCGTAATACCGTTAAATATCAAATGGAAAAACGCTACAGTGCCTCCTGATTTTTGGATATGAATTAAGTCGTGAAGCAATTAATGCCGTTCAGTACTTTTCAGGTGCCCAAAGTACCAATATCGATCTAAAGTTCGTCAATTAGATAAGAAATTTTGTCCAAACTACCTACCATTACAGTATGTGTCCTCACCATACTAGTTACAGAAAGATGTAGAATATACTTTTACAAGGACAGAAATGTTAAATATGTACACTAATATGCAATTCTACGAAAGATATAAAGGTAAATTTCACAACAACATGCAGCTAATCTTCTTAATAAGTCAACCTACATTGATTTCACCCTAATAATTCAAAATATACTTTCCCCATATACAAAAACATCTAATGAAATTAATTAGATAAAGCAGTGCATTTCTGCAGGTTGAATAAAAGAAAAGACTCCCTCGCCAAAAAGGCTATGAAGCGAAGAAAGGAGATGGCCTGCATCCATGTCCTCCTTCCATGCTTGCCTCAGCACGGCTGACCCAGCCATTCTCTGTGCAAGGGCCCCACTTCCAGTGGCATTGTTAATGTTGGTATTTGTATTGGTAATATTGCCTGCGCTGCTGTTATTGTTGTTGCTGCTATTATGGCTATGGTGATGATTTGGATTGGAGCCGGAGCTTGATGATGTGGCAGGCCCGTCAGTTGAAGGAAATTGTGAGTTTGCCCCTGTGGGGTCGACAGCAAGCTTCTTAGTAGGAGGCTGATGTGAGTTTAATGTTGAACTTGCTTTTCTTTTGTTATCTAAATTGAGAATAAATAAGCATTGCATAATCAAATATCAAAATATATCAATTAAATTGAAAACAATAATAATAAATAGACCAACCCTGACCACAGCTTCTACCAGTTGAACCTTTTGCATTCAATTGAGATTTGCCGGCTGGTACTAATCGACATGTAGGCAGTGTGTAATAGTTGGGTCTAGCTATATCTAGTTCTTGCAAACTAAATATGAAAACAAGAAACCCAAAGAAGAATACAAGTCTGTGGTTGTCAACTTCATATCTTAACATGTAACTAAGAGTTTAGAACTGGTGCAAAGTTGGTACCCACCTACCCAAAACTGCAAGCTTCTGCTCAAATTATTTCAATTTCCTTCAGAACTTAACTGTGGAAAGTGACTAGCTTACTTGGTAGGTGGGTAAGAGCAATCTTTTTGTTAGTTTTCCAAGGTTGGATATCAGGTGGAGAGAGCAATCCAGGAAATAGCCATAGCCGATCATACAAGCAACTACCTGCAGCAAGCTGAAATCACACACATACAGAAAGTAATCAATCAACCCTGCCTTATTACCAAGTATTATACAGTACTTACAGAAAGCACCATACTTACTAGGCTATAATGTTATGTCCCTATGTCCCTGCAAAGCATACTGTTTAGCCCCAAAAGTAAAAAAGGAAGTGCGGTCACAAACTGCAAATGACACTAAAAGTATGACCCATGAAAATTGCAAAAACCCAATAAGAAAAGGTCACCCTCAGATGTATATTACATTATTGATCAACCACCAAAACCAAAAGGTCACATGAAGTTGCCCCAATGTTTTTATATGCAAAAGAAAAGATGTAATCCATAATTTTGGGTGCTTTGCAACCTGACCCAAAAAGAACGAGGAAATTGAAAGATCACCCCACAATTGGGAAAAGCTACGCCCAGTAGAAATTTACTGATAAGCAAGCCAGGAAATTATAGATAGTGCTTGATGAACTTGTCCTGATATTATCTAGGTCAGCTGATATTTAAAATATAGGTAAAGCAGTCCCCTTTTCTTTTTGCTTGAATTAAACATTGGTTTCGGTGATAATCTACAAATCTTATTCTGCAATACTCAGATAATATTTGGTACTAAATGCAAATATAATGAGAAGTATTATAAAATAGTAAGTAAAAAAAATAGACCGACCAACAAGGAACCATAGACACGCCAAGCCTCCTTTCGCTTCAACTCATTCTTCTGTTTCTCAAGTTGCATCTCAGGATCCAGTAGTTGCATGTATGTCTCCAGGTTTGGTAAAATCAGAAGTCTCACCTACCCATAAAACAAAATTAAAACTAAGATAAATAGAAGAAATGAGAGAAGCAGATAAATGACCCTCTGCTACTATTTTGTATTACTAATTTTACCCAAAGACTCCATTTCATTTCCTGTTTCTCTCGTATTCTTTCCTTCCTGTATAGTTACACAAATGATCGTCGAGCATCATGCAGCTCCCACTTTGGTTCCTAGTCCCAAATCATATTTTGCCTCCCAAACACTCAGATTTGCACCATTTTATTTCCTCCAATCCCATTTCAGTCAGAATGTGGACTAAAAGCTTTATCAACAGTGTCATGAAATGAGCCGACTAATTTCTTCACTAAAGTAAGCACACCAAAATGACATTATTTCAAATGTCAGCATTGACTAAAATTTTATCGAGCTTTAGAAAAAGAATGTAATGGTAGCAACCAAAATGGTAAAAGATAGAAAGGTCATATCAAACCAGAATATAAAACTTTCGGGTCTAAAACAGGGCAAAAACTTCAGGACATTTCTGTGCCGTAGCCTTTTTCTTTCCTTTCTATACCAGACTGTGGATCACAGGATGCTATTCTGGCCGAACTGTACGATCTAAAATGAATGCGCCAGATTGAACCCGCTGATGATGTCAAAAATTCGATCCGGTGTGTTTGTTTTAGATTAGACAGCCCAAACCAGAATATTAGGGCCTGTGATCCAAGTCCATAATATCAATGGAAACAGAGGCACTTGAGCTAATATTTTGGTGCTGCTAATGTACAGAGCCGAAGATGGAAAAGGGTGAAACAGCACCTTAAAGGTGTAAGACAAGTAGATTGTGCCCAAATTCCAGGATTGAAATAAATTTGCATTCTTAATTAGTTTGTAATATGGTCCATTGTGGTCCAATTAAAGTCATTTATTATGTAACCATATCCAACCTTAAAATTAAGTCACTATGCGTATGTGTGTGTGCATAATAGCATGACAGAGAGAAAGGAAGAGGAGGAATGGGAGAACATACCACACTAGGCCCAAGAGCAGAAAGGCCCCTGATGGCACCATAATGCTGGGTCAGCGCCTTGGAAGGGTCAAGAAAAGCATGAATAAGTGTCTTTGTCAGCCTCGACTGGAGGTTATGATACACATGCCCATATCTGCATCATATTCACTTCCGCATAAAAAAATGCAACACTCTGATGAAAAATACTTTACATCTTTTTGTTTGTCAATATGCCAACTCAAAGTTCAAATTCTCAACTTGAACCCGTGCAAACATGCCTTTATGCTTTGACGCCAGTTCATCCTAATTAAAAGCTCATATGTTGCTTGTTTGCTCTGGTGGCATTAGGGTTGGAACACTCTGGTTTGGACCTTGTTGCTATTTAGGTTAAACCTCAGAAGCCCATCCATATCATATTATCAAACTTCAATTTGTAAGAAAAATGATGGCAAAATAGACAACTAAAAAGCAGTTATACATTCAAAGCTTTTAGAAATGCACTGATACAAAACCCACGAAGTAAATCAGAGCCAATACAATTTACCTTCGACAAATTGATGCTACAAGCTTCGCAGCGAAGTCTCGGATGGCCCAGTGGTTATCAGATACCTGTTCCCCCACTCGTTTAGCAACAAGGCATGTGATAATTGACGGCATCATTTGATGTAGCTGTTTATGTCAAAATAAAAATTTAAAACATAAATCTTCTAGAAAACTGTAGTTCATAGTTTATCAACATGATTAAATCTGACGCAACAATTAGATAAAAATATAACGTGAACTTGAGTGCAAAAAATTTAAACATGGATCACCTTACTCAATTACACTGCTGGTCCAAAGTTCTGTTCAATGCTACACAAGTCTGTTTAGCCAGTTAAGGAAATGCTTTCGGAAACGACCCTTTCCTTTATTTTTTTAAGCATTTTTATAAGTACTTGGGTTAGGTTTAAAGATGAAAACTCATTATATAAAGAAAAAAAAACACTTAGCCCTTCTATAATTGAAAATATGTAATTTTGTATGTATCAAAACTCTTCAGCATCTCTTAGAAAATGAAATTACACCACTAGATTTTTCAGCCCCCCAATCTCAATTTCTAGCTCCGCCCCTGCAGAGCGAGACACACTGCATTAATGTTGAACATTCCATGTTTCTTTCCAAAAAAATATAGAAAACCCACTCAAAACCCCACCTAAATGTAATAGCTATAAATTTAGTCTATGGCAGACATGCAGCAATTTCTATATGTTAAAACATTGGATTTTGCAAATTAAAGCGTTGGAATGTGTTATGCACCATGTAAAGTAACAGTTAATATCAATCTGCATAGCACTGCACAAGTGGCCTAACTACCAAAGGGTAAATATCAGCAAATTCACCGCACCTCACCTTTACACCTCATCATTATCAAGTGGCCTAACTATCAAATATTTAGAGGCATTTAATTTTTATATCGAATTTTTGTCACTCAGATTAATTAACCCAAGAATCCTACTTTTATTCAGATGGAGGGAAGTTGCAGAATCAATGCATAACTGGTAAGGAAAATCATTTTAGTAGTTTTCAGGTTAAATTTTCAGCAGAAGCTCCAGTATGTTAATGTTTATAAAAAAGATCTTTCAATACTTTTTACAGTCATGCATTTGCGTTGTTGGGATTAAAGACTGACTAAATTTGACATCAAATTGATGTCAAATGGCTTTCATGAGGTCAATCAAACTCGATTGGCAAATTGTAAAATGGACGTAGTCGAGTGACATATGAGAATTTACCCATTTCATGTCACTGCCAATTAAATGTGCAATGACCGGTAGTTCAAGAAACATTATAAAAGATAAAAGAAAACGTTATGAACTTACATATGGCTCTATGTGGATATGAGGATTGCTTAGAAGGCTCTTCAGAACTCGCATGAGCGCAAACAAAATTGATAAATTGCTCAAGTTTCGACTTACCTAAAAAGAATTTACAAAAAATTTAATTGGAAATTCTACCATTAGTTGCTAAATTTGGTCACGTTCAGTGGCATTTTACTTCATTTAATCATATGAAGCCGAAATCCACCTTTCGCTTCCTACAACTTGTTTTGGTCAATTGCTTATGTGGTTCACAAAAGTGGGTCTTGTCAACAGAACAATTAATTTCACTTCACTTCAGTTGGCACCTCCCTTGGATAAGACAGTAAACATTTCCTATATCCCCAAAGTGCATGCAAAAGAATCAATAAGCTCTGCTTTTTAGGAAGCATTCAAAAACATCTGCTAGTACAAACCAACTAGCTTTATGAACATACACTAACCGTAGAAATTGTATATTATTTCAGGTAGTTTATTCCTAATAAACTAGGAATGAGAAGGAAGATATTTAGGTGGTATGTCAAGTCACCATGCAAGGTTTTTCTCTTTCCTTTAACAAACAACATTAAAGAAAAATAGTAAAAAGGAACATAAATTAGAACTATATGAACCTCATCTGCAATGAAGTAGGAGAAGTAAGGAACCAGTGGGTGAAGTCCGGAGTCTTTGGCAAGGCTCAGTAATGCCTCCTTAAATAGTGCTGTCTCTGGCCTCAGTAGAATAAGCTCACCAATCTTGTCAAAGTACAACTGTAAAGGAACACAAAATTCACTCTACAGCCCATCAGCTTGTTAAGAAAGCAACAGCTCTTTTACCTCTTTGCAGAAAACATCTATTATTTCTGACAAATAATAAACCCTGATCTAACTTGACCACTTAATAATATAATGACCAATTTGCAGTTTATTTCAAAATCACACCACACAAATTTAATCTCTTCAGATGCCAGGTGTTGACCTTACAGAATTACCACCTCCACCCTCCAATTCAGATAACACTTTGTAAAACCCTTAAAAAAAGAGAAACTAAAAGGAGCATTAACAAAACTAAAATCGCTACAACCCTCAATATCTGATAAAAAAAACAAAAATGAAACAAAAACATTCCTCCTACCGCATCCTCTAGTGTACTACAGAACAGAGGTTGACACAAAAGATCGTACCTGTAGTTCTCTCGATAAAACATGCTTAATAGGGAGTTTTAAATCAACAGGAAGAGAATCGTCTTTTCCATGATCCATCTTTTTCCCATCTTGTGGAGCCACAATTGCTGAAGAAGTAAACATTAGGACAAGACGCCAACGGGATTATTTCAAAATATGTCAAATGAAAAGATCCAAGTAGGTAGATGTAGGTAAAACTATACTTTGCACATGAATTGGACCTAAACTTTTCCTCAATGAAACCTAGTGCAGCTGTCTCATCCAAATAATCAAATCAAAGCAAAGGGTACCATAAAAGTCTGAATTGGTTAGATAAATATCAGTGCATTGATAGTTAATATGGGAATTTGTGATAGTTCCTATTTACAAGACATTTACACCATGCATACCGGTATCCCTTTCCATACCAAAAGAGCAAAGGATACAGAAAATTCGTATATTTAGGACAATACATGTGTTTTACTGTTTTGCAATCCATAGCATATGATACTGCTACAGGATTGCTCTCTTCAAAATTCAAATGGACAGTCTAAGCCATTCATTGTGAATATGTGATCTAAACTGAAAATTTATGAGGTGATGCATTTTCTAAATATTTAAAAGAAGCAATCGTCTCAACAGGCGTGGACTTCTTGTAACGGCTTATTTGTAGCACTCATCCCATCAATACCGCTATTGTAAAAACTTTCAAGGGGCATACAGCACATTGTTATGAAAATCAAAATGAGCATCATGGACCGCACATTTTCATTCCTCAAAGTGCAATCTTGGAGCAATAGCATATGCTACCCACACCTCACACATAAAACTCTAGGAGGAAAAAAAAAAGATTTAAATAGTTCTATGGATTTCTGCAACACAGATACATTGCCACATGTTCCAAATATCACACAATAATAATGCTCATCCTTTTTAGAACTTCACAAAAAGCATTAAACGGTAGAACCCTGGGGCAACAACAGCCATTCAATCAAATTGGACAATGCAACCACAATTAAAAAAAAACATATTTCTTCTTAAAGCCCAAAAGAACTACAAGCCAAAACAGTCAAATTTAGAACTAGGGTCCCATGCTTGTTTGTACAGGCACTGAGCAAAATAAGCTAGGGAGTTAGTGTTCGTCGACTGAAAATTGGTTCAGGTTTTAAGGGTCCAATTTTAAGGGTCCAGTATAGGTCTGAAATAACCAAAAATTATCACATGCTTGCTGCATTAACAGAAAAAATGTTGAATTTATATGCAAAGACGGGAATTTCTGTTTGATCTGCAAGGAAAAATCCAACCGTATGTGATACAATAATTTTGAAGAAGACAACTAGAACATACCTTCAATAGGAGGATTTTCAGGTATAGCAGGTTGCACCCCTTCTATCGCTAGCCAATGGGTCACAACTGCCGTGTCAAGCGGAGCCTTGGGTAGAGGTGCATCTATTACCTGCAAGCAGTCCCGATGCCAGCTTATATAACAAGTTTGAAGATAAAATAAGGAATTTACATAGAGGCGAAACGTAGAACGCTTAACAAGGTAAATGGTTTAATGGGTTTGGCACTGGGTAAAACTAATTTGGTAGTTTTGTTATCCTGAAAGTAATTGTAAGTGTTTAGTTGGTTTCTGATTGCCTTAAGTTTAGATGAAACTTCAAAACAGTAACACAGTAGACTAGTCAACCCATTGCAATGTCCACAGAAGTAAGTACTCATAACTATGTCCCAGATAGAAGTAAATATTCACCTCTTTAAAGTCAACTTCTCTGTCATCCAGGTAGAAGAGGTCCTTGTGCCCAATAGCCCGTTTGAACTTTAGTGGATCACCAGAAGCAAAACCATATATAGGCTTGGTGCAAAAAGAACAACAATTGTCAGAAACAAAGCGACTTCTCAAGCATATGCTTTGCATTAAAATAGACATCAAAGTTTGTGAGACTTTCTTCAAAAAGTGGTGCACTCCACAGACATGTTTCTTTTTTGTCTCGAAAAAAGTTGAGGTCAATTGGACAACTTTAGCTGGAGTATAGCCAAATTGCACAGTACATGCTTAGTCACTAATTAGTCAAGTCCAATTAGCATAACAAGCCATAATTTTATTTAATTTGTACACAATTCAGATTTCCGTTATATAAACCTCAATGTTCCTCAAGTTAAGCGCGCTGTCCATGTCGTCGGTAGTTAAAACAGTTCGTTTTGAGTGCCGCATGCACTTTATAGCCTCCTGCCAAGTCAAGAATAAACATGTCAACAGTTTGAAATAATTTACAATATACAATGGAACCCATCTCTGTGATTTTGTTATCATACCACCCTCTAACACTTAATGATTATTATATAACCTCTTCTTATTATAGCTGCCAAGCTCTACGATCTTGCCACTTGATGTAGGTAACTAGAGCATAAATTATGGACTAAATCTCTGATTATGGTACCAAGTTACTGTAAATGATATAATCAAAAGAAAGTACTGGCATTAATGTAACACCAATTTACAATTTTACTTTAAATTGGCCAATTAGGTCTGAGTTCTGTCAAAACCTCGAGACAACACTAATTAATATTTGTGCAACGGAGCCAAATTATCATCCAACGTTACACATTTGGCATCAATTGTTCAATTATGACTGAACAAAAACTCAAATAGGCCTAACCTCAGAAGGAGGCAGAGAGCGAACAAGAGAGTATAGGTGTTATCATTTCCTCGCTATTTCAGAAGTTATTTTGTATTCTTGTTCCTTAGTTCCCACAAATTTCCCAGCGAAAACCATACTATAGTATTGGAAATCAGTATACATCAAAGTGAGAGCTAACAGGAAAACCAGAAACCTGGATTATTTCACGAAGACGGTACTCCACATCAGGCGCAAGTGCAAGGGCGACATCTGGGGACAGATTGGGGATGCCAATGCTCTGAGCGATCACCTCTATCGTCTCTTTTGGAACTATACTCATCTTTCTCCAGAATATCTCGCCCTCCCCAATGGAGCTGAAACCCTAATCAAGCACTCGGTATAAAAACCTACCTCTAATCTGCGCCTACTGTTCAATCATAGCCAACCAAAACCCTAGCACTGTACTGGGAATAGATCAGAGAGAACCGCGATAGCTATCTCCCTTCAGTCTGCACTTCGTTTTGGTATCGAAGTAGGGGGTCGGGGGAGAGAGGTAGGCACTCGGCACAGGAGCGCTTTATGGGGTTCTCTTGGAATAGAGATCGGGGACGGGGAGGGAGGTCGGGCCGGGGGGTATTTCGGGGAGATAAAGAGGGCGACTGGAGGCCCTCCAGTGAATCAGATCCGCACAGATCTGGAGGCGAATCCGAGGGTTTACATTGATGGACGAAAATTGTTTACCAATATCTATCCATGCATAAGAAAGGTCTGCATATGCAGATTTTAAAATAAACTGTTGCTGGAGTCTAAAATAGTTGTAATGGGAAAATATATTATTTTAATTCTTTAGAATTTGAGTGAAAATAATATTCAGAAATTTTAAATTTTGTGACAAGTCACTAACATAGACAGTGATTTTAGTGAATAAAGTTCATGATAAAATTCAATGTAAAAAACAAAAATCAATGAATTTTGATAATGAGAAACTCTAAAAACTTAGGAGGAGTGAATTTATATTAATTTTTAAAGTTTGAAGATAATTATGGATGCAACATAATGGAGTTACTCTTAATAGAAACCCTAATCAACTCTTAGATCCGCCATATGCCAGTCTGCATGTATAATTGAAAAGAATCTGCTGCGATTCCGAGGTAGATCGGCAGGAACACTGCGATTCCCATCTCAACTGTTGGTCCGTTATCGAGATGCGTGCGTGAAAAATGTACTTTTTAAGAACAGTTTCTGAGATCCGCGCTCGAAAAATTTGAACCGTTGATCTCGGATCGCAGGGTCCTGCGATCCTGCCTCGGAATCGCAGGCAGATTCGACTCATGTAGTATTAATGTTCCGCATGAATAGTGTCGCAATTAGTATTATGTGTCCACATAATGGTGTCGCATGTAGTATGTGTATGCATACGCTATTCAAACACACATATATGTGTTGTTCAAGACAATTCCTCGTTTCGTCTTTGACTATTTGCAAAATATCAATATGGAACTTTACGGTTTTCTTTGTTTTAGAAATTATGCAGGTTCAAGGCAATTGGAATTGCAATATAGATTGGTTGAACCGAAGAAATCATCAAGAAACTTATCAAGAATTTAAATTGTAAAATTATAAACTTGGTAAAGTGTTTTTGATATTGTTCTATAGGGACAAACGTTGGTAACCTTTGTCAAACATTATAACGATTTTCATATGTGAAAAGGCGCTGAAAAATCAATTGATAAAAGGCTGAAGGAACTAAAAACGTTGGAAACGTTTGTAAAAACATTGTAACATTTTAAATAAATTCAAAACTTCAAAATGGCTGTTTTAATCGATTGATTTCCATAGGACAATCGTTGGTAACGATTGACAAACGTTGTAACGTTTGTAATGAGCTGCACAGAAAAAGAAAACCTAATTTGAATTTTGAACTAAATATTTTCAACGTTTTGACAAACATTGTAACGTTTTATAGCAGAAAGCTCTTTCTAGAGCTGCCACTATAAATAGAGCTTAAGGGTTTGTTTCAAAAAAAATTTTAGCCGCCCCTAACTTTCAAAAAGCGATTTTCTGTGCTCCATTATTGTAAGAGCTTAAAACTTCAATATCCCTCAAATCCACTTCACTAATCTTGAGTTAGATTAGGTTATAGTGAGCTTTCGAGTGTTTCTCTTGAGATTTCGAACTTAGAGACTTCGTTCTCTATTCAAGTTGGCCGTGTGACTTTCCGTTGGTTGTAAGGGCTCACCGGTTCACAAGTTGTAACATTTCGTGTTGGGTAATAGAAAGGCGCACCGAGAAGCGGTTGCGACGCCCCGAAGACGTAGGTATTTTAAGCCGAACTCCATTATCATCCCGCGTGTCAATTTCTCTGAACTCATCTACTTTATTTTAATTGTAATTATTTTCAGTTTTTAAGTATTAGCGGTGCCTTAAGAATAACAAAGTGGTATCAGAACAAGTTACTCAAATTAAGACTCACTTAATTCGAGTTTTGTCGGTCTAAAAATGGCACCCATTAGATGTGTGAAAGAGCCCCCAACTTTCGGTAACACAACCAAAAACTTTAGTCATTGGAAGAGAACCATGATTAACTATCTAAACATCCTTGAGGTTTGGAATGTTGTTGAGAAAGATTATAAACCCGAATACAATATCTCCACTTCTACCAATGACACGAAGGTCAAAATAATAGCATCCACATTACTAAAAAAAGATAATGACCTTGCAATTAATGCAATATACAGTGAATCGGTTGCACTAATTTTTTGTAATGCAACAAATGCCAAAGAAATGTGGGATGCTCTTGTAAACCGGTACGAGGGTAACACCCAAATCAAATGAACCAAAATAACCGGATTAGAAACAAAATTTGAGACATTTAAAGTAGAAAAAGGTGAAACCATCGAGGATGTGTATAATAGACTTATGCATATTCAAAATGAATTTATTGAATTAGGAGAACCTCTTTCTATGATAAAATTATAGAAAAGCTCTTACGAGTTATGCTTAAGAGACCTAGGTGGGAAGGCTTGGTAAGTGCTTTAGAAGCAATTCAAGGGACACACGCATCATTCACACCGGATGAACTCTATGCACATTTTCGGAGCTTCGAAGAAAAACTTCACCAATCCGGTGAGCTAAAAGCAAGAGTCAAAATAAAAAACCGTAGCATTTCTGGCACAAAACCGTAACCACCCTAGCTCCTCAAATACCCGTCCATCAAATGACTCATTCATAAACAAAATAGATCATGAAACCTCCAATGATGCCCTCCTCTTAGCCAAAATGTTTCAAGGAATACTTAACTTTGAAAGAAAATACAAGAAGGAACGTGAGGAAGAAAACAAACGAGTGGTATGTTTTGCATGCCAAAGAGAAGGGCACACCATCCAAACTTGCTTCAAACTGTTTCTGAACTTGAAGAACAAGAATAATGAAGGACAACATGACCGAAGGCCAAAACAAAAGTACGATGGGTAATTTTAAATAAAAACACGTTAAACTATGTTAGAAATAAAAACATCGTTGTTTTATTACAAAAACATCGATGGAGCACCGATGTAAAAAAATTCGGGTCGTGCTCTCCCTTAGCGCAAAAAAATACTCAAAAATTCATAAAAATTAGCCATATTTTTTATTTTATTTGAGAATTTTAAAAGATATATAAATACTGCTAACATTTTTTGAATTTTTGGAAAACTGAGGGCAGGTAAGGAGAGAGATTGGAAAATTTACATTGATGGATGAAAGGATTTTATCAATATATGCCATGCATAAGAAAGGTCTGCACATGCGGTTTTTAAAATGAACTATTGTTGGAGCCTAAATAGTTTTAATTTGAGAATATATCTAAAAAATATATCATATTAATTTTATAAAATTTGAGTAAGAATAATACTCAGAATTTTTTTTTTTTGAAAGTCACTAGTAATAATAGTGATTTTAGTGAAATCAAATTCATGATAAATTTCAATGTAGAAAATCATGAATTTTGATAAAGAGAAACCCTAAAAACCTAAAAGGGGTGAATTTATATGAAATTTTAAGTTTTGAAGACAATATGGGTGCACAAAATGGAGTACTCTTAATAGAAACTCTAATCAACTCTTAGGTCCGCATATACATCTGCATGTAGTATTGTGTCATGTATTGTGTCTACATGAATGGTGTCGCATGTAGTATTATGTGTCCACATGAATAGTGTCACATGTAGTATTACGTGTCTGCATGACCACATATTCAAACGCACACATATGTGACTACATGATATTTTGAATCCAACAGCAGACTGCCTACGTATATGCGGTGCATGCGTCCGCATTTAGAAACACTAGATTTTACTTTATAGAAGGTCGAATTTTATTTCTAGCATTTATAAAAAAATCAAAATTCAAAGTTGTACGCATCTCTGTCACAAAAAATGAATGATATTTTGAAATAAAAAATTATTGCTATAAAGATATGTGATTAATTTTGAAAGATGAATGACATTGTATTAATGGTGTGGCGTGAATATGAGGAGGTGTTTTATATTAATGCGGTGTGACTGTTTTTGGATATGGCCACATGATTACACGTTAAACTACGTTAGAAATGAAAATAATAGCTACATAGCACCATTAGTATGGTCTAAAGTAAAAGTAAGAGAAAGAAAGATAAGAACATCTGTAACTCTGTTACTATTAGAGTTTATAATCTGATGTGGCAGTTTCTAATCAAGTTTCAGAGATGTGAGAGAGTTTTTTATTTAGAAACTATGCAGTAAAGTTTCTTATTAAGAAACTGTTTATAAACTCCATGCTGATCAAATAATTAGGTCAAATTATTTCTGTTTTTTAATTTGTTGCTGACGTGGCTTAATAGAAACTCTAAAATTAATTTCAGGAATGTGAGAGTTAGAAATTTTAGAGACCTTAATTTCTAAAAAGAGATTAATAGTTATTTTGAAACTCGGAATGTAGTTGCTCTAAGGAGAGAGATTGGAAAAATTCTTAAAAAAACATATACCCATATCATTAGTATGGACCGTATGGTGTGAGAGGGTTTTAAAATTTTCTACGACAAATTACGGTCCGGGTCGAAAAATAGTCACATTAAGAAAGAGAGAAAATCATGCGTGTCTCGTAATTGTTCACTTCTAAATCTCCACGTACTAATTTGTGCTGAATAATTTATTCTGATAGTTATTATAATTTTTTAGAAGCCTTGTAATTGTCGTAACAATTAAAATTTCAGTTTTCATATTCTATAATTTATTAGTACTACAATATATGCTTAAACACATGGGATATTTAAAGCATCGAAAATTGTAAAAAGACACGTTACTTTTTATTTTATTTTTTTAAATGCCAGAAATAAAAAAATTGGGTATAAAACTCCATAGACCATGTTCCATGTCTATATATAAAGACATAATTAGAGTCATATGCTTATTGACATTTTATTAGGAATGCAAACGGATCGGATAATATATTATCCACTGGATTCGGATCCGTATTTGAATTTTTATGGATTTGTATAGTCAGATACAAATATTTTGCAGATACATATATGAGTTATACAGATACGGATACGATTTTAATTTCAGAAACATTTACTAGTTATCCGTATCTGTAAATTTTAATTTGACGGATATTCGTAACCCATCAAAGGATTAAGGATTCCCCCCAAACCCACCCCTTCCACTTTTCTCGATCAAAGATTGAAAAATATGTATTAGAAAAATGGAAAGTACTGATTGATAATTTCAAATGTAGAAAGTTCCTTTTTGTAGCTGAAACTTTAGGAATGATACGGTTTCAATTAAACTTCTTTTACAATAAAGAAAGAGAAAACTTAGATTTTATTTTCTGAACCTACGTGAGATACTCGGGTCTGCTGATATGTACAATGTTTGGCGTCTTACAGTTCCCAAAAAAATCCATGACATGCTATAATTTTTTATTGCTAAATCTTTAAGTAAAACATCTATTATATCATGAACAAATAAATGAGATTATTCTTGTATTCGTATTCAACACTTCAAAAAGATTTTTACATAATACACTAGTTATTTATATTTAAATTTATGAGTGTTTATATTTCACATGTAAAGTCTATATTTTGTAATAACAAAACAAATTTAGCGTTAGAAAAATTATTGTTTTCCGGATTATATATGTATTTTATGTTTTTTTTTTCTAATGAGAAAAGTAATAGTTGAAAAATATGTTAGTTTAATTTGTTACAATGTATGAATTAGATATTCAAATTATATATGTATCTGTATCCGTATTCGTTTATATCCGTATCCGTATTCATATTAATTTATATCCAATTCGTATTCGTATTTGTTTAATATCCAATTCGTATTTGTATCTGTTTAATATCTAATCCGTATCTCTATCCAAAAAATAAATATGGATACGGATAATGGTTTTACCACTATCTGATCCGTACACGATACGTTGCAACCCTACATTTTATGCTAGATGGTCGAATTTTACTAGTCAAAATTTTCTCTTTGATAATCTGTATAAAAGAATATTAAAATAATAATTTATATTTGAAAAATACGAAACACATATAATATATTCTAACTATTTGAATTATAAATTTATAATTTTTTACATTCTCAGTCGTCAGATCTCTAGATTTAAATCTTTAAAACTGTTCGACAACATAAGTAGGATTCAATCTTTATCCGCACTAAGGAGCTCATGTTTAGTTTCTTAATTCGTATATAAAAACTAAGGAGACTTAATTCAGCAGTAGAGGAGCCTTAAGACCCAAATGAGAAATTAAGGATATCTCCATCATCTCTCATTTCCAATTTCAAAATCCTCGCTGTCACTTTCAATTTTGCTTTCAAAGATGTAACACAATTGCAAATTTTGAAAGATTTCAATAAATGAAAAGTTTTCATCCACCTTCACTCTCAAAACAACCAATCAAACTCATTGCCGCACCATTAAAAGCAATTACTAATTAATTACATGGATGTAGGAGTTATGAATACAGTTAATTTCTCTTTATTTTTTAACAATTGTTTGAAATTGTTAATAAATTTTGATAGGGCCATGTTCCACATGCCCTTTTACTTGTTCCAAACTGGGCCATGAAAGACTGGGATTCGGACCTTTATAAGGCCAACGCGACGTTATATGAAAAAGCCCAAAAAGCTCGTTAAGCCGGGGCCCAATATGCCGGCCCCAAACCAGAGCCTTAATATAGGCCCATGCCAACCGACATACGGGATAGCCGGGGAAACGGCTAGCTTAATGCCGATGTCCCAGTAACGGCTAGCTTAATGCCCACGTCCCAGTAACGGCTGACATAACTGCCCACGTTCCCCATAAACGCCCGAGATGGCAGTTATGGCTGGACTATATAAGGCAGTGATCCCCATGAAACAGGGGACGCAATTTTTCACTAAGAGAGATCATACAGGTTAGAGTCCGAATCTCTCACAATCCACCCCGAGTTCCTAACCTGATCCATATCTCGGCCTGCCATCCTTTGGCAGGACGAATCCAGCTCAGCCCAAACTTCCATACGGCCTCATCTCCCGAGATAGGACGTATCAACCACCGTGGGGCCACGCCTAGCTCGAACACAGAGAATTAGATGGCTCAACCAAACACATCAATCCCGCTTCCACCAGGGGTAACGATCCCGCCAGGAGTAGCGATCACACCCCCTCCTTTGGTAACCCCGCCTACGGGAAACACCTCCCACAGTCAGCCTCTAGGGGCGAGGCCAAGCAGCTCAATGATACGACCCCCTGGTCCCCAACCTGCACAGTCTCGCCACACAGGCCCCGACATCACCCATCGACCTTCGTTCACCGAAGGGAACACGACTAGACCGCTCTACACCGAGCACAACCCCGTAACTGGTACCTATCAGATACCTTACATACCATATTATCCTCAGCAAATGCCGTTGTATCACTACGGCACGACCGCTTACACACCTTACACACCAACGGCTCCCTAGTATCCCTATGTCACACCCTCTGGGCAATGGGGCCCGGGAGGCGCTCACGGGATATATCTCATGACAGGTCCAACACCGTGTTCTCAGCAAGTACCACCGCGACCTATACACCAGACCGTACCGCCCACCGCACCTATACCGCGACCTTTGTCAGCATACCGTGTCCACAGTCGACCGGCAAGTGTCTCTCCAAGAAATCTGGACCCAGAATTTGTACAGGTCCGAACTGGTAACCAGACAGATACACCTACCCCATCAGCACAACAGGTCCAGTCCGAACGCAGAGGCCAAAATATTCTGCCAACAGGGGTACATCCCGATGAAGGAAGACGGCCGGAAGGGCAGGATGAGAACAGGGAACCTGATCCCGAAAGACTGCCACACCCCAGAGGTCCCGAGGTTCACCACAACGACGAGCGAGAATCAGCTAATCACGGCAGAGGGCCCAGACCATCCCGCATAGAACAATCTCGCTCCCGTAGAGAACGCGAACGAAGCCCACCCCGAGGTCGGGATAGAGCTCGCCGCGATGACCGAAGAAGGAACCGGCGATCACCTACCCCAACCCGAGGTATCAACATGGCTCAAGTTGAAGAGCTGATCCAAACCAGACTCGCGGCCAAACTAGCCGAACTCGAATCCCAGAAGACAGGCACCTACTCTCGGCCTATGGGAATCGAGGATGGCCCCCTGTCCAGAGACATCTACCGCCAATCAATGACGGATTTCAAGTATCCGACGACCCTTCCAAGCTTTCGGGGTAGCGGCGACACACAGGATCCGCACAACTTTGTGTACGGATTCCTTGAGCGACTCCGCCTCCTTGGAGCCACCGATGCCATCATGTGCCGTGTCTTTACCACTTGCTTAACTGGAGAAGCATGAGACTGGTACATGACACTACCTCGGAGGTCCATCAACAAATTCGAGGACTTCGCGAAACTGTTCTTGGAGAGGTATACTATTATCAAACCGCCACAAGCAACATGTGAAATGCTCCTAGATATTGTCCAGGGGCAGCGCGAAAGAACAGGTGCTTTTGTTAACCGTTTTATACAAGCATCTCGGCGAATTCAGAACCTCAATGAAGAATTCGCCTTAGCCGCCATCAAGAAAGGGCTCCGTAAAGGGGGTCCGGGAACTTTGCGTTACGAAGCCCACATGAAGAAAATGACCACTCTGAGGGAATTCGTAACCTTTGCGGAAGGTTACATCCGTGCCGAGGACGACAACGGGAGCCCCGCGAGGCCTAGATCTCGATCTCCCCGCCACCGAACAAACAAACAGCCGACTCAGGACAGATTTCGCAACCAAAGAGAACCTCGAAGAAACCAACCCAACCGACCGACCGAGCAAGAACACAAAACTGGCACCAAGGGATACCGCCAACACTTCGTAAGGTATGCACCTCTCACTAAGAAGCGGCACGAGATGTACAACATCATAGAGGGCATGTTCGACCTCCCTCCGCCATTGCCTGAAAGCATTTTCACGGTACAAGAAAACTCACAGAATTGTGAGTACCACGGATTCAATGGGCACTCCACTGCGGATTGCCTTCAACTCAAAGACATCCTGGAGAGGCTAGCCCGCGAGGGTAAGCTGATCGAGTTCATCAACCCCGATTTCTTCAGAAAGTTCTCCAGGAAGTACAACGGTAAAGGTAAGGTTTTTAAGAAACCTATTCCTTACAGGCAGGATTATACGGGACCCCGAGTTGGTGAGGTCGGTCCTCAAACTCGGGATGGTCCCGAGACAAGGCGCCAGGAGCGGCAAAGCAGCCCTGTCATTAACGTGATCAGTGGCGGCCATAGCGGGACTATCCGAAGAATCTTACCTCGCGACAATCGAAAACCATACCCCACTGTTCTACAGGTCGAAACCGACAAAAAGCGACCTCGGCCCGAGGAGGCGATATCTTTCTCCGAGAAGGACCTAGGTGAGATCTCTAGCCCACACGATGATCCCGTGGTACTAAATCTCAAAATCAATACTCACAGAGTTAAGAGGGTGTTAGTTGATACGGGAAGCTCAGCAGACATCCTGTACCTATCGGCCTTCAATCAAATGGGCCTCAACACTCGCGCCCTCCAACAACACATTTCACCCTTGATAGGTTTCACGGGCGATGCCCTTCAACCTCGGGGAATGATGCCGCTCAAAGTGACATTCAGCACATTTCCTCGAACAGTGGAAGTCATGGTGGATTTCCTCATCGTTAACGCTCCCTCTGCATACAACGCGATTCTAGGGAGAGCAACCTTGAACAAAATAGGCGCGGTTATTTCCCCTTCACACCTAAAAATCAAGTTCCACACTGATAACGGGATAGGAGAAGAAAGTGGCCAACAACATGTGGCACGCGAATGCTACATGACGTCTATTCAAGGCCAATGAGGCTCTGTTCACCAGGTCGATCAATCCGACGCCAAAACCAACCAACAGCGGTTGCGTTCAAGTACTGACTTTTTACCTCCAAACACCGACCTGGCACTAGACCCAGTAGATAAAGCTGAGGCAAAAACTTCCCTTGAACCCGCTGACGAAGTCGAAGAACTCGTTTTGGGTAATGGCAAGACACTCAATATTGGAAAGGCAGTCCAGGGGCAGGCAAAAGAAGAGCTAATCAGCTTCCTCCGAGAAAACCAATCCGTTTTTGCCTGGACCGCAGCCGACATGCCAGGCATTCCAAGATCAATAGCGGAGCACCGCTTACATATTAAGTCGGGCTCAAAACCAGTTAGGCAACGGAAACGTAACATGGGGGAAGAACGGCAGCAGGCCGTTAAACGCGAAGTACAGAAACTTCTTGATGCTGGTTTTATCAGGAATGTCGAGTGTCCTGAATGGACAGCCAATCCCGTGCTTGTCAAGAAGTCCAATGGCGACTGGCGTATGTGTATCGATTACACTGACCTCAACAAGGCATGCCCCATGGATCCATTCCCTTTGCCCAAAATTGACCAACTGGTCGACTCCACCTCGGGACATGCCTACCTCAGCTTCATGGATGCGTTCTCCGGGTATAACCAAATCCGGATGAGCAAAGATGACGAGGAGAAAACTGCTTTCACCACTAACTCGGGGCTATACTGCTACCGGGTTATGCCTTTCGGGTTGCGTAATGCTGGAGCCACTTTCCAGCGCATGGTCAACACTGTATTTCATGACCAGATAGGGCGAAATGTAGAGGCATACGTGGATGACTTGCTTGTCAAGAGTATGTCCGACCTCGACCATGTCCGAGATCTCCGAGAGACCTTCGCGACACTAATTCAGCCAACATGAAACTCAACCCGAAGAAGAGTTTTTTCGGTCTAACCGGTGGTAAATTCCTTGATTTCATGGTTTCTAAGCGAGGTATTGAGATCCATCCTTCCAAATCGCAAGCCATCCTCAATATGAAACCACCGAGGAACCTCAAAGAGTTACAATCCCTCACAGGCAAGTTGGCCGCCCTCAACAGGTTCATCGCGAGATCCAGGGACGTCTGCTTCCCCTTCTTCAAAGCCATGCTATCAGCCAAATTTGAATGGACAGAGGAGTGTGCCACGGCCTTCGAGAAAGTCAAAGCTTACCTCACTAATCCACCACGTCTTAGCAGGCCGACCGCTGGCGATATCTTGGTGTTATACTTGGCAACAACGGGTCATGCGGTAAGTGCTGCCCTTGTTCGGGAAGAGGGACGAGATCAGAAGCCCATTTATTTCGTCTCTCATGTACTCCGGGATGCCGAAACCAGGTATTCCCAGATTGAAAAGGCGGCATATGCTCTCGTCATAGCCGCACGAAAGCTGAGACCTTATTTCCAGTCGCACTCCATAAAGGTCTACACCGGGATCCCACTCAAGAAAGCGTTCGCGAATTTCGACTCATCCGGGCGATTATTAGCTTGGGCGCTCGAATTGTCCGAGTTCGATATTTCCTTCCACCCCCAAAATGCTCTAAAATCCCAGATATTCGCCGACTTCATCGCCGAGTATTCCGGCGTTCCTCCCGAGTCTGAGGGACGTTGGACAATCCATGTCGATGGTGCTTCTTCATTACAGGGGGCTGGGGCCGGGGTCTCCCTCACTGGACCACACGGGAAAACCTTGAATTATGCTCTCCATTTTCAATTCCCGGTAACAAACAACACCGCGGAATATGAAGCCATGATAGCAGGCCTTAAGCTAGCTAAAGAATTGGGCGCCCGCGAGGTCCATCTTCGCAGTGACTCCGAGTTAGCGGTCAAGCAGATAAATGATGAATGCCGAGTTGTGGACGAGAAGTTGCGCAAGTACCGACAGCAGTTCCACCTGCTCAAGAGCCATTTCGACGAGGTTGATATCCAACATGTTTCGCGCAACAAAAACTGCCAAGATGATGCTTTGTCAAAACTTGGCGCCGCAGGCAACCTTGACAAAGACCGGCCCGTGATTGTTAGGGATATTCCGGAATCCAGCATCAACCTTGAGACCGTAGCCGTACTCGCTATCGGTGAACCCGGTGAGTCCTGGTTCACCCCGATGTGGATTTCCTTAACACTGGGGTTCTCCCCACTGATCAGTTGGAAGCCAGACGATTGAAAAGGATCGCACCGATGTACTCTATATTCAACAACCACCTCTACAAACGGGGGTACGTGCGACCTTGGCTCAAGTGTATCAATGAGGAGACAGCCTCAAAAATGCTATCTGAGGTACATGAAGGCGTCTGTGGCAGCCATCAAGGAGCGAAAACTCTTGCCAAACGAATCCTCAGAGCCGGCTTTTATTGGCCAACCATGCAACATGATGCAACAAGCTTAGTCCAAAAATACGAGCGATGTCAATACCACAGCAAATTGAGCAACATCCTGGCTTACGATCAGATATCCATCTCGGGAGCCTGGCCTTTCGACCTATGGGGGATAGATATAGTCGGGCCATTTCCCAAAGCTGTCGGACAGCGCCGTTGGATTATCGTCGCCGTTGAGTATTTTACTAAATGGGTCGAAGCCGAAGCGTTAGCAACTATCACTGCCGCAGCAGCAGAGAAGTTCATCTGGTGGAACATTGTTTGTCGTTTTGGCATACCGCATGCTCTCATCTCGGACAATGGAACACAGTTCAACGCAGCACGCACCATGACATTCCTCTCCAACTTGGGCATTCAGAATAACTTTACCTCGGTCAGCCACCCTGCTAGCAATGGTTTAGCAGAAGTCACAAACCGAACCATTCTGGATGGCCTCAAGAAGAAAGTTGCCGAAAACAGAAAGAATTGGCCCTACATACTTGATGGAATTCTATGGGCCTACCGCACTACACCTAGAGAAGCCACACAACAAACTCCGTACTCTCTGGTGTTCGGCATGGAAGCAGTCACTCCAATTGAGATGATGGAACCATCTCTCCGTACTTTGACATATTCCACTGACAACAACTGCGATGCTCGCACCGTGGAACTCGACCTCATTACAGAAGGACGGGAGAAGGCCCGCATCCGCACCATGGAGTATCAGCGCAGGGTTAAACGTGCATTTGACAAACACGTGATACCTCGAGAATTCCAGCCGGGCGACTTGGTACTCAAAACTGTGGAAGCGACTGGCAAACATGTAAGCAAACTTGCTCCCCAATGGGAAGGTCCCTTTAAGGTCATTCGCCCGCGAGGTAAAGGCGCTTATGAATTAGAGGACCCGAGTGGTTTCACACTTACTCGTCCATGGAACACTTGCCATCTTCGCAAATTCTACACTTAATGTATGTCGTTTTTATGTTTTTATTTAACCGCGAGATACTCAGGGCGAGATAAGCCTTTGTTTTTCCATGTATTCACTTAGACCAAGATGCACATTTTTGTATGGTTCTAAGCTTTCATCAATATATATATCTTATGTTATTGGTGATTGTGTTTCATTTATTGGGTCCGAGATATATGAACGAAAGCCTTATATGGCAACGAAATGCGTCTCGGGTAATACCCCCGAGATACACAACAAATTAATGTAGTCCTAAGGGACGACAACTGTTACACCAGTAATATGAATTTTATTATGTCGTGAACATTTATCGAAAATCTCTCGGGATAACGTATACGTTTGCACGACGAACCTGTCCTCCTACGTTGACCATTTTTGTCAAAAATAAAAAAAAGGGGGCAGGGATATACAATCAAGCACATTTTTTGCTTGTTCACAAAAGAAAATCAAAGCATGCAACCGAGATAAAATTGACAGAAAAGAAATCAACTTCGGGCAAAGAAACATGCGATTAGAAAAAACAAGTTACATTTCAATTGTTCTGTTAAACCCCTACATCCCGGGGGTATCAAATACCATATTACATCTTAAATCTGTTAAACCCCCACATCTCGGGGGTATGAATAAACAGTACATATTACAACATAATTCTGTTTAACCCCCACATCTCGGGGGTGCAAATAAAACAACAATCTTCAAACTTCCACATGTCGGGGGTACAAAAACTCCATAAGACCGATATCGGGTTCACTACTCGCCATGATCCTTCCTACAGACAAAACAAAACGAGTAGTAAGTTTAAGCATGAATGAAATACCTCGGAGGAATCGATAATAGACCTTTTTTCTTACAAGGAGTAGGAGGCTTCGCCTCCGTGGGAGCAGTATTCCCTTCATCAGGTGGAGAGTTGAAAAGAACCAACTCTATTTCATCTTCCTGCTCCCCGCCTTGGTAAATATTACCCTCTTCAGCATTTTCCACCTCGGCATCCTCTTCGACATCCCTTACCTCGGTATCATCCTCTTTTTCACCTTCGGAGGAGCTATCAGAAGGAGTGTCTTCATTGTCCTCCTCGGCTGCATTGTCGGGTAGGTCGAGATGCTTAGGCCACTTATCTTTAGGCCAAGGATGAACAATCTTCGAAACCGGATGGTTCTCGAGTTCAAGTTCCTTATAAAACAAAGTACCATCCGGGTTCAACAGTGCATCATTTTCTTCATCCCAGCCGTAATCCGAGAGATTTTGGATAACAAGTTTCTCGGATTCCACTTTGGTAAATCCCACATGCTCGGGTTTAAAAGGATAATGCTTTGCCAGTTCACCCAGATAGCCATAAACGGTTTACGTCATCATGTCATTGCATGCATAAGGGACGGCTTGGGCGAAGGCTTTGCTGCCTAAAAACCGTCTGAGTGTTTCCTTTTGCAAATTCTGCATCTCGGCCTTTAGTCGGACATTTTCCGATCTCGCCTCTTCCACCTCCTTGGTTCGGACCTCGAGCTTGGATTCAAAATCCTCGACTTGGCCCTTATATTTCTCAGCTTTGCGTTTATAACGCTTAGCTTTTTTCTCAAACTCCTGACGTTCGGCATCGGCCTTCCTGCCCGTGATGCACGCAAGCTCGTATTTTGCCAAATTCACGGCGGCTTGGCCAGTAGCCACTTTCTTCTCCTTGTCTTTCTCCTTCGCCAGTTTCAACCAGTAATTCCTCTCCAGAATCGCCTTGTTAAGCGCATCTTGATCAGCAGTGATAGCAAGAGCACCGCGCTTGTCATGATCAAGCGAGTCTTTGAGGAACCCATAGAAAACTCCGGCGTTATGCAGTGACCTCAACACGTGGTCCACGACCTGCTCGGGATGCTCTTCAACCCACTTCTTTTGATACTTAGTAGTGGTCAACCTGAATGTTTCCCCAGAATACGCAGCGCGGATGTCGGGATGCTGTCCGGGAAGCCCTGAGAAATCTCGATTCCCCACACGAACCCGGTATGTCGCCCTTGGTCGGAAAGCTGCAACTTGAGGAATTCTTTATGCTCTTCCGCCGGATCCCACACGTCACCTGTTGCGGCTTCGATAATCTTTTCCAACTCCCACTGAGCAGTGTCAACCCGGGCTTGAGAAGGTTCCTCCACAGCCTCCTCAGGTTTCTGCAAAACAATCTCGGACTGAATCCTTTGTTTCTTAGGTTCAGGTCCCTCTACTGCAACGTCTTTCCCCTTCTCTTGCCTCGTCAAACGAGATGGGGGACAACAGAAGTTTCTTTCCTCTTTTGCGATGCCCCGAGTTGGGAGGAACCGGAAGCACTGCCCTTCGTGCTTTTTGGGACGGCTGCAGATTTGGATGCTGATCTCGGAGGGACTACCGCAGGCTTGGCAGGACCCGACTTCGACGCCTTCTGAACCTTAGAAGGACCCGACTTTGGGGTTTTTGCAACCTCCTTGATGAAACCGTCCTCTGGGTTAGCAAAGATAGGAATTGGACGAGCGGCCTTCCAAGGTAGTGCCATAAAACCGCGGCCTGCGACATAAGAAGTATGCAAAACAAAAAAAAAGAGGTTAACAATTTATTCATAACAATACAAGATAAATAAACAAATGCGATGTAAAGAGATATCGGTACAAATATTTAAAGGAAAAAAAAAAAGACTAACTTGTGAAATAACTGTCAAGAATTTTGATAACTTTTAATTCATCTGACGTTGGAGATGGAGGAGAAGTCGGAATCAAACTTTCCTTATTTAGAGGACGCCACTCCCTCCGTATCCCCTGTAAGCATTTCAAGTCCTTGGGATTCTCGAGGTATACCCAACCATGGTTCCAATCATCCGCCTTTGACAGCTTTTCAAAGAGCGCAACCTTAGAACGCTTCCGAATTGCAAGGTGGCTCTCATTATTATATAATACCGTGAAATAATGAAAGAACAACCCCGTACTGGGCCAATATGACTCTAACTCGGGCATGAAATCAAACAAATACTTAAAGCTCATTATGTAACACCACGCTGGTGCGGTTAACTGTGCAGGGGCCACGTCGAGATGTCCTAATATCTCGCGAACAAACTTAGACACACCCTCACTTTGAAACCGCATCTCGGCATTTTCCAATATATGCACATCCTGCGACTCGAGTCATGCGCTCGGTCATTTAGACCCGGGGCTGTCAACTTAAGCGCATGTCGTGGATATTCTTCTCTATCAGCTTCATCTACGAGTTCTTCGTAAAATGCGTCAGCATAGGCTTGATATCGGACAACCAGTTTAGGAGTAATACCAGCAGATACTGGAAAATCCGAGTCATTCCCATGACCATCTCGGGGAGGGACATCTTCCTTGGCTTTTTTCTTCCTGGACTTCGTAGACCCGCGAGACGTTCCCACTGGGGCAACTACAAGCTCACCCCGAGGTGGATTGCCTTCGTCTTCCTCATTCCCGTCACTATATTGTTCCTCCTCAATGTTTTCCGGCATTGCATTGGAATGTGGAGGCAATATGCCATATAGACTCTTGCCCTTACCAGGACGGGGGGGGGGGGCAAGTGACATAACTGGGACGGTTCCCCCGAAGTAGTGGGCGACGAATCCCGAGATCCTTCTTGTTCTCCGGCCATTTCTAAATTAACGAAGAAACATGATTGGCTTAGGTAACCGCTATTCTTTATTTCTAAGGTATTACATTTCCTGACTTATCCAATACGGATCGATTGCCAAGGCTAGATCATTAATCCTAGCCTTGACGACATTACCATGCCTATGTGATCACTACATCATTATTAACCTCGGCAATGTTAATCGATATACGGTCGACTACCGAGATGATAAAGAATTACCTTATATTGAAGTTCGCAACTCGATCTTCGTCCAACGTCTTTTCCGAAGTTATCTGAAAGCTCTCAACTCTCTCTGCTAACACCGAGATTATATTCGCTCTTTAGCTCCGAGGATTGAGTTGCTGAAGATAAACGATAATGAAAGGCTGGGTCGGGGCGGAGTATATATAAGGGTCTCTATTTTTCCCGCTCAATACTCGCGCGAATGTCGAAAAGGAGCCACGAAGCGTCGCGTTTCATCATGGCGATGCCTCGATTCCCGTGCCGTATCAAGGGAATCGGGCTCTTACCGAGTTGACGCGTGCCAGGTGTCATGCGGGGATTGCGCCATAACCCCGTACTTATGACTGATTTGACGGCTGATTTGACGACTGATGACGGTTAACAGAAGACGAGGCGTCAAAGTAATTAATACCGACATACTATATATACTACCTCCGTCTCCCTTTAATGGAACATCCGGCGATCCCAATTATACCTTCCAACTCGGACTATAATAATATGGCAACTAACAAAAATATGAAGGACGAGGTTAAGGAGGAGAGGGAAGACATTTCGTCACCACACCCATCTCTCCAACATCGGAACCCCGAGATCCACAACGAGCCACCCCCAATTAACCCGAGGGAAGACAAGGACAATCCATTAGCATGGGATAGATGCGCCACTTGCCGATCCAGAGGGAACTATCGGCACATGTTCCATTGTGACGGATGCGAAGAAGCTTTTCATCCCGGGTGTTTAGCCCGTAGATCACCTCGGAATCATGGCGATCCACGCTTCATATCCTTCACCTGCAGAAGATGCCTTGATCAAGAACGCCGAGCCAAGCGCTCCCGCCATGAATAGCCTTAGCTTTATATAGAATATCGCGGGAATAGCCCGCCTTTTGTTTTTAATTAGATGTCAATTTTTAAAATTTACTTATCTGCTTATGTTGTAACATTCAGCCGAGGTCTTTACCTCGTGTTGTTTTGATTAATATATATTTCGCATAGGCATTTCATTACTACTTGATACCGTCTAACGTGAGTCAGTTTGACCACCTCGGAAACGCTGAAAGTCTGTCATGTCGTATAACTTACACAACGCCCAATGACATTTATGGCTAGTAGCTGGCGGCTACTTATTTAGGCAATATGGCCCACGGTATTTATGGCAACCTTCGCCGATAACGCCTATAAATAGCCGGCTGCTCATATGTCAATCGCGCATCCTTCCTCTGTCTTTTTCTCCTTCCTTAAAACCTCCGAGATGCCTGTCAAGAGAGTTGTTTCCAAAAACAATACACCCCTTGATCGTGGTCAAAGTCGCGATGTCCAACCATCAAGGCACGGCCGCAACATACCTCCCCCTAATCCTCGACATTCTCGGGACACAATACGGGCCCTATCTCGGCCTGAGAGATGGACCCTCCTCCAACATTTTCCCGAGAAAGATTTGGATTGGATGCTCGCGAATGAGGACTTCCAAATCGGTGACCTTATTGACCTCACCCTTGCTAACGCACCCTCGTTCACCAAGGAAGACGACATTTATAAATTCGATCTCGAGCCCAAGTTGCGTAGATGCATCATCTGCCGTGACAAAGAAGCCAAGCACGAGATGGTGAAATGTCGGGGGTGCTATGAGTGGAGTTGCTTCACCCATTACGACATCCAAGGTCGGTCGGACCCTCATCGTCGATTCTGGAAATGTCCTGGGTGTTTATCCTGCAATGCTGGAGGCCCGAGTTTGTACACCGCTACCCAAGATGAACTCGACGCCGACAATCTTTTTGAAGACACCGACAATGAGAGGGTATAAGTGGTCCGAGAAACGACATCACACCCGTCTTTTTGCTGAGCATGGACCACGTGGTGCTTGGAAGACGTGACATGACAGAAGTGGAAACATACTTCCAGGCACTGCATTAAATCATGTCTCATGTTTAGTATAAATAGGCGTTGTATGATTTCGATATTTTACTCGATCGAGGCGTTGTATGATTTCGATGTTTTCTTATATATTTAGGTTTGTTCTGTTTTTATGATATCAATGATTATTTATCATTTCTATGATTCACTTCTTTTATTGATCTTTGACTAACTCGGAAACCATGTTGGGGCAAGTATGTTAACACATTAATTATCGGATACATACCGAGATAGGTATATATTAACACATTAGTTGTTGGGATTGTAACAAGACATGTACCCGACATATGTTACCCCGAGTTATTACAGCATCACTAGCACACTAAAAAAAAAAAAAAAATCCTCGACACTAAGTACGCTTAGTTGTCTCAGGTTACTCACTATGATAACACATTAACTTCGGGTTACGTGTCCGGGATAGATGACCGACATGTCTTAAACCCAAGATGATATAGATAACATTTAATAAAGTATGTTTTATGAGTTATCCACCCTCAAGTCGAAAGCATCTCGCTGATGCATTCCGACTTCGGGGGCTAATGATAGGGCCATGTTCCACATGCCCTTTTACTTGTTCCAAACTGGGCCATGAAAGACTGGGATTCGGACCTTTACAAGGCCAACCCGACGTCATATGAAAAAGCCCAAAAAGCTCGTTAAGCCGGGGCCCAATATGCCGGCCCCAAACCAGAGCCTTAATATAGGCCCATGCCAACCGACATACGGGATAGCCGGGGAAACGGCTAGCTTAATGCCGATGTTCCAGTAACGGCTAGCTTAATGCCCACGTCCCAGTAACGGCTGACATAACTGCCCACGTTCCCCATAAACGCCCGAGATGACAGTTATGGCTGGACTATATAAGGCAGTGATCCCCATGAAACAGGGGACGCAATTTTTCACTAAGAGAGAGATCATACAGGTTAGAGTCCGAATCTCTCACAATCCACCCCGAGTTCCTAACCCGATCCATATCTCGGTCTGCCATCCTTTGGCAGGACGAATCCAGCTCAGCCCAAACTTCCATACGGCCTCATCTCCCGAGATAGGACGTATCAAATTTTATAAATGAAAATGCTCTAAGATTCGGACAAAACAAAATTAGAGGAGGTGATATTCATTCTCGCTGAGAAATAGTATTCAAAATAATTAACCGACTAAAAAAATAAAAAGAAGCGGAGGAGAGATTAGCAGTGAAAAAAAAAGAGATGAAGGAAAAGAGCGATTCCTGCGGAGCGGTAATAGAGAAAATCCACATTTTTTTGGCTAGCGCAATAGCCATCGATAATGAAATCCTGATAGCAAGAAATCAACAATTACTACGTCTATTCCATTGTCAATTTAACCAAACACAGTAATAATAGAATAATACAGCATTAGAATGCCTGAGAATTACCTTTCTAAAACACAAACCAAACGCCCCGTACGGTCTACGCGAAATAAAACTCGTACAGTGTCACAAAAGCACCACAACCACAGTGAAACCGAGTGCGTATCCTCTGAGATATCTCATATTTTGTGTGACCAACGTGTCCGGTTCCAAATCGGGGATAGCGCAGGGGCAGTAATATTTGAGCTTTCAGATTCGTGTAGAACGTTTTTGAACAGTTGAGATTTTCCGAAAAGTCTCGCAAAATATGAGATATCTCAGACGATGCGAATTCAGTGTAACCCTCGTTCATTACTCTGTACTCTGTAGCGGCGTAGCGCAGTATCCGTGTTACGCATCTTAAATCATATATTCTCGTGCGTGGGTAGCAAGACAAAATCGAACGGCTAAGGGATCGAAATCAAATATCCGTGATATTTCGGGCGGTTCTACGAATCATACCCGATGTACAACTGTTCACAAAAATCTATCCACAGAATATCTGGAAACCTAATTCTCTATCTTCGTTCCTGTTTTCGTTCCTGTTCCAAAGTTCTCCTCTACCTCTTCCCCCCGACAAATTCGAAAAAGACTCCTCTCTTCCTCTGTACTGGTTCTTGTCTAGACTACGTCAAGAAAGCTCGAAGGACAGCTAAATATAGAGAAACAGAGGTTAAGGGGATGTCGGATCTGGATAGGCAGATAGAACAACTAAAGAGATGCGAGCCATTGAAGGAATCGGAGGTGAAAGCTCTCTGCATGAAGGCCATGGAGATCCTTGTCGAAGAGAGCAACGTTCAGCGAGTAGATGCACCAGTAACAGTAATTACCCGATTTTGTTCCCTCGTTATTAGTTTTGTCTTTCTGCATCCTTTCATTTAGTTTAACTTATTGCAGATTGCTTGTTTTCATACAAATCAGCGAACTTACTCTGAAATTGGTTAGTAGTAGTTTAAGTAATGGTACTGTTCTGGTCGGTCCTGTAGGCTGTAGCTATATGATTTGATTTTGTCCAGCTTTTTTTTTGCCGATTTTGGGATTAGTTAAATTTCCAAAGGTAAGGGTTTATATTATCTATTCATCAAAGTATTTGAAATTTCTAATTTGATGCATTCTTGCTCATACTGGGATGGTGTTCTACCTGTCTTACCAGTCAGCCGATTCTGCTATACTTAACGATCAGTTCAACTCTTAATTCCCCAAAAAGCTTATTCATGAATCTGATGAAAAATTAGGTACAGTATCATTGCAACCATATTAGGTAATGGTTTGATTCTTTGTGAGGGGAAAAATCTGACAAACCTAGGCAAATAAAACCAAGGGTACCTGATTTTTGCATGTTTCAGTTGCTACTGGACCTAATTTAATATTCTTTGTTTTTTCCCCTGCTTAACTGCTTGAACACTGGTCAGATTTGCAATGTTTTTCTTAGAACTGTGAAAGAACAGCTTTAAATTATAGTGTTAGATATTTATAGACTTGAATTAAAAACAACACGTAACGTTTTTATCAAACAAAAAAGCCTCCGCATCCACAATTAGGCTCTGATTCATCTAATTAAATCTCAAGGGCCCTTCAGTTGCGTAATAAGCTTCAGTTTAATCTACCGACCTCAGTCGAGGAATGAGCACCAGTTGGGCTCTGTACAACACAATCTATCCTCAAAATCAGGCTCCGATTAAGTAGGTTAAGCAATTGGGGCCAAACTGTCCAGTGTAATTGCATTTATCTTCAATTGTGCATGAACCACCAAAAAGAGCAAGCACAAAGTTAAATGAAGACAAAATTTTGATGCAAATACTGGCCAAGCTAATACCGCTAAATACTTTTTTGCATTGAAAAACTGGTGCGATCTAATACGTGCGGGTGGGGGGGGGGGGAGAGATTGTTAGGAAATAAAAGTCACATGCTAATTTATTCGCTCGACCGTTTTCTTTTTCTCAATCATTGGATAAGTCAAAATACACTTGCACAATCATACACAAAACTTAGTTTTCAGGAACTCAAAAGGAATATTATATGTCTCTGCTGTCAGATATGTGGAGATATACATGGCCAGTTCTATGACATGAAGGAATTGTTTAAAGTCGGAGGTGACTGCCCCAAGACCAATTATTTGTTTCTAGGAGATTTTGTTGATCGAGGATTTTATTCTGTCGAGACTTTTTTGCTTCTTTTGGCCTTGAAGGTACATTTTTACATCTCACTCTATTTTTAATTTTGACATTTGAAACCTCAAGGACTCAATGTTCATGATGTCCCCTGCTTTTTAGTCCTCTTATTATCAGATACAAGCAGCCATCCTGCTCATAATAATATTATTAAGAACTACAGTCGACACATACTTATGTGTATTACAGTGGAAATTAAGAGAAGATTCTATTGGGCGTTGCAACTGGTTCTGGTTATACGGGGTTAAAAAGTTTTCATTCTTTCCGGACATATTTATTTAGGCTGGCTTTAAGCTTGCGGTTGAGTTGTAACCAACACACAAAAATTTAGTTCTGTTTAAATGGTTGGCTTTGAAGCCCCAAACCAATTGCTAATGTTTAACTGGTGGTTATAAGTGAGATAGGGTTTGGTGATTTTTGTGGAGTCGGTTATTTGTTTATTTATTTATTGTGATAGGGTTTGAAATTTTTTTGGTTCCACTCTGGCAAAATTATTTTTCAAACACAGAGAAAGGTACACACAATTTCATTTATGCTGGAAAATTCACTAATGACATGATTGGTCCTAAACATTTATTGTAGGTCCGTTACCCTGATCGAATAACTTTAATTAGGGGAAACCACGAGAGCCGGCAAATCACGCAGGTCATAAATGAAGCCTTTCTACCTTTTTTTGTGATTACTTTTAATTTCTCTAATTTTTTTAATGGAGTGTGGCCATTAACAAAAGATCAAGGCGTGAATATGCCCAAATAGTGGCTAATTCAACTCTGACTGAGATGGCAGCAAAGCAGAATTTGAATTGCATGTGAAACAGGTGTACGGCTTCTACGATGAGTGCCTGCGTAAGTATGGCTCGGTTAATGTCTGGAGATACTGTACCGACATTTTTGATTACCTAAGGTGCTTTTATTCCCTCTCTATTCTCTTTCCCTGGTTTCCTGAACAAAGTTTTCTTACATCTACAGTTGTTTGCTTTGTAGTTTGTCGGCACTTATAGAAAACAAGATTTTTAGCGTGCATGGTGGTCTCTCTCCTGCCATCACAACACTAGACCAGGTAATCCAAAATTGCAAGTTTCCTAATACTAAAGCCACAGATATACAGAATCTCTCTCTTTGTTTTTTGTTTTTTAAATCTTATACAGAATCTCTCTCTCTTTCTCTCTCTCAATTCTGAAATAAAGAAGCAAAGTGGCATTAATTGTTTCCTCTGGAACAGATAAGGACAATAGACAGAAAGCAGGAGGTACCGCATGATGGTGGAATGTGTGACCTGCTATGGTCGGACCCTGAGGACGCCGTGGAGGGGTGGGGGTTGAGTCCACGTGGGGCTGGCTTCCTCTTTGGGGGCAATGTCGTCTCTTCATTTAATCACACTAACAACATCGACTACATCTGCCGTGCCCACCAGCTTGTTATGGAGGGCTACAAGTGGATGTTCAACAACCAGATTGTCACCGTCTGGTCTGCACCCAACTACTGCTATCGGTACTGATATTCTATTATATTTTCCTTTTTCTTTGCTTGAGGTGGAGAATACCATGTCTATAAATCCTGCAATACTCTCTACGGGATGAGAATATCATGGATGCCCTAATGAAGTGACAATAGATATTATAGATGCGCGCGTTTGTATCATTTTACCGTTCTGTGGATCTCATCTATTGGCTACTGCTTAAGATGGTCAAGCTAATATTACTTGAGATATAGAAACACTTAAAGTATTTACACAGGTAGAATTAATTGAACTTTAGAGTTTCCAAGTATGGGTATGAGTCTAGGAGGTATATTGGTGATGATTTCTTGTTTCTGGCACCATCTTATGATGATCCGGTATGTTACAAGAGTATCAGTCGTACTTTTTTTATCTGGTGCTTTGAGGTTTTGCACAACAACTGCTTCTTTTTAGTTATGAAATAGGACATAGATGTGATATCTATAAGGTACTAAACTTTAGTTTCATTTTTTGGGGGCTTCTTATTCTTATTTCTTTCTAATGTTGTAGATGTGGTAATGTTGCTGCTATTCTTGAGCTGGATGAGAACCTTAACAAGCAGTTCCGAGTCTTTGAAGCAGCACCACATGTTAGTTGCCTCTTTGCTTTTTTTTTTTTTTAGTAAAACCTAATTACTTCTCGCTCACACACTCACCCTCATCCACCCACCCACCCCCCTTTGGAGCTGATATCCCTTTTTTTTTATCAAATCATATAGGAAACAAGAGGTGTTCCTGCAAAGAAGCCAGCACCTGATTACTTCCTTTAAATTGCACAGAGAAGGACATCAACAGAGCAAAGAGAAACAGCATTCTACTTCTGGGTCTGGGGTTGGGGGTTTGATTTTTGTTAGTTGTGAGAAATTAGTGTTGTTGTATGTTTTTAGAATGTTATTTCTCTCTTCAAAGGTGTTTGAGCACTTAAGGGAGAGATGCTTTTGAGTTGGAAGCAAAATTTTATGTGCCGTACAGATGTGTTTAGGGTTTTTCTGTTACATTAGTAGTGCACATTGTTGTTGGAAAAAGAGAGAAATAGCATTACTGGGTATTCAGTATTTTGACTGCCTAAATTTTAGTTCCAGGCTGTTCATATTTACCAGTGAACAATGAATACCTGCTGTTATTTTCCGAGGATGGTTGCTTTTTGGGTTATTACACTGGTACAAAATCTTATCAGCTCAGTATCAACAAAGCTGTGCGCCTATGCCTCAATTTTTTTCAAAGGAAAAATTTGTGGGCTCAAGGTAATGGAGGCACAACTGCAATTGACACCAGTTTCTTGGCATGTCCGAGGATGGGACTCGTTTCTTGCACATGAGAATGCTCCCATTCTCCTTCGGTGCATGCCCTTGGGACACCGTGCTGTATTATTAAACAGGGACAATTTTTTTTGGATTGGAAACAGGGACAATTTCTTGTTCTTTGTTTAAGGTCGTGTAATTTTTAGTTTTAAGTGCGGAGTGTGGAGTTAGTTATCACTGAATTCAAGCAGGACAAGAAATATCGTAGGATGGAGCAAGAGGCTTGAGACACCCCAAAGGCAGTTCAGAGGTTACAAGAGCAAATCTATCAGGAAAAATTGAAATGACGAGTTAGTGGGGTATAACCCCGTTTTATTAGAAGAGAAGGGTTCAAATGTCTTTATTTTTTGTGTCTCTATTCTTTAAAATTTTAATAACTCAAAATTTAAAACTTAAAATTCAAAATAAAACTGTTGGATATGAACTACATCATTTTATCTATGTACGTGTAACAAATTATGATATTTCAACTTTGTTTTGATTGTCATCTTGAGCTTGTAAAAATGTATACTAATGTGGATAATATTTTAGACTTATTGATTCATATAAAAGCAAAATTAAAATGTGATAATTTTTTATGAGCACGTAGAGAAAATAACATAGATCGTATCTAACGGTTTTATTTTGACGTTTAAGTTTTAAACTTTGAGTTATTAAAGTTTTTAAAAATGGAGACATAACAGAGACACAGAAAATGAAGGTATTTAAACGCTCCTCTTATTTAGAAGAAAAAAAAATATATATTGAGAAATTGCTGAGTACGAAGAAGTCGAAGAGAGACAAGATCGGACTGCCATTCATTTCATTTCACTTATAAAATTTGATAAGGGTGTTCATTGGGAAATAAATCTCCGAAGAATTACAGGGATCGGCAATTTCCAATCCACCCATTATATTTTGAGATTCGTATATATAAAATATTTGTTTTTGAGATTCGTGCTTGAAGAGAAATGAATAGATAGATTGGAAATTGCAGGGTCGCTGTGATTCTTCGGAATCACAGCAGATTTATTTCCTTTTCATTGACATCAACAATTTACAATTTCGAGAAGTTTGCAAACAATACGATGCAGATGGTGTTAAGGTATTTTTATATTCATATTCGTCTACAATTAGTCTTATATGTATTCATTCAATTCGTTAAGTATTAGCATTTTTTTTATTTTATCTTTACCCGTAAAAATTAATAGGTAACAAACAAATAATAAATAATGATAACTATCGGATAAATTGACAACTTATATATTTTAATCCAAAAGTATAACAAACAAATAAATATATTAAATTCATCATCTACATAATATCATAAAATATAAAATTCTAATTATTGATCCCATTATTTAAAAAATATAAAATATCAATTAAATAAAATGATATAAAATATTCGGATAAATTATTTTTTTTACATAAATTAGTAAATAAAAATATGATATAAAATATTGCACAAATCAATCTAGTAATAATAATAAAACTTACATAGTTATACATTCAAATAAAAATGTATAATTTTATATTTTTTAATTATCTCATAGGGTGACAAATACAAAATAACTTTTATCTGCACGCTTACCTAATAAGTTAACGATATTATTTTAACCGTATCCATACTTGTTAAGCCAATTTTTTCATTAATAACATTGGAAAAAAAATTAACGCATGTCATCGATTTGAAAATATGTCGAAACTCATACGAACAGAGTGATTCATCGTGGCCCACTTAATAACTTTTATAAATACCCTTACCTAATAAGTTAACGACCTTTTTTTAACACATGCCCATACACGTTAAGCCAATTTTTTTATTAATAGCATTAACAAATTCAAACGCATGGCATCGGTTTGAGAATATGTTCAGAACTAGTACGAATAGTATGATTCATCTCAGCTGGTGGGCTGAGATGAATCATACCGGCCACCTTTTTTTTTAAGAATGAATCTATTGTGTTTTTCTTAATTGTACTGGGCCGAAATGAACTATGCCGGCAATCTTTTTTTCTTTTCCGGTATTAGGTTTTTCAATTTGGATGCCCAAAAATACGAAGGATGCGATCATGCGAGCCAATAGTGGAGGAATATTCAAAATTTAAAGAATTTTTTTCCAGCTAGTTGCGTGCAAAGAATGGGAGGTTTGTACATCTATCTCTATATACCTGCTCTGAAGCATTGTTGCCTGGTCAGGGACTCAGGGAGAGCTCATAGTAACCACAAATCAACAGCAGGGTCACAATTATCAACTTGTATAGGGAGGGAATTTATGGGAAATAAATCTGCTGTGATTTCAAAGAATGACAGGGACCTGAAATTTCCAATCCACCTATTCATCTATTTTGAGATTCGTGCATGAAGAGAAATGAATGGCTAGATTGAGAATTGTAGAGTCCTGTAATTCTTCGAAATGACAGCAGATTTATTCCCAATTTTATGGACAACAAGCTACTGACTCTAGTTTTCTTTAGTGTGTTTTTAATTTACATTCCGTGCTTTTATCTATTTTTTTTATGCTTTTGGTCCTTTTATGTTTTGTAAAAAAATATTGATATTGTAATTTAAGCTTATGGGTAATTATTTTACAAAAAGTTGCAATAATTTAATCCCCGTGCTATAGTTTCTTGCATGTGCCTGAGCTTGACATTTTAGAGTTTTCAAAGAAAAGGAACCCATTTGGTATTTTGGACAAGGAATTAACCAACAGGAAACACTTGCAAAACGAAAAATATTTCACTAATCATACTTAAATATCTTTCTCGCTTAGGACTGTAAATAAACCGAATTTGAGGGAGTTACCCCAATTTGTGCTCAGCTCATTAAGATGACAATAACAAGTCAACTCGAGTTGAGATGACAATAACAAGTTATAAATGTAACTTAAGTTCAACTCATTATCAACTCGAGTTGACTCACAACTCGTTTGTATTGTCATTTATGATTGTAACTGATACGATTATCTATGCACCACAAATTTGAATTGACCATTAAAGCAAGTGATAAATGGCCTAAAATAGAGGGTCTAGGGAGATCTACTGTGGCAAATCTTTTGTATAATTCGAGTTGTTAATGAGTGAGTTGGAGTATGCACAAACTCAACTCATTGATTACTTGAGTCATCCAACTCGAATTGAAACTAAATCAAATTATAAATGAACAAGTTAACACGAGTAGTTAGCGAGCGAGTTAGGAATTCATAAATTTTTTTTGTGGCCCTATTCTCGTCGTGGTTTCTTCAAAAGTTTATCAAATTTTATTTATTTTTATCTTGTTCATAAAAAATTAATGCAAAAACGTAGATCTTTTAGCTCCGGTACTGGTAGAGTGGTAGTTAATTTCTTTTTTTTTTAAATAATTAGAAATTATTATTTTTAGGAGGAGGGATCCAATTACATTAATTTATGGTGACATATCTTGACACTATATGTTTATAAGTCATTTTTGCGATTTCAAAGTCCAAACAGTTGATATGAATCGTTCAACATGATCTCCATATTAAAATGTGCTTGGTGACCAAATTTTATATTTTTTGAAATTTTTTTAGTATTTATTAAGATGTATACAAAATTGTTGTTTTCAGACAATTATCGACCATCGAAAAACAGCGATTTTCAAAAATTCTAAATAAATAGTAAATAATTTTCAAAAAATGTAAAATTTGGTCTCCAAGCACAATTTAATATGAAGATCATGTTGAACAGTTCGGGTTAACTATTTAGATTTTAAAATTACAAAAAAAACTTATAAACATATGATATTCACCATTAATTGGATCCTCCTCTATTTATAGATATCTTTTGCAGAATTATCCCGTAGAATTACGAGATCTATCAACATCACCGCTAATGGTAGTGGCAGAAGGAAACAAGCAAAAGTGACAGTGAATTAGTGATACATCCATTCGGCAGGGGTTCAGATGAAATTGTGGGATTTACGAGGGGTACAGAAGCAATCTTATCTTATATTTAGGATTGTTTTATAGACCCACCGTGATAGTCGAGAAGAGAAGAGCCGGTACCGGACCAAAATCAAAACCAAATTATTATTTTCGCTCGTTAGTCGCTGGCTGTCGAATTAAAAAAAAAAAAAAAAAATCAAGACCCCGCTCCGAATTGCCTCCTCTCCTCTGTCGGTGTCTTGCTGCCACCGGTTTTGCTTGAAAGATGGAGGGAGTGGGACAGCGGCTGGGGCGATCTTCGACTAGGTACGGCCCGACCGCTACCTTCTCCGGTCCGGTTCGCAAGTGGAAGAAAATATGGGTCCCTCTCTCGAATCCATCCAGTAACAACACGTCCAGTAACGCCCCCAGTGGCACCAACAACACCCGATCCAGTCTCCTCCTTTACAAGTGGGCCCCACTCAGCAATGTCTCTTCCACCGCTAACGGAGAGGCTCAGGAGCCGCCGAAGAAGAAATACCGATACGTCCCAGTAACTCTCTCTCTCTCTCTCTCATTTTTCTATATTGTTGTGTTGATGGACTTGCTGATGCTTCCGGGGTATTGAAGCATCCAGCACAACAAACTTTCATTATTTCTGGTATTCTAATTTTTACATCGATGCATATGCCGCACAATTCTTCAAACTAGGTTTCAAAATTTTACCTGTAAGCCCTTCCAAAAAGCTAAACTGTCGCCATGAATGCCCCCAAAGTCATATTATTGTTGATGGCTGTACAAAACTGAGACTGAATTACAGAATGCTTGCACAACTGTGGTTGTAGACTTGTAGGCCAAGGTTTGATTAATTTTGAGTCTTGCTTGCACAATTGAGATTTAAATGAGGAACAATCAGGGTCAATATGTGCTAAAGTTTGCAATATTGTGGGGACTTCTACCTTACTGGTGTTGGTTTGGTGAGGCCAGTACTGGCGGACAGAGAGCAATAAATTCATATTAAATCATAATTTTGCATAGGTTGATGTGGTAGAAGACCAGAAGCAAGAAAATGATGCAAAATCAGAAGATGAAAATAATAATAACACAACTGATGGCGATGATAATGCTAACTCAAATGATGCCTTAATGGAGGAAGCTCAAGTAGGTCACTTTTCTGTATGGATTTTCTGTTTTAGGATCTATTTTTTCTCATGTTCCTGATATTTTTTAACATCTTGTATGAGTTTACCTTTCTAAGTGATAGTTTTTCAAACAGTGATCAAACCTTCCTTCCCTTTGCACCTGCTCATTATTTTAGGACTATGGGCTATTATTATTTGAAAAGGGTATTTGGCATTAGTGTTCAAGTTCAACATGGATTTTTTTTTATATTTTGAATCACAAAATTAGAATTATTAGTTCAGAGACTTAAACTCGAAGTTGATAAATTTGTTCTTTTTGTTTGAATATTTCCTTGAATATCCCCAAACTTTGAACTGTTGGCAGTACTTGGTGTCATAAATTTGGGACTACTGGTACTGTGAACAGTCTGATTTTTGTTAATGCCAGTTGACCCAATTTCTGTCAGTTGGACCTAGGAGCTCTTTCTTAGTGATCTATCTCTTTCTCTAAAATTATGGTCCAATTTGTTGACGACATCAGTATTTCGTTTAATGAAAGATATGAAGTTGGATAGGAACGTTGAAACTGAGAATTTATTGTTGTCCTGTTTCAGGTTTCAGATAAAGCAAGGGCCACTGAGAAAGGTGGAAATGGCACCGATCTAAATTTGAACTTGGGTCTCAATGATGGTGACAATGATGAGGACAATGACGGTGACTTAAATATGAACTAGCTTGAAATCACGGAATATTTTATTTTCATTTCCTTGAGATAACCATGCATCTTTTCTTTTCTTTTTATTTTAGGTTATTTGTAGACATATTCTTAGTGATTTATCGGTGTAACTTCATTTACTAGCAATTATTTGCAAACAAAGTAGTTGTTAATGGGAGTGTTAATTCTTTATTTATTTTTTAAGTACTCTTATAATGATCATTCTTGCCTGGTCGAGATTCTACTTCTCTTTACACCAGTACGCACACCTGGGCTGATGCAAGGCCCAAGGGCTCAAAAAGATTATTTTTATATCTAGTAAATCTGATTTGAATTTTTAACAGGAGCTTGAAGTTTTTAGTTCACGAAAAAATATTTTAAGTATCAGCAGTACCAGGAAGCAGTTGGCGGCATCCAGAGGATTTTTTAATTTTAAATATTTTAATAGAACAAACACCATTGATTTAGTTTTATAAAAAACTGGAGGCACAAACATGTTTGCTCTACCGATCCGCTAGATGGGTCATAAAATGGCTCCACTGATCCATTGGATTGGTGGAGCCAACGTCTCTGTAGAATCCAAGTCAATGTTGTTTGTTTCGTTAAAAATATTAAATTTGGTTCTATTTAAAAAAAAAATCTAACAATGAGGTACTGCTTCTGTGCTAGTGGTGAAACTGAGGGGAACTGACCAGTTGGGTAATAGAAGCCACTATTTCTCAACTGAGAATAATTGATGCTAAATAATAATTATTTCTGAAATAAAATCTTGAGAAAATTAGAAACCATATTTTGAGAAATAGTATGTTCTTACTTCTTTTCTCTCTTTTTTTAGTGAAAGTTAGAGGTCAAGCCACCAACTATTTAATATCCATATATCTATCTAAATTTTGAACATGCGACCTCTTACACAGAGAGTATTGCCTTTGTCATTAGATCAAAAACTAGTTCTCCTTTTCTCTCTTAATTTTATCTAACACCACCAGCAAAAGAAAATCAACCCAAGGACAGAGGGTCATTATTGGTCCTTCAAACGGAGGATGAACGACATGTCATAAAATATTTATGATTTCATTTGTTAGAGACATAATTAGAAAATATGAATTAAAGAGGCTGAAATTTAAAATATACAACGTAGCATCTAAAAGTCGAACTCAAATTTTCACGATCACAAAATAAAATTCTAGCCACTAAATTAGAAATACAGATTTAACATCTCATGAGAATAACCGAATAGTGTATATATATAGATTTTAAAATATAATTAAATATCATTATACATTATTAAAAGTTTTAAAATAGAAATGACTGAATAAGTTCCTACTTGACTGTAGCTCTGCTCTGCTCTAACTTGCGTTTTACTTGCTCGACAGAGTCACGCGTGCTAATTTATTAGCAGAGTCATATTCTGCTTCAAATCTTGTCAGTTCTCTAGTCAATTTGTTGTAACTAGCAACAGAGGCGGTGAATGAGGGGATTTGATTTTGATTTTTATAAATTTAATAAAAAGATTTCGGGAACAAGGAGTATTTTCACTTTTCGATTCCATTAAAAGAATTAATTCGGTTTTTGGAAAAATCGTTTTGAATTTCCAGTGGCTTAGAGAATCAGTATTTGATTTAGTAGCTAAGATAATATTTTCTGTGTGAAAAATTGCATATTTGAAATTTAAATAGAGAATCTTTTATGGATATTAAAAATAATTGACTAACTTGACCTCCAACTTTACTAAAATAAAAAAAAATTCCAGTGGCTAAGGTATACTCTTTCATATATTACAAAGAAAAATCATTGATTAATTAAGCAATTAAGTCAAATGAATTGAACGTTGATCCATTTATTGTGTATTATTTTGTTCGGTAATTAACACTTTTTACTTTATAGACATATCCAAATTAAATTTGTTTTTATTTTTTTTTCTTCGGTAAATGTTTTGGTCAATGTTGGTTTAAAGTTAAATACCTATTTGGTCAAAATCTGTGAATCGAACATTATCACGAAATCTTTTTAAAGAACTTGTGTATTATTTTGTTCGGTCTTAAGGCCCCTTCGTATTTATTTATTTTTCTTTTTTTTTTGAATTTTGACTCTTTTGCTACTAACTTGTTTTTTTTGTTTTTTTTTTTAGAATTTGCTACTGACTTGTTCAATTCATACAAATAAGCTAGTATTTAGTCAAACAATCTCAAAGTATTTACATAATCTGCATAATTGTTTACTTAACAATTATTCAGATTATGTAAATACTTAAGTTTGTTTGACTAAACACTACCTTATTCAATGTTAATGCTATATAATTGTATATTATTTTTATTTGATTAGGTCCAGATCTTACCACTTCATAGTTTATTTTTCGAGTTTTGGTCGATTTTATCCATTCAATGTTAATGCTATATAAACTCCTACTGGTTCGATGCCTGGCAAGGGACACCAAGAGTGCAAGAGCTTGGACGGGTCACATCCCAGGGCAGCATATCTGTTATAACCCGTAAGTTTAAACTTAATTCATTAGTCTAATGATCAAATTTTGCAACTAATTAAAACTGAGTTAATTAATTAACTCAAAGCGAAGATTAAATAATTAGCCTGATGATGAAGATTCTATAAACTGATTATTTAAATCAAATTAGAATTTTCGAATTGAAAATCAAATTTTAATACTACTTCCTAATTAAGAATAATCGTATTAATGACCATTATAAGTAAAATATATTAAAAAGATTAAATGAAATTATAAAATAATACCAGCGAATGATTGTAGGAATTTTTAAATGTAAATTCTCGTTGAGATTTAGCCAATCGACTGAAATTTAATTGTTTCGTTTAAATCGTTAAATATAAGACTTGAATCTGGAATTTTCTGACTAGAAAAGATCATGATTATTTTGTTTTGATAAATAATCCCGACTATCGTTGAATAAATACATACTAAATTATAAACGCAAGCTTCGTTAAATTTTTGGTTGAGCGAATGGAACGAATGAATTAGATAAGACCAATGTAAAACCCTTTCTATTCTATGAGATCTAGACCACTGGATGCTATCTTGCACGAATCTTAAAGCACCCATATATTTTTGCATTTGGAGACCCTTCTCCTTTCCAGTTCTCTCTGTTGACTGGACCCGCCCCCTTTGACTTTCCCCTTGGATCCTCCAGCGAAACACACCCCTCTTTCTCCTTTCTCTCTCGCTGGAAAAATCTGAACCGTTCATTTTCTTTTATTCTGCACGGATCTCAAAGCTGAGCCTCAAACAAAACAAAAGGAATTTTTGATTTCTTCGGATTCCTTCCCCTCTCCGAGCCACCTCATTCCCTTCTTGTTTTCTTTCTCTCCTGCTGGCGACAGAGGTTGCCCCCCCCCTCTCCTCTCTTTGAAATTCTCGCGGCTCCTCTCTCTCTCGCTATCTCTGTTAAAACCGCAACCCTAGTGTCTCTCATCTCCACTCTCTCATCCTCTCTATTTCACTCTCTCCCTCTCTCCTTGATTTTTCGTTGAGCACATATCTCTCTCTCTCTCTTTGATTTCATCGCTGAACACCCCTTCTCTCAATCTCTCTCTCTTTACTCCCTACCATCTCTCTCTCTCTATACTGATTCGGTTGCTGGTAAAGTCAGTGAGGTGTGCGATTTTACTGTGCTGCGATTTTGGTTGTTGCTTGGTTGAGATAGACGACCGGGAGACGAAGGAGAACCTTGGAAGGTCGTAGTGACTGCCGAGATTCGATTCTCTTGCGATTTACTCCATCCTGGTAACCCTAAAACTCACTAATTTCGGTTTTCTGCCTTATGGCTGTTGGCTGTTGCCTATGTGGCTTTGTGCCTTTTTCTGTGATTGCGGCCTTCGTGCCATTTCCCTTGACCTGTGACCTTCGGGTCTGTTTTGCTATTGCTGGCCGTAAGCCTTGCTGTTGACCTGCGGCCTTTGCGCCTGTTCTCTGACTGTGGCCATCGTGCCTTGTGGGGTTTTGAATTGATTCTGTTGCTGGTACAAACCCCTTGTTGTTGCTGTCGCTTGATTTTGATTTGAGGGTTTGCCTTGCCTTGCCTTATTGGGACTTCTATCTCTGTTGTTTGTTGTTGCTGTTTAGAAGGTGCTGTACCAGTTGGTACAGCCCAGTGATACTGCTGGTACGGTTTGAACTGATAGGGACCATTTCGTAAATTCCATAAGATTAAGGGGTGTGAAATTACAAATTCTTGACTTGGGGTAAATTTCCTTAATTTGAGGGGCCTAATTATAAAATGGAAATAATTAATAAGAGATGGGGTTCGGCCAAATTAACTTGAAATCTGATGGACCTATTGTATTTTAATGGGGCCATAAGTAATTTAAATAAATGATAATGGGCCATTGACTTTCTAATAAAAAGAGGCTTTGTTTTTACAAATGATGCTCGGCCTTAGAATTGATTTTTTTATAATTTGGTTCTAAGCCCAATCCGAAAATAAGCTAATTAATCTAATGGTTATGGAAATCCAAATTTGGCTTTGGTAATTTAAATAGACTTGACCCAAATCAAATTTTAAAAGAGAAAGGATTTAAAATAAATTAATTACACACCTTAATTATTTAGAATTAATAGATTAGTTAATTAGAATCTTATAAATTAAATAAGTAGAAATTGTAAATTTAAGAAATTGACTTTCAATTAAAATATGTTGTTAATTAATAATATTGATATTTTTGAATCATTCGATTTCAAATTTCGTTGAGTAGGATAATTAGATAGTCACGTGTTGTTTTACATCTATAAATTAATTGACTTGTACAAATTATTAAAAATAATTCGTACGACCTTAAGATTATTATCATTAAATAGATTACATTTATAAACTACGTACTTAAGATTTAAAATTAATTGTAGCTGAATTGGTTAGGAAAAACACGTTATTACAAGTGATTAAATAGGGAATTAATAATAGCAAATTAAATTACGTAGATTATACCTTAAGTATTTTTATCGTAAAAATATGTAATAACCTTAAGTTAAAAGATACGACTTACTTAGTTAAACAGTTCATCTTCAAATTAAAGTATAACAAATGATTTAAGTACATTAGATTAATTTAATTAGATTCGAACCTTAGTTAATTAACTAAATACCAACACTTATTAAAAATAATCAAACCGGGTAATAAGGGTTACGAATATTTAGTCTAGAATTTAATTAAGTTCCGTCTAAATTACAGGTCCGCAAACTTACGTTGATTCCGACCCGTGGTCTGATTTCGCTGACGGCTATACCGAAGCAGGTGGGTATCGAGCGGATTGCGGAGACTGCTAGCGCTTGCGTACAACCACTACTGCCATACAGGTGTGGGATATCTGTATTTTTCTTTCGTGGCGTACTCTCACCAGTCGACCACTTGACCTGACATCCGCACTTTAAATTTTGTAGTTGCATTAGAGCATGTTTAATCCTTTCTGAACTGTAATTTAGGATTTGCATAACCCCTCCTAAATTGAAAATTTAATGTTTTCTTAGGAGTAGTGTAATTTAATTAATAATATATTAGGATATTAGTTGTCCTCTTCTCGTAGAGGACAACATATTATTGTAGTTAAGCATGTGCATTGGTGAGCGTGAGATAGAAGACCGAATGACTGCTTTCCGTCACGTAGGCATGGGATGCGTGACGGTTCGTGGGTCATTGGGCTGAGGGATCACTTGATCCCTTAGAGGTCTTACTAGGATTATTATTATTATATGCATGAGCTTGGTAGTATATCATTTTCGATCATTTTACATTTTGTGCGGACCGATCACGAGTCCGGAGACGATTCGGGAGCTATCCCCCCTACATTAGGAGCTACTTGCCTAGAACGGCTGCCGAGGATGCGGTGGCAGATTTTATTTTTGTTGTTATGATGTCCCATTGATCTGGCCGGATGGTGGAGTTTCGTCTCTGCTCATGAGGAGATGAATTAACTTATTCTTACGTCTTGCTTGTAGTTTTCTCCTATTTTATATGTTTGGTGATGAATCGTCTTAGAGAAGGAAAACACATGGAATTAAGTGTAACCATCGGCTAGCGTGCCCTTCTGTTGTGGGCAAAGCTCGATGTCCTTAGGCATCGGGTACCTTTGCTCCGCTGATCGCAGTCCTTGGATGTTACACGAATTTCGATATAACCATCGGCTAGCGTGCCCTTCTGTTGTGGGCAAAGCTCGATGTCATTAGACATCGGGTATCTTTGCCCCGCTGATCGCAGTCCTTGTGTTATGTCACTTTTGAGATACAAATTCAATTTGATTGAACTTGGCACGGCACGGGGTGACAAAATTATCCGTACTATTACTATATCAATTTGTACACACGGTACCTATTGTACTGGACTTCGGTTGAGTATAATATTGATCCTCATATTTTATTTTGGGAAACTTTAGCATTTTTGGCATAATAGGAAAATCACATCATGTCATCTATTATATGTATATTTTTCTTTTGTAGTACTATGATAGGTTTTAATTTCTGCAGCATATGCATTAAAAGTGAATTACCGACTTTACGTAGATTTCGAATTAAAATGTGCTTTGACTTAAGGGGATCCCTGAAGGGATAATACTGGGTCACATACTGGGCGATCATTCGCTCATCCCCTCCTTTTTATGGATGTGGGCAGGTACAGAGTCTGACGGTCCGCAGCAGGAGGCGTCAGGAGCTGTCCCCGACGGTCACATCACTTGATATAGATTAGGGGCTTTTGTTTAGGATTTTGCGAGTCCGATGTCTTTGTTATATACATTGGACTCGATAGATTTTTGTATCCCTTTTGACTAGTTATGTTTATTTTATCCCGAGGTGGATTGTATGGATGATGTGTATATTTATGTTTATTTGATATTTATGACTATTGCTTGTTTGTATTATATTGCTTCCGCTGCTGTTTGATTATTATATTGTTTAGCCTTGCGTGTTTATTGATTATTAGACACGAGGCGGGGATTGATCACATCCTAATCCGGAAATCCTGGTTTGGGGTGTGACATCCTTTGGGTGGTATCAGAGCCAGGTTTATCGTAATCCTTTGTACGATAAACCGAATACCATTCACTAAACAAATAAGAAGCAAAGTCATAAGTTGATAAATATTAATATATACGAGTCAAAGCACTTGATCGATACTTTACATAGTATCTCACGTAGACATCGACAATCGAGCTTCACCCTATCTTACGTTCTATCTGCTCTACTAAAGCGAAATCGTATTCGTCATTTTGCTCCACCTGTATGAGGTGGATTTACAAGAAATATTTACGATCACAGGGTTATCTTCACGATTTACTTTGCCTTCAATCCAAATTATTACACCTGTGACTAAGTTCGAGTGGACGGCTACGCGATATAAGTCCTGAAACACTCAGGAGGCGGTTCGTCACCTCGATTATCGACCTTAAGAACTTGAAGCAGATATTCGTGTACAAGGATGGAGGAGACTCGAACTGGCTAAGAGCTATGACGTGGAGACCCGATGTTACCTCGCGAATGCCAACATAGTTAATACACTAACGTTTTAGATTATAAGAACCAAGAATATTGTGTGACCTAATATGCGAGTAACGCTTCATCACGGCCACCTATGGTTCAATTCCAACCATCCATAATGCGAGGTCACAATGCCACTTCTGGTAGTGCCACGTGCTTACCCTGAAGAGTAGCGGAATATAATCGAGAAGGTTTTACCGCAGAGCGTTACAGGCAGACAACCTCCACCCTCTCCACCATCATCACCAACCTCGTCGCATCCGCCACCACCTCGAGAGGAGTATGAACTCGACGCAGTTATGCGACATCCTCCTTCGACGTGTATGTTTACAACCAAGGGACCGGTGGTAGTTCCTTTTTGCCAATGCGACTATCCACAGAAGATCCGTGTGTTATTTACTATTATTTGTTCAAACGCAGAAAGGGTTCTTCTTAACGCCTCGACATTTTAATCTTCTTCTCGGCAGTGACGATCGAACAAGCTCCATATTGAATTCTCTCTGAGAGAAATGTCTGGAGAAAAACGTCGTTTGGTTCGAACTACCGTCTGTGCGGATTTTAACTCCAGCTATCAAAAATAATTGGAAGTATAGTGATAATGTCTTAAACTATCGATATGATATTTCATTTAACTAGATCCCATTTGACTCAAACCACGCTCATTCCCTAGGAGTTGATTCCTATATTTTAGTTGAATGTTGGGCTGACCATTAACGAAACCTCTCTCGCTAATTCAATCTTTCCTGATCATCATTAAAAATCCAAAATTTGAAACTCAATGTTAGTGCACGACTCCTTATATAACCATGAATCCTTAAGATGTGTTATTTCCGTCATGATTTGATAATTATTCAATATCATCCCGTAACGAGACTTACTCCATGTTATTCCAACCCTATTTGAATTGTAAGAATGTGGCTATTCTTGATTTTAACTTGTTGATTCGAGCACTCCATTTGTTACCAACTCTAGAAAACGTGTCAATAATTTGACCGTTTAAAATTCTATACATCTCAATTATGTCAGCTTGACTCCGTTGGAAATTATCCGATCGAACTTCGACTTAATTACTCCGAATGAAAATTTATTTGACTTGGATCTATATTTACCCTAAATATGTATGGATGAGCTAGATAAGATCAAATTAAATTAAATTAAACAATTCCTTGTGTGTTAAAGAGTGATTATCATTCCATTTGAACTTAAAGCGTACATTTGCTATCCAAATTCGAGAAATTTATTTCTCATACTTGATTCCTTGACTGATAATCAATCTTATCAAGTTGTCGTTCAACCAGTCAATACAGCTTAATTCAATGTGATCCACTTCCATCAAGTTGTTCATTGAAAAACATTATTTTGAATTCTGATTTAAACTCAAAGTAGATTGTGTTTCAACCATCTCTAAAATAGTTCTATTCGAACTATCCAACGTAACTCGTGTCCCTGCCGTTTCTTAAATTTGATCCGAATTAAATTATTTAGAAATGATCTCCTTTGACCTACCTAAATTGGATCAGTTATGTGATTGAATCGGGTTCACTTCCCCTCCAATATTAATGAATTACTTATCTATATTATGTGTGCCTATTAAATCACAAACACAACCCCTAACTCGAAAATTCAGTCTTTGTAAGCTAATCCTCGTTTAAGTCATTTGAAAAGAACAGGCCGACCCGAAACTCTTTCCAAAATTCCGAAGGACTGTCCGTCAAATAAAGTCCAAGTGGGAATCATTATCGGGTTGAAATTAAGTAAATCCATTTCATCATTTTAAAAATTTGAATTTGTCATCTAAATTAAATCATATCGCTTTGAATATGTTTAGCCCCTTCTTGCTATCAATCTGATGAAGCCCATTGCATGACCATATTGTATGAATTCCAACAAATTGGAATTTATGACTCCTAAATTTTATATACCCTTTTTGAATTCCTGAACCAAACTTAACTCGGGCTATTCGAATAAACTGAGCTTGACGAAGTCGTTCTTGATCTTACATAAATTAACAAAATTATTTGATTCGACCCGATTTAGATTCGGTTCATTTCCTAAAAGCTTCAATACGCTATACTAATTGTTGGAATTTCTCACCCTCTCGACATTCTTACACCATTGTTTTCGAAACTTGGTAACTCATCTGCATAACTTAAAATCGGCGCATATGAGGGCCTTACGTCCCCACGTTGACTTGGAAAGTCGCGAGTGAAACTTATATTGAAGCTCTTAACTCCGTGCCATGAACCTCGTCGAAAATATAATCTTGGAACAAAACAGAGCCACGAGAAACATGTTAGATTACCAATCCTATCATGAACGCGCGTAAGAAAATGCGTAAACGCTGTGGAATCTAGCTCCAGTGACTAATTAGTCAACGAGACTTGTGCAAAGAGTGCACAACCACGGATAGAATAATACTACTCGCAAATTCATCTTTTACGAACGCACTTTTTCGTTTCGGGACGAAACTTTTTATTAGGGGGGGAGAATGTTATAACCCGTAAGTTTAAACTTAATTCATTAGTCTAATGATCAAATTTTGCAACTAATTAAAACTGAGTTAATTAATTAACTCAAAGCGAAGATTAAATAATTAGCCTGATGATGAAGATTCTATAAACTGATTATTTAAATCAAATTAGAATTTTCGAATTGAAAATCAAATTTTAATACTACTTCCTAATTAAGAATAATCGTATTAATGACCATTATAAGTAAAATATATTAAAAAGATTAAATGAAATTATAAAATAATACCAGCGAATGATTGTAGGAATTTTTAAATGTAAATTCTCGTTGAGATTTAGCCAATCGACTGAAATTTAATTGTTTCGTTTAAATCGTTAAATATAAGACTTGAATCTGGAATTTTCTGACTAGAAAAGATCATGATTATTTTGTTTTGATAAATAATCCCGACTATCGTTGAATAAATACATACTAAATTATAAACGCAAGCTTCGTTAAATTTTTGGTTGAGCGAATGGAACGAATGAATTAGATAAGACCAATGTAAAACCCTTTCTATTCTATGAGATCTAGACCACTGGATGCTATCTTGCACGAATCTTAAAGCACCCATATATTTTTGCATTTGGAGACCCTTCTCCTTTCCAGTTCTCTCTGTTGACTGGACCCGCCCCCTTTGACTTTCCCCTTGGATCCTCCAGCGAAACACACCCCTCTTTCTCCTTTCTCTCTCGCTGGAAAAATCTGAACCGTTCATTTTCTTTTATTCTGCACGGATCTCAAAGCTGAGCCTCAAACAAAACAAAAGGAATTTTTGATTTCTTCGGATTCCTTCCCCTCTCCGAGCCACCTCATTCCCTTCTTGTTTTCTTTCTCTCCTGCTGGCGACAGAGGTTGCCCCCCCCCTCTCCTCTCTTTGAAATTCTCGCGGCTCCTCTCTCTCTCGCTATCTCTGTTAAAACCGCAACCCTAGTGTCTCTCATCTCCACTCTCTCATCCTCTCTATTTCACTCTCTCCCTCTCTCCTTGATTTTTCGTTGAGCACATATCTCTCTCTCTCTCTTTGATTTCATCGCTGAACACCCCTTCTCTCAATCTCTCTCTCTTTACTCCCTACCATCTCTCTCTCTCTATACTGATTCGGTTGCTGGTAAAGTCAGTGAGGTGTGCGATTTTACTGTGCTGCGATTTTGGTTGTTGCTTGGTTGAGATAGACGACCGGGAGACGAAGGAGAACCTTGGAAGGTCGTAGTGACTGCCGAGATTCGATTCTCTTGCGATTTACTCCATCCTGGTAACCCTAAAACTCACTAATTTCGGTTTTCTGCCTTATGGCTGTTGGCTGTTGCCTATGTGGCTTTGTGCCTTTTTCTGTGATTGCGGCCTTCGTGCCATTTCCCTTGACCTGTGACCTTCGGGTCTGTTTTGCTATTGCTGGCCGTAAGCCTTGCTGTTGACCTGCGGCCTTTGCGCCTGTTCTCTGACTGTGGCCATCGTGCCTTGTGGGGTTTTGAATTGATTCTGTTGCTGGTACAAACCCCTTGTTGTTGCTGTCGCTTGATTTTGATTTGAGGGTTTGCCTTGCCTTGCCTTATTGGGACTTCTATCTCTGTTGTTTGTTGTTGCTGTTTAGAAGGTGCTGTACCAGTTGGTACAGCCCAGTGATACTGCTGGTACGGTTTGAACTGATAGGGACCATTTCGTAAATTCCATAAGATTAAGGGGTGTGAAATTACAAATTCTTGACTTGGGGTAAATTTCCTTAATTTGAGGGGCCTAATTATAAAATGGAAATAATTAATAAGAGATGGGGTTCGGCCAAATTAACTTGAAATCTGATGGACCTATTGTATTTTAATGGGGCCATAAGTAATTTAAATAAATGATAATGGGCCATTGACTTTCTAATAAAAGAGGCTTTGTTTTTACAAATGATGCTCGGCCTTAGAATTGATTTTTTTATAATTTGGTTCTAAGCCCAATCCGAAAATAAGCTAATTAATCTAATGGTTATGGAAATCCAAATTTGGCTTTGGTAATTTAAATAGACTTGACCCAAATCAAATTTTAAAAGAGAAAGGATTTAAAATAAATTAATTACACACCTTAATTATTTAGAATTAATAGATTAGTTAATTAGAATCTTATAAATTAAATAAGTAGAAATTGTAAATTTAAGAAATTGACTTTCAATTAAAATATGTTGTTAATTAATAATATTGATATTTTTGAATCATTCGATTTCAAATTTCGTTGAGTAGGATAATTAGATAGTCACGTGTTGTTTTACATCTATAAATTAATTGACTTGTACAAATTATTAAAAATAATTCGTACGACCTTAAGATTATTATCATTAAATAGATTACATTTATAAACTACGTACTTAAGATTTAAAATTAATTGTAGCTGAATTGGTTAGGAAAAACACGTTATTACAAGTGATTAAATAGGGAATTAATAATAGCAAATTAAATTACGTAGATTATACCTTAAGTATTTTTATCGTAAAAATATGTAATAACCTTAAGTTAAAAGATACGACTTACTTAGTTAAACAGTTCATCTTCAAATTAAAGTATAACAAATGATTTAAGTACATTAGATTAATTTAATTAGATTCGAACCTTAGTTAATTAACTAAATACCAACACTTATTAAAAATAATCAAACTGGGTAATAAGGGTTACGAATATTTAGTCTAGAATTTAATTAAGTTCCGTCTAAATTACAGGTCCGCAAACTTACGTTGATTCCGACCCGTGGTCTGATTTCGCTGACGGCTATACCGAAGCAGGTGGGGATCGAGCGGATTGCGGAGACTGCTAGCGCTTGCGTACAACCACTACTGCCATACAGGTGTGGGATATCTGTATTTTTCTTTCGTGGCGTACTCTCACCAGTCGACCACTTGACCTGACATCCGCACTTTAAATTTTGTAGTTGCATTAGAGCATGTTTAATCCTTTCTGAACTGTAATTTAGGATTTGCATAACCCCTCCTAAATTGAAAATTTAATGTTTTCTTAGGAGTAGTGTAATTTAATTAATAATATATTAGGATATTAGTTGTCCTCTTCTCGTAGAGGACAACATATTATTGTAGTTAAGCATGTGCATTGGTGAGCGTGAGATAGAAGACCGAATGACTGCTTTCCGTCACGTAGGCATGGGATGCGTGACGGTTCGTGGGTCATTGGGCTGAGGGATCACTTGATCCCTTAGAGGTCTTACTAGGATTATTATTATTATATGCATGAGCTTGGTAGTATATCATTTTCGATCATTTTACATTTGTGCGGACCGATCACGAGTCCGGAGACGATTCGGGAGCTATCCCCCCTACATTAGGAGCTACTTGCCTAGAACGGCTGCCGAGGATGCGGTGGCAGATTTTATTTTTGTTGTTATGATGTCCCATTGATCTGGCCGGATGGTGGAGTTTCGTCTCTGCTCATGAGGAGATGAATTAACTTATTCTTACGTCTTGCTTGTAGTTTTCTCCTATTTTATATGTTTGGTGATGAATCGTCTTAGAGAAGGAAAACACATGGAATTAAGTGTAACCATCGGCTAGCGTGCCCTTCTGTTGTGGGCAAAGCTCGATGTCCTTAGGCATCGGGTACCTTTGCTCCGCTGATCGCAGTCCTTGGATGTTACACGAATTTCGATATAACCATCGGCTAGCGTGCCCTTCTGTTGTGGGCAAAGCTCGATGTCATTAGACATCGGGTATCTTTGCCCCGCTGATCGCAGTCCTTGTGTTATGTCACTTTTGAGATACAAATTCAATTTGATTGAACTTGGCACGGCACGGGGTGACAAAATTATCCGTACTATTACTATATCAATTTGTACACACGGTACCTATTGTACTGGACTTCGGTTGAGTATAATATTGATCCTCATATTTTATTTTGGGAAACTTTAGCATTTTTGGCATAATAGGAAAATCACATCATGTCATCTATTATATGTATATTTTTCTTTTGTAGTACTATGATAGGTTTTAATTTCTGCAGCATATGCATTAAAAGTGAATTACCGACTTTACGTAGATTTCGAATTAAAATGTGCTTTGACTTAAGGGGATCCCTGAAGGGATAATACTGGGTCACATACTGGGCGATCATTCGCTCATCCCCTCCTTTTTATGGATGTGGGCAGGTACAGAGTCTGACGGTCCGCAGCAGGAGGCGTCAGGAGCTGTCCCCGACGGTCACATCACTTGATATAGATTAGGGGCTTTTGTTTAGGATTTTGCGAGTCCGATGTCTTTGTTATATACATTGGACTCGATAGATTTTTGTATCCCTTTTGACTAGTTATGTTTATTTTATCCCGAGGTGGATTGTATGGATGATGTGTATATTTATGTTTATTTGATATTTATGACTATTGCTTGTTTGTATTATATTGCTTCCGCTGCTGTTTGATTATTATATTGTTTAGCCTTGCGTGTTTATTGATTATTAGACACGAGGCGGGGATTGATCACATCCTAATCCGGAAATCCTGGTTTGGGGTGTGACAATATCTCTTAAGGATGCATTTCAAAGGTTGGCACAATTAGATCCTGAGAGAGACATGCCTATTCACTGTTCTTTTCGACCGGGACCTGATACGATCGTTTGGCGATGGGAGAATTGTGCTCAGTGGAGGAGGGCTGATTGGCTGGCAATTCACTTACATTTGGGGCATCAAAATTCCCCCCAAAGTCAAACTTTTTGCATACTTCATGTTGCAGGACAAACTCCTGACAAGACAGTTCCTAGCTAGCTGGAAGAGGAATGAATTTCGGGTCTCAATGCCCTCTCTGTGAGAATTGCCCCTGTGAGTCACTGGTGCATCTGCTGTTCCTGTGCCCAGCGGCCATAGCCATCTGGTTTCATATCCAACAGATTCTGGGTAAGCCAAGAAGTGTGGAGCGGGTCCTGGGCAAAGGTAAAAACTAAAAAGCCGGCGAAATATGAAAAAGGAAGAATGGGCTGTGAAGTTTCTCAGTGTGGCGTGGAATATTTGGAAGATAAGGAACGCAATCATTTTCAGAAATGAAAGAAAACCGGCTCGCATAGTAGCAAATGCAGCGGTGCAGGAGATGAGTTTGTGGTTAAAATTTTGTTAGCATATTCTTGATATTTGCTTAATATAGGATTGTATAAAATAGTAGTTCTCTGTCAATTACTAAGGACAGAGGGAAGACTCTCGCTACTTCGATTGTAATGTTGTTCTATTTTAATATACTCAACGTGACAGCTTCTGTCAGTTTATAAAAAAAATGCTGGTTCAAAAACCAACGCTTGTTCATATTATCAGATACTTAACAAATCTACACTAAATATATATTAACTCATTAAATGCGGCCATTAAAAATACCAGTAAGACAATATCAATTTAGTATCCCTACATATATCAATTTATCATTGGGAATTACACTATCACGTTGAGTTAGCCGCAAAGCTTGGGTTTTATTGTCAATATTCATAATTCCTAATTCCAATCCTAAGCTACTGATTTTATATTTTAAAAGTTTGATTGTTGTAATTATTATTAGGGATATAAAGGCAAACATATAAATTTTAAGAACTCATGAATTCCTAGTTTCACCTTCCAATTCCAGGTGTTAAAAAAAATATAACATTTTATGATGTCGTATATGTATTCATGTTTAGCGTGGAATTTCATGTATACCCCTCAAAAACTTCAAAATTACGTATTTCCCCTTCTAAACTTTAAAATTACATATTCCCCTCTAAACTTCATAAACTCACAAATTTATCCATTTTATTGTTTTTATATTAAAACTCATTCTAAATTTATAAAATATCCATTTTACCCTTTATTAAAAGCATAAAACGTTCGTCAAACTCAAATTTGAATCTGAAGGGTTCCTCTACCGTCCGATCTGTGCGAGTTGCTTCAATATCTATGCATGTTCGCTTTAAAGATTCGTGCTGATCTAGCACGCACAGATCTTAAAGCAATACGATCCGCACATTGCATTAGATCAGTGCATGTCACTTCAATACCCGTGCGTGTTCGCTTTATTCGTGCTGATTATAGCATGCACAAATCTTAAAACATTTTGGATGGTAGAGAACCTTTAGATTCAAATTTGAATCTGATGGCATTTTACGTTTTTAATATGGAATGAGATTTAATATAAAATAAAATAAAATGGATAAATTTGTGAGTTGTTGAAGTTTAGAGAGGAGATGTAATTTCAAAATTTAGAGGGAGAATACGTAATTTTGAAGTTTTTGAGGGGTATACGTGCAATTTGCCCTTAAATGAATGTCTCTCCAGTCCACTCCGCGACTCCTTCCCAAAATAATACGCTATTCACTGTTGACTCTACAGCATCTCTCTTTCCTCCCATCTTCGTCAATAACCCGGAAGTAAAAAGAGGAAAAAAGAGACGACCAAATCAAACAGAAGGAAAGAAGTGAAGAGAAAGAAGGAAAATAGTAAAAGAAGGGAAAGCGAAACCTATATCGCCGGAGATGAACTCGACGGCGGCGCTTGTGCCCCCCGCCTCGAATGCGCCGCCGGGAAAGGAGCAACAAGCGGCGGGGGCGGGCATTCTCTTACAGATATCCATGCTCGTGCTCTCCTTCGTCTTGGGACACGTGTTACGTCGCCGTAAATTTTACTACCTCCCTGAAGCCAGTGCCTCTCTCCTCATTGGTTAGTCTCTCTTTCTCTCTCTCTCCCTCTCTATGCAAGTTGATTTATTTAGTAGTGCTTCTTTTGGATAAAATTGGTAGGAATTACCTAGAAATCATCTCTCCGTTTTCAACTTTATATTTAGCACCTCGATTAGGACCGGCACAAAGTCACCTTACTGCCTGTTCTTGTTCTCTGGCGGGTTTTCCCATGAGCCAGTAATAGTTTTTGATGAAATGGAGGAGGAGGATTATAGCCACAGGTATGGTTGTGTCAATAGGGATTTGAATTTGCTCATTATGTGTTGTCTTTTAGTACTCTAACATTAAGCTAATAGCTAATTGCCTATTAGATGTTTTCGTCAAGGTTAAACCTGTCAGGCAGAGGCAGATTGGAGTAACCCCCATTTTCTTTAAATTTTTTGTATTTATGTATGATTTTCTATATAATTTAGAGTAATATGTCATAATACTCTAAAATTGACCCCCATTCTCCGCAGGAAAATTTTAGATATTGATCCCCATTTATTTTTGACCCCCATAGTTCGAAATGCTGTTTCCGCCCCTGCTGTCAGGGGCTTATTAGAACTTTCTTTCAGAAAAACATATCATAGGAAGAAAGCAGATTAAGACTGACAGAACGGGCTTGTTAATAATCTGAGCATTTGTTTGATATTGTTTCAGGTCTTCTTGTTGGTGGTCTTGCGAATATTTCAAATACTGAAGCAAACATCAGGTATCGATGCATTATACTTTGTTTTTTTGAAGGGGATGTACTGTACAGTATTTCTGCTTACTTTAAGATGATCAACTCTGTTGCCAAGTTGAATATAACTGTGACTGTCAGGAGCACCCTTCTAGTTAGTTGACTGTAGAAATTATATTCATGTATCGGTAGTAATTAGTAACATAAATCAGATGGTTCACATGTTTTTTTTTTCTATAAAGAAAACGTGCTACAAGCATAACATAGACCGGAAGGATTATTTCTTGTTTATTTTTCACAATAAAGAGTTGGCTGTCTATACCATTTTTATAAAAGCATAGGGCACTTTGCTCATGCATATAGCGTGATTCAAAAGGTATGGTGAGCCACTATGATACTAGGTCAAAACATTGATGAGAGCCCAAAAAGTACAGTTTGAATTTGTGTGATACTGGTACTGTACTGGTAACTTTTCTAGCTGCTATGATGGTGGCACCTGGTTTCGCAACACCGTTAGCTAACTTTAACTCTTAACTGGTTGATTTTATCAGGACATGGTTCAACTTTCATGAAGAGTTCTTCTTCCTTTTCTTGTTACCTCCAATTATATTATATCCTTTCTAACATCTATAATTATTTGTTAATTATATTATAATCTAACATTCATACTTCTAAATTGATTCAAGTAATATAATTCCTATGTGTTTTTTCCCTTAACTCTTAGCTTACCCAATCTGGATTCAGCTTATCTCCAGTAAGTACTTTAAAACTACTGCTCTTAAGTTGTGTAGTCTTTTTTGTTAGAACAATTTTCTGTACAAGCCTACAAAATGTTTTAATATCATATATGTACCTGTAAAACAAGAAATATAATATATAGCTTTAAAAAAGTTTTGAATATCAAGCACACCCCCTACAAAGCTTAGAAAAAGCATCCTTTGGTATCCTATTTGCTCTACCCTGTTTATGTCAAAATATGTATAAATCACCTCTTTTCCTCTTTGTCCGCTTCCATAAACATGAGGGTAAGAGAGGAGCATTGGACCTTTTTAAAGAGATTAGGATTTGGGTTTTATGGATGACTTCGGCTTTATGCTTTAGAAGGTGTGCATGGGATTGGTCCTTTTAGGGCATGTTCATGATATTTTTTGTTTTTTCAGTGGTAGATATGAAAATGCCTTGTATTTATTATCTTTCTAACATAACATAACAATTTTGTTCTTCATCTTGTAGAAACCATTCTTCTCGAATTTTGGTGCTATTGTCACTTTTGCTATTTTGGGTACTTTTGTTGCAGCCATTGTTACAGGGATTCTCGTGTAAGCATCATTTCAGCCTGTCTATTGTGCTGGAATTTCTTTCCTTCTTTTGTTGAAGCTTTATATCCCACTAGCTTCATGTGAAGTCGATTAGGTTCATGTATCATTTCTTCTGCCACATGCCCTTGAATACACTACTTTCCTTGGTATATGTGTTTAACTGTTGAGGAATCTATTGGTGATAACTTTTTGTGAAAATTAAATGTATTCTTTCATGCATAAGATTTTGATTTTTAAACACTAAACAGCCTCGAACAGCATACTTCAAACAGTACCAAACTGGCACACATTCTGCCAAGTTGTAGTGGTGCATGATCACATCTGATATAAAAAAATTTGTTTTATGGTGGCATTCAATGGTTGTGCCTTGAAAGAAAGCATGACAGTTTTATACTAAAGCATAAAAATGTAATGAACGATGTTTTTGTTCTTTCATGGTTCTGCTATGGTTATATTGCTATTGTTATTTGCAGTTACCTAGGTGGATTAACATTTCTAATGTATAAGCTACCGTTTGTGGAATGCCTAATGTTTGGAGCTCTTATATCTGCAACTGACCCTGTTACTGTCCTGTCCATCTTCCAAGTTAGTATGCTTTCCTTCCTTTTGATGAGCTTTTATTTTACATCGTAGCATGGTAATGCTTCCAGTCACATTAGATCATTTTGTTTAACTTCCTAATACCAGATACGGTTGATCCCAAGTCTCTTACATAACAGTGTGGGTATTCAAACTGACCTGACAATTTCAATGCCGAGCTCACTTTTTAATAATTCTGAATGTTTAATGCAGGAACTTGGTACAGATGTGAACTTATATGCCCTAGTTTTTGGTGAATCTGTCTTAAATGATGCTGTACGTGTTATTTTATTTTATTTTTTGTTATATGCTCTGTATCTCTGTTTTTCGTACTATTACTGGATGCTCACAATGTTCCTCTCATTTTTTTCCTTCTCCGTGCACAATTGCAGATGGCCATTTCTTTATACAGGTATATTTTTTCTTGACTGTAGCGTAGCTGGCTGGTTAGGCTTGAACTGAATGCAATTTATCATTTGCGTCAAACTTAACCCCACCCCCATTCAGAAAGGAAAAAGTTAGAGGAAAAAAAAGGCACACAGAAGGTGCATCAAAAAATTAATCCAAGCAAACAAACATTATAGCGGACATAAATTATGTATTAGGGTGAAAATTTGAATAAAGGCCTCCTGTCCTGTGATGTCAAGTAATTTCTTGAGTGGGACAGCTATCCAAAAGCTTTGTGCTATCTATACATACCCAAAGCTGGTACTGAATTTTTTAGTCATTAGAAGTAGACTGTTGAATAGGTTCGTACTTCTTTGATATAATTTTAGTTGTAATTTTAAAGTGATCATAATTGTAGACTTATCCCGTTATCTTATTTCAGGACGATGTCTTCAGTCAGAAGCAATTCCTCATCTGGGCAGAACTTCTTTTTAATTATTGTGCAATTTCTTGAAACTTTTGTGGGGTCATTGTCTTCAGGTTGGCATTTTCTAAATAATATACACACACTCTTTCTCCCCTATTCATTTTTTAATTAAGGTTTACATCAAGTATTTCTTACTGGCCGGTATCTTGTGGTAGCATCACCTTTTTTAAATGGTTGTGCCGGTACCTTTCTAGCTTTTTTGTGTTACCTATATATCACTCTCTGCCACAGCTCAACCCTGTCCCCAAAAAAATGGAGAAAGAAGAAGTAAAAAGGCTAATGGATACACTGAAATATGTTTTCCTTCATTTATATTGTCCATTATTAAGGTTTTAATTTTCTCTGCAGGTGTCGGGGTTGGATTTATCTCTGCTTTGATATCCTTTCAGAAAAACTTTTGCTTATTATGTTTCTCATGCATTTCATTTTAATTTCAATTTACTGTTGAGAGCCCTTAACTGAGAAATACCTTTTCAAGTATGCTGGGTTAGATATTGAGAAGTAAGTGTTGAGAAACTTTTCCATCTTATTATTTTATTTATTCAATAATTGATGAAATATATGAGTATTACTAATTTATTTTTATTTTTTTCAATAGTCTTCATAATTTGGAAAGCTGTCTATTTGTTCTCTTCCCTTACTTCTCGTAAGTTCCTGAGTTATTCTTAAATTTGTCTTTTAATATTTCTTATATCCTGCTATTTCAGAAAGTGTATTCATTTTTAATTAAGTTGTCCTTTGGTTAAGCATAGTAATATGAAAATGAGGTCAGATGCTAGCGTGATGGTCTTATGATATTTTTGTATATTGTCTAGTCTAACTTGAAAGCAGAGTGATCAGGACTGTGAATAAAGTCGTTCTCTCTTTAGATTTGACTGAGGGGAGAGAGACTCTTAACTTGAAAAGATCAGAAATAATCTCCATCTAGTCAAGTGCAGAAACAATTATTCTAGGCGTCCATATTTGTCTATTGAAGAGGACTAGTATTTGTCCAAACTTTATGTAGAATGATCATTTTTTGTATGAGATGATTTTCCAACACATTTTTCGTTTATGTTGGAAATTTTAATTTTCTAATACTTAACTCATGATTTATTCTTGCTTATTAAAGGTACATGTTAGCTGAAGGACTTGGCTTGTCTGGCATTGTCTCGATTTTGTTCACTGGTATTGTAAGTACATATTTCTAGATGTTATTTATTTTTAGTGTCACTTTATACCTCTCTCACACAGAGTAGTCCCTGCATTATGGCAAAAGGTAGCTGCTATTTTATAACAAAAGATTATTGGTAGATTATTTACCAAACTGTTTTGTTGTAGGTGATGAAGCATTACACTTATTCAAATTTATCAGAAAATTCTCAGCAGTTTGCTTCCTCCTTTTTCCACCTAATTTCGTCTCTAGCAGAAACATTTGTGTAAGTTTTTTCTAGCAAGCACATCAATTTTGATGGGTATGCACCAGTCCCGGGTGCATCAACTACCACGCTAGCAGCCTATCAAAGTGCAGCTTTCCCATATTATTTCCATTTGAGACTCCTTCAGTTGTGTAGCAATTGTAATTTATTTTGAATCCATTTATCCTGAGTTCCACTTATGTGGTCTCCATTTATCGTCAGTTATGTCATTGGTTTTGGTAAAACAAGGCTTAATTATGCAAAGTTCTCAATTTTGGCTTTGCTTTTGGACTGAATTACTAAAATTTCTCAATTGGGCATCACACCATAACACCATGCTTTAATTTTGATTTGCATCAACTGACCCTTCTTTTACAATTATTCCTGAGCCCAGAAAATAGTGGAGTCAGCATGAACTGAGCTGATATAGTGTTCTTTTATTAGGTGTGCAATTACCTAATTTTCTTTTTCTGTACTTGGATTCTTCTAACCTACCATTCCTTTTTTTCCCCTTTTTTTTATTTTTGTAAGGTTTATATACATGGGATTTGATATTGCAATGGAAGAGCATAGCTGGTCCCATATTGGCTTCATCTTCTTCTCTATTGTATCCTTTCAAATTTTATATTCTACCAAAAAAAATTGTTTTGTGTAAACAAAATAAATATTAATGTGCAGCACGATATGGGTCATATCATGGATCACCTTTCATTCCAAAATTATTTTAAAACTATGCAAACTATTCCTCTGGCCTTTCACCCTTTTATCCTTTTGTTTCCCAAAGGGGAGTAGGGGTGTTGAAGTGGGGTGCATAAGGGATAATTTCATTTGTATCTATAATAACTTGCTTCTTTTGGTGGGTGAATGCATTGGATTTTCAAGGTATGCATTGGATTATTTATAATAGGCGCACTTTTAAGGGTGAGATATGCGCAAACATGAAATTCTTGTGTGATTTTTGTCAAAAGTTGCATTTTTGTTTTTTCCTTGACTAGTCACTGAACAGATATTCATAGTAATTGCAAGGTATGTTTCTTATATATGTCAATTTCAGTGGTGATATCAACTTTATTGGTAAATTCTTTCTTGTTAAATTTTTGTAATTTTGTGTTTCTTTTTTAAATCTTAGGGCTGCGAATGTTTTCTCTTGTGCTTACTTAGTCAACTTGGTAAGGCCAGCTCACCGCAAAATCCCTATGAAACATCAGAAAGCACTTTGGTATAGTGGTAAGGATCAAGAAGAACATTAGAGGATTTTTGTACTGTTTGTGCTCAGTCCAGCTCTTTATTACTATATGATTTTTTCCCATTATTATCTGTTTGTTTGTTTGGTTGGTTTTACCGGGTGTTCAAGTCTGAGGCTGTTTACCATAACTTGATGGTTAAACAACAAAGATATAAAATGAGTAAAAATAAATATTTAAATAATTCGAAAAATGATTATTGGTGCCATACTAATCTAATTCACATCATTGAACTTCTCCCTGAAATATCCCTTCCTATTTTCACCTCAATTGTAATTAATTCCCAACTTTTGTGATTTGTTCATTGTTGGTGTGTTTCAATTCTGAAATCTCTGCAGTTATTATTTGAGGGTGGATACTGGACTTTATCATGTAAAATGTTTTGAAGCACTGTAAAGAGAGAGATTGGGTTTGTATTGAATAAAGCCGACTATGAAACAATTCAAGTGTCCTGTGTCAGAATTTAATAAGACAAAAGCTTTAAATGTAGATCAAATAATTGAAGTTTTGGGGACCATTTGTACTACTACTTTTATAAATCAACATAAATTCTTGTCTTCTGATGGTAACTAGGACTTAGAGGGGCCATGGCATTTGCACTTGCTCTACAGTCTGTCCATGAACTGCCTGACGGACATGGAAAAACAATATTTAGCACCACTACCGCCATTGTTGTTTTGACTGTATGTTATTTCTCTTTTTGATTCTCTCTTTGACATTAGAAAGGTCATAAAGAATATAGAAAGTACTCGTTTCACTAAAAAGTGAAGTTACCTTGTTTTCTTCTTTCTGCAATTAGGTGTTGTTAATTGGAGGATCCACTGGAACTATGCTTGAAGCGCTTGAGGTTGTGGGTGATGGTCACAGTAATGAATTGGAAGTGAGTTTACACATAATCTTTGTGCTTCCTTTCTTCTCTTCACATGGAAAATGTGCCTCTTCAATCCAACAACAGTTCGGGCAGTGGTATTTTAATGTTATGGGTTTGGGCAAGTGAGTTCCCAGAAGCATTAATAATGACAATTCTGATTTTGGCAGACAGTTGAACCTTTGGTACTGGTTCATTTTGGCCTAAACTAATTGGCATTCTAGCTGATGACTTTGGTTAAAGAGTTTACTGAATGATTTGGACTATCAATTAATAAATAAATCTTAATAAGGACAAGGGGCCAGTTCAACCAGATACAAAAGTTTTAGAGGTGTTATGAACCAAATAAAAGTTCAGGTCCAAATCAAATGAGGGCAAAATCAGCTTTTTTCTTCGATCTCTAATTCTAGGTTGACTAGATCGTAATTTTCCCTTCTTCTGTTGCTATGTAATTTGGTCATATATTTCCATATGGCAACTTAATATCTATCTTAATTTTTCACTGATCACATTTAATCTGAACAGAGTTGCATGCACTCTTCTTTTTTATTATTTTGTGCAGAGCTATGAGGAACATGATGGGTATGTGGCCCCGACTTTCGAGGAAGGTGCTTCATCTCAAAGCAATTTGAGGACAAAACTCAAGGAGTTCCATAAGACGTCTCTCTCTCTCTCTCTCTTCGTCCCTCCCTCCTTTCCTCTTTCTCTGATCCTGACATAATGCTTACCAGTTTTAATTGTTGTGTTGCAGTGCGACATCGTTCAGTGAGCTGGATAAGAATTTCCTCACTCCATTTTTCACAAGCCAAACAGATGATGATTTAGAAGATTTTGGTACTCTCTTCCTCTCAATGTTTCTTTTGTGTTCAACCATTACACACTGCCCCTTGTGAATTTGGGTCCTTTGGTTTTTGATACCAAATAATTCATCTTTCGAAATCAATGGAAGATTACAATACTGGATTAGTTATCCTTCTTTCTAACTCGCTTCCCTTGGCTTACACTTTTGGCTTTGCCGGGTATAACTAAATTTCATAAGACTATTAATCCAAGTCTATACGCAACTAGAAAAGTTTAATTAAGCAAACATTATTAACAAAAATTGCAAACAGAGTTCAGCATTTACCTTGCTCAGCTATGTGGCTTTGCTTATATTAGGTTTCTAGTAATTAAAGTACTGAGCCTTGATATCACTGTCTTCCCAAAAAAAAAATTGCAAGTAGGAAGGTACAAATATACCAAACACAGAGATGTGAGAGCAAATTTGGCAGTTTTTAATTCACGCCCCTTTTTAATTAAAACTCAGGTGGCTCTCAACAATCCAGGAGAGGGGGATTCTATGATCTTTAATGCAAAGATCATGAAAGCCAGGAGGTCAATCCACTTATAGCTGAAAGGAAAAAAGACATAGGCAGTATTGTTTGTATATACATAACTTAGATACCTCACGAAATCTCAGATTAGCTTCATATTGAAAAATGTCTGTTCTGTTTTTTCTTTATTAAAAGAGATGATTTTTATAATTTTCTTTTTATCAATGTAGTTCTGTCATTATTCTGGCAGGCATTTAAGTATTTAAAACCTCCTCCCCCGACCTTAACCAAAACCAGAATAAAATACTAATAATATGAGAAAACTCTCAGCCCAAATGCGGGAAACATATCTCATTTTCCAGGAGGCGAAGAAAATGGTTGTCTGCTTGTCTGGGCCTGGACCATATTTCCTGATCCAGGTAGGTTTCATGTCTAAGATGACGTTGGATTGGCTTTGTGGTTTTAGATAAATTTGCATTGCAGATGTTATGCTTGAGTTCCTCGTTTGGGTTTCGGACTGTTTCAAGTCATCATCTTATAGACGATCTTGATTTGTAGAAATGGTTCTTGTGCAGGACATCCTAACTCTGAATTCTCCGATAGTAACATTATTATGGTTGGTTGTGCAGAAGTTTCAATTTTACAGAGCTCAAGTACCAAAGTATGCTCTAGGACTTCAAACTAGACCATACGATTAAATTTACATAAAAGAGTTCTCTGATTTCAAATTAGATTGATCCGATTTGTTAGTTTTATACTAAAATTTGATTTGATTTAGGACAATAAAATATTATATTTTGTTTAAAAAAGTAGCTTATAAACTCGTCTTAAACAAACTATACGGGTTCATATGGCCAGACGGTTGAAGGTCATGGCATGCATTGTGTGTTGACTGAATGGAATTGGTCTTGGTGAGGCCTGAGCCTGCCTGCCGTGAGCAGCGCGCTTCACGTTCTCTGTCCGGGTGGATTGGATTCTGTGCGGCCTTTTTAAAGCTAGGATGAAGTTATCAATCAATCAAGATCTAGCTATTAGTTCACTATGTTGCATCACCTACACATCTGTCTGCACATTATCGTTGTATAAAATACCTAGAAGAAAATTTGGTATCAATCAGGAAAAACGGAGAGGAGACACTGAGAGCGAAATGTACATGGACATCCAATATAATACAAGGAATTTCTGTATTCGATCATTGTTGTTATCTTTCATCACATGAAAAGAGTCCTGTTTTTTTAAGTTTGAACTATTCGATTTCAAACAAGTGATTCAAATCAGATCGATTGATGTTCTTTTAGCGACTTTTTATATGATTTGATCCGTTCATTATAGACCAGATAGTCCGCATTTATGTTGAAAAGGAGAAATATTCCAATAAGAGGTGGTGATTTATTCAATGATGATAGCATACAAATACTTTCGTTTAATTTGTGGATTAATTTTTTTTGGCTGACTGATCGACCTCCATTTCGAATTGATGCAACCAACTGGTCACGATTATCTGCAAAACCACCTACAACTAAAGCTGAAAATTGATGTAGAACCAGCAAATGTTGCTTCTGGTATCAGAATTTTTTTATGACTTCATCTCTATTGGTACATATGTTAGCTTAGCTTATGGTTGAATTGATATGATTGAAGTTGATGTCTCGCAACACTGCTCTCTATCTTTTGTGTCAGGTGACTGTAACTTAAGGAATGAAGGCAATTAATTTTTAGCGGGCATAACCTTAATGGGCGAATTCAAACCAAATTTGAGACAATGTAGATGACATTTGAAGATTCTAACTTATCAGATCAATGATTAATTGATGACTAAACTGCAAGAAAACCTTGAACAATATTTATTGCCATATTGAACCAGTTTGGTCTGGTAATGTCTAAATGTAATTTACTATTACCTAGCGAACCTGAACTTAACCCAAGGACCAAGGTAGCATACCTCTATGTACAAAATTTATAAACAAAGCTATTCATGAGTCAAAAATAATATATAAACAGTCATAAACGATATTAATGGCCGCATGTGAAACTATTTAGAAATCAAATAGAGACATTATGCACGGAATTCAGCACCATTAATCAAAACATATGATTTGCATACAAATTAATACTGAAATATTTGCAATGACACTGAATTGTTTTACGTGAAATTTTGTAGAGGAGAGATATTTAATCGCCTAACTTTTTTTGTTGCAAATTACTCGACTAACTGTTGATCCTTATAATAGACTTATGAGTAGTAAATTAACTCACAAACTTGGTTTGAAGCATACCTTTCAATCACACGTAGATAGACCAAATAGAGGCCAAAGATGCAACCAAAGCCAAAAAGATGGGATTCCCCGAGAGAAAATCAACCATTACAGACTTAGTAAATCATGTTCTGGAATCCAACTAATAGTTGTACTGATGGTAACTATTTGAATTTTAGGAGGTTTTGAGTTTAAATTCTGATGAACACATTATGACGATAGACTTGTAAATTTTCTCCATCACTAAAATATAAATCATGACTTAAAGCGAGACAAGGGAATGCTGGAGGAAAGATGGCAAGAGAATTTCATAGTTTTAAGATTGAGTCCAGCAGGTGAAGAAAGCAAATTCGTTTTAGGAAAGATGAAGAGAGGAATTGAGGAGCAAGGCGATACAACGGATTTTTTATTCTCAGTTTTATACTGAATTGCATTTTGAGAATGTCAAGTACTGTTTGAACAAATAAAATTGACAAAGGGCATCTAGGCGGACTAAAATACGAAGATGAGGAGTACGACAAGCAATCAACTCTCGTGGGGCCCAGTGAAATAAAGTAAATATAATCTATTCTTTCCGTTGCGAATTCCAATCCGACCGTTACTCTTTTGAATTTGAGTTCTTGTATGAACTCGGAGTATGCGTAGCAATTTTTTAAAGATACCATTAGCTTTAAAGGTTGCTAGCAAGTTATCTACACCATTATAAAGCCATGTCCATACGACATTTCATGAGCCGTACAATGACGTGAACGGTCCACAGTGATTCCAATCGATTATTGTTTCGACCCCACATATCAGAGAATAACTCCGTACACCGACTGTGTCTCATGTTCAATTTATCTCTAAAGATACTCGAACAGTGCACTTTAAACCCTTCTCTCTCAAAAGAAACAAATCGGAGGAAATCAACACACTCTCAACAAAAACCTCAATTGTTTTAAATGGGATTTCCCTCTTTCCGAAATTAGGTCTTCTTTCTTGATCAGAGAAGGCTAACTCAATTCTGAGAGTATAAACCCTTAACGAAAGGAAATTCATGGTGACCTCAGCGAATCCTCCACTACCTCCTACGCCACAACCACCTCCTCCGTCCACCATTGCCCGAAGGGCTCGCCGTGGGTTCCGTGAGGTGAGCTCGAGATACCTCTCCACCCCTCTCCACCCTAGCCCCAGCCCCAGACCAGGGGCAAATCCTTCTCCCAGAAGAACCCCTTCCCGATCTGGATCCGAGTATGGGTCTGAATCCGAGAGTGAATGGACTGATGAGAACCGCCGCCCAACCCCCTTACACCAATCCAGATCTGTTAACGGAACATTCTACTTCACCTCTGAAGCTAGACCGCCTAACAATCGAGTTGTACACAAACTGTTTGTTGAGAAGTCTGATGCTGAATCCCGCCCTCCTGAGGACTCTAGAAGGCGGCCTAGGCCAGGCACGCCCAGTTTATCACCTAAGACGCGGAACCCGGTGAGACCAAAACGGGCACCCGCCTCGCCACGCCCAGCAAGACCTGAGGATGATTGTGGGTCAGATGTTGAAACTTGCAGTGTAGATAGCTGTAGCAGTGGTACACAAAGTGGTAGTTTCTGCAACAGCCCTCCTATAACCGGTACCAACATGAGAAACCGGGCAGGAGCAGCTACTGATCTGAGGTCATCATTGTCTCGTGTGGAGTCTTCTTGTCGGGTTTCAAACCCGTTGGTATGTCGGTCATTGAATTCGAGTCTTTCTGGTTCTCAAACAACAGGATTTGAGAATGATAAGACCATGGGAATGGAAACAAGGAGGGTGGTCTCAGGGAAACCACCACAACGGCCAGTTTTAGGGTTAGAAGTGAAAAAATTAAAAAAAGGGAAAAGAGCGGAAGAAGAAGCACACAGTCTGAAGTTGTTGAATAACAGGTTAATACAACTGAAATTTATGAATGCAGAGGCAGGTGCTTCAACAAAGACTAAAATGCTTGGGATGGAGGTATTATTGTTTCTTTATTGTTTTTATCTAATTGGTTTCATTTTTGGGATAGTAAATCTGACATGGTTTACTGGGTATGCCAGGAACAGTTTAGCTTACTACGACTGGAGTTTCTTAGATTGAATACAACATCTGGCAAAAGTTACCATAAATAACTTTCATGTGTGTGTGCATGGGTGATTCCAATTTTCTAATATAATAAGATAAATGTTGATATTTGTTCCCATTTAGGCTTCCTCCTAATTGCAAAAGGAGGCTAGCATCATCTCTGCTGAGCAATATGCATGCCACAATTAAAATGCTAGACTAGACTGTTCAATATATACTGGTGATTTGGTATCAATTGGCACACTACTTGTTTAGTTGCAATGACCATTCATGGAAGTGCGAACACCATGTTCATATGCAAAGAACCTCAAATATTGAAATATATGGTTTTTGTTGGTTTTTAAATAGAAAGAGCTTTATGGAGCTTCAATTGGAATCTCAGAGCTACGTGACCGAGTAAATGAGAAGAGAATTCAATTGGATTGCTTGAAAAGAGGGATGAAGTTGAGTTCAATCCTCGAGTCTCAGGTAAAGAGTTTATATTAAAATGGGGTCAAAAGTAATTTAAGTATAATTCCATGGGTACCGCGCCTTAAACCTATCCTCTAATTTCTTTAGACTACCTTCTTTTGTTTTACTGTTTATATACAGTTTGAAATTGTGGAAAAGAAATGCACTGTGGTCATCTTTTGAAGAAGATGGGGGGATGTATGGGTTCAGAATGTTTTATAGGACACTAAATAATGATCCCTAGGTTTTATGAGGTTATGCATAATACTTCTTGAATTGAAGGGTTAATCATGATACTTTTGCGATTGTTCAGGTGTACATATGAATGCAAATTTAAGGTTAAGATAAGTTTGTACCCTGGAATACACAAAGAGCAACCTATTACGTTGCTGCTGTACTACAAGGCAAATTCAAGCCCCAATGTTTGTTTTGTAGTACTTGAGGGATGTATGGGTTCAGAATTTTTTATAGGACACTCAATAATGATCCCTAGGTTTTATGAGGTTATGCATAATACTTCTTGATTTGAAGGGTTAATCATGATACTTTTGCGATTGTTCAGGTGTACATATGAATGCAAATTTAAGGTTAAGATAAGTTTGTACCCTGGAATACACAAAGAGCAACCTATTACGTTGCTGCTGTACTACAAGGCAAATTCAAGCCCCAATGTTTGTTTTGTAGTACTTGAGGGAGTTTTTGGAGTTTTGAATTTGCCAAAACTTCCCACTGTTACTCCGATGAATAAGTGCAAGTAAAGGGTTGTTTGGCCCTTCAATCTATTTTCTTTATCTCTAAAAAATAGAAAAGCAGGAAATTTTTTTTTTGGATCCTGCAAAAACCCAAATATCGACATATACAAGGGAGTCTACCCATTCACATGTCCTGTCACGTAGAAGTTATCACATCTACAATCTGCAAAAAAAAAAAAATTCTGTAGGCCTCCTTTGCAGCTGCATCGTTAAAAAACACATATGTTTCATATTTTTTTAGGTTTAGGTGGGGGGAGAGGGGGAGAGAGGAGTACTATGTTGTATATAGTTAAATGCTTTCTAACCTTAGCACATTGAGTTATGTTGAGAGGAGAAGGGATATGTTTTTTTTTATCTCAATTATTTAATGTACTATGTTGTATTTAGTTATATGCTTTTTTTATCTTGTCTTATTTTTTTAAGCTTTAGCACGTCAAATTATGTTGAGACTTTAACGAAATTATAACTTCTTTTATTATTTAATTATTTTCTTCAGATGGCATATTTGGATGACTGGGATGCAGTTGAAAGTGACCAAGACGAATCTCTGTCTGGCATGATCACAGCTTTACAAAATGCTGCTGTTCGGGTACCTGTTGGTAGTGATGTGAAGGTAAGATTTTTTTTCTAAAGCCCTACATAGCAAGGATAGCAATATCATGTAGTCACATATTAATAACCATCTATTCTGGTATAAACTAACCAACATGTAATCAAGCATTGTTAAGGTTAGATGTACAACTAAACATTGAAATTTTGCAATTGTTTCTATATCATATCTTGATCTTATCTGTGGAACTTGTACGTCATGTACTGGCCTCGATGAAACCTGTACTGGTTGGTCACTGGGTGCATGATTGAGGATAACTTAGCTAATAACTTTATGTATCGACGATTTTAGTAACACTGTTGTTGCTATATGTTTAGATCTTATACTTTTACTTGTTTTATTTTCAGGCTGATGCTATAGAGATAAAGGAGGCTCTGAGTCGTGCTATAAAAGCTTTGGAGCCTTCATCGAGCTGTCTGCAGAAATTTGTACCAATGGTGAGTAAGACTTGCTAAGTAATGAGGTTTGGTTGGCAATTTGTACCATTGTACATCATAGTTGTAAAAAAAGTCAAAGAAATTCCATCGAGAATACAGAAACACCAAATTGGAAAACATAGCAGACATGGAAACTAATTTGATATTTTACCGGTAACAACAAAAATGTCTTTTTTTGTGAATTTGCAGAAAGCCATTCTTATATTTCGTCATTCACTATTCAGTGCAATAAATCCTACTAATGTGTGATTCACTATTCCAAAACTATTAATTTATCAATACTTGGAAACAGAATAATGCTAACTACTACTCTATTGACAATCATTCTTGTTATTTTCTCATTAAGCCTTTCATATGGTAACGTAATGTGAAAACACTGTATAGACAGTGAAAGCAAGGGTATATAGTTAGGTTGGATTTTTATTTAAAGTAAATACAAAATAACCACAGTGGTGAGTGTTCGGGAATTCCAAGATGGTATAGCGGCATTTTGCAATTTTAAGGAAGTAGTTAACATTTTCAGATCACCACAACTATCTTATTTTATGTATTTCATTTATATATAAGGCGGAAGAGGTGGAAAAAATAGCCTTGGATTTAGCAAAGGTAACCACTAAGGAAAGAGAATCTATTGAGGAGTGTGGTAATCTACTGGCAGTGGCTCACAATTTGCAGGTAATCTTATTTCTTTTGTTAACTAATTCCCATTTAATCCACTCGCGAATTATGCATTATTATGCATCATGTTTTTTGAAAGTTCATGAAATCATCTCGGTACGTTAATGGGGTTTGGGCAGTTTTTGTGATGAGAATTCTTTTGAATGCTTCACTTATATGCCACCTTTCATTGTGAAAGCACCTTGACAGAATTTCTTAGTTAATACCAAGGTAAATATCACAAAGAGATCCCAAAATATTATATTATATGTTTGTTCAAAATCCAGATGTCTTGGTGGACTTTGTCTTTCCCACTTCCATCCTTAATGTTCCTTATATTAAACTGTCTAAGTGAAACTAATATTACATTCCAAAACCATAGATTCTAACCCGATTCTGTGTATATCTTATGTATATGATGAATCAGTAATAAGGTGTGCCATTTCTCTTTGGATAAAAAATCTGCCATTTCTATATATATAAATTTGTTTAGAAATTGTGAATATGAATGTTTCTGTTTTTTCAAGAAACAATTATATCAACAGCACACAACTATTAATCAGTGCCTGAAAAGCCCTCATCAGAAGGGCATTTGCGATGCCTTTTTTTATGCTGCAACTATTTTAATGTACAGGTTAAGGAAAGCAGCCTCAGAAGTACGTTGATTCAGTTAAAACAGCACAGTTTACAAGCCCAAGAATGTGAAAACTTTTAGTTTATAAGAAGAGATCTGTCTGCGCACTGTTTTTCTGTTAGTCTTAAATTCAAGGATACCAAAGAAGTAAGCTGAAATGGGTTTTGTGTGTCCGGAGGAGAAGGGGGCGGAGGGTGGTCATTGCAATTAATTCTTCTAGTAAATATCTACTCCTTTCATTCATTTTTTATGGAAACAGAATTTGCAAATTGGTGCTCATTTCTCTATTGAAGTTCGCAGAAATGGAAATAAAACAGAAAGTTCTATTCATACTCCGTATATACTGTGTTCTTTCTTCATATTTATAGTAATGCCAGTAGACATGCCATGGTCAGAGCTTGTCATATAGAAAAAACTCGGTGATTACTCTGATACGCATATAATCACATATTTTCCAAAGAGAATTCTCCTTGTAAAGGCAACATGATTAATACACGCCATTTGGAGATAATAATAATAATAATAATAATACACGCCAAGCCTTAACCACCGCAAAATTTGAAAAAAAAAATACAAAAATTGAGTTTAAAAGTGTTTGAAGCAAAATCCAACATGCCAATTTATTAATGAAACTGGAGGGCTCGACTCTCTTTTTTCTCTAAAAAAACAGCTTATTTCATAATAGATGTTTTTTTTTCTAAAATAGAAGTTTAATCAACATGTAATAAATAATTATATCAGTAAAAACATAACTTTGGTTTTCACAATTAATTGCTACCAGCCAGTAGACTCCCCTCTAGGCCATACTGCTTTGGATCGTCACTCTGATCAAGACTATTACTGCCAGTTTCAAATGTGATTATTTTTTTTTGAGGGATCAAATGTGATTATTGAATACGACATTCCCTCTGGTTCACACTCCACTCAGACGCCATATTTTGGAAAGGGGAGTGCAATTCTACACGCACAAATTAGACTTTTGAGTGCTGAACTTCTTAAATTCCCGTTTTATCCTTACTCTCTTTGTGACTTAATTAGAAAACAGAGAAGACAGCTAATAAAATAAGCGGGCCCAATCCACCTTCTTTTCCTAAGCCAATGAATAAAAGAACCAATAAAGAAAACTAATAAAAGAATCAATAAAGGAAAAGAGCTAAGATTTTTTTCTTTTTTTGAAAAGCCCTTAGCCCTTAGGCATGCATTGAAAGTATGAAAAGTAGTACATCATTACATAAAATTGTTCACTGCTAAATAAAAATAAACTGAAAGCTAAATAACAACCCCTAGTTGCTGGTACCGTTTTACTGGCATGAAGCAAATCTAACAATTCTAACAACTTTGAGCAATTACACTTAGCCAATTACAATTCTAACAACTTTGAGCAATATATCAGCTAAATTATCTGAAAGAACTCTAATTTTAAGTGTGCCACTGTGTTCGAGAGGTATGTACCACTCCCTGTTTGTCCCTACTTCCTTGCCCAGTTCACAATCAGATGTGGTGTCTGCAGGGCCTCTCAGCCGTTCTCCATGATGGTAATTCCAGCTTTTGGTTCTCATGTATTGCTTCCACCAAAACCTTACAATCTGACAGAATTGTGTACCTGTTACCACTATCATATATATCACTTAAGTAGCAACTTAAATATTAGTAAACAGAACCAAATTCCCCAAAAAGAATAATAAAAATTAAAGCTTGACTCAACATATAGCGTAATAGGCCAACAACTAATAAAAATGAACAATTCAAACTTCACACCAGAAAAAGCTTGAGTGTTTAACCCTTTCTGTTATAGGTTGAACAATTAAAAAACTTTCTTTTATTCACAACTATCATAAATACCCAAAAATGTACGTTGCACCCGCTGTTGCAGCAACTCAAGCTGCATTTTATACTTTTATATTTTAGAGAATGAAAACGTACACCCGTCAACAACATGGTTTGATTTGAACAAGAACCGCCACTACAAGATGCCTATTCTGTCAATCACTCAGCAGCCTGCTATATTAGAAAGTTGGATAGTAGAGAATCATAACTCAAGTCAACATTTAAGATAATATGAACCATATACTGCATGTATTGAACTTAATTACTTGATTGAGAGAGATGTCAGGGGATTTCTTCTGCATCTTCCAAATCATGTCTTTGCTTTGGTTGCGCGTCAGCCCATGCTTTTCTTACTTCAATTAACTATATGATACTTTGATCCTTGTCTACTCTGACAGCAAAAATCAAACATCTAAAGCAAACATACCAGGAAGAAGAAAACATTTTACCTTGAAGGTAGCCTTGAGACGCCTTTCGGGGAGGCGATCGGGTGCCAATGCTGGCTCAGTAATTGTCGTCTTTGTCAGAGCATCATCCACCGAGTGAGCCTCAATGATTGAATCATCCCTACTGGTATTGCTAACAAGCACCATTTTCTCGTACTCCTCCTCAACAGCCATCCTGCTTTGCCATTTTTTCGTTGCCTCTGCCTCTTGCTACAGCCTCTATTGTTCTTCCTCTTGCCTTTTTGCCAAATCTGAGGCAGTCATCTATTACCAAGTATTAAAGAATAAAATATGTTTTCAACATCCACTCAAAACTTGTAAAAAACTGGATAATAAACACAATAGTCTTTATATTTTCAAATTGCTTTTTGTTTCTGAATTTGCAATTGACATAAAAAGTTCCCCAAGTGGCATCTAATGAAAGTCCTTTTGTTAATTTTCTCTTTATCACCAGTGTTGTTAAAATCTGAGGTATGAGTCAGGATACATTGACTATACGCTTTGACCTCAACTATATTCGATCGATATTTAGCTTTAGTTCAGTTCAATTAGGGCACTATAACTCAGATTACAACCAAAACTTCAACGCAGCTTCAAGAGCAAGAGTTAGACGAAGAAACCCATTGGAACAGGAATGGAAACCGTAGATTATTTAGGGCCGTTCAAACTTTCATATCTAAAATTTCTATTCAACCAATTTGCTCAACTGCCAGCAGCTTCATGGGAGAGAGAGAGAGAGTTGCCGAGCACTGGTTGTTCCCAAGAATTGTCGTGCACGTGTTGTTTAAATAAAAAATAATTTCTCATTTATATATTTTCTGAGGAGGCTTGAATTCAGACAAAATCACAAAATTATAATGCAAGGAACAGAGTAAGTCCTTCACCTCGACATAGCGAGCGGAGCCGATCGGAGCTAAGAGTGCGGTATCGTTGGAGCTCGAAGCATAGAGTCTTTACCTCCATCTCGATCGGAGCACGACGGTGAGCAAATCCTACCGTCGGAGCGCAACGACTATCGGACGAAAACGGATCCGATCGTGAAGAGAGATGGATAAAGAGGTAATAGGTGTTTAGGAGTGTAAATAAGTAGGATTAGTTGATTAGGGTAGTTTACATTATTTTATGAGAATAAAATAGTTTAGATCTAAGGAGGAGGATTTGTTGTAACACGTTTTTTTATCAATGAAATTGTTAGTAGGCATTTAAAATTACTAACCTTAAAAAAAAAAGAAACATAGTAAGAGAATGGGCAGATACATACCTGTTGTTTTTCAGGAGAGGATGATGGAGCACTCTAAGCCTTCGTAATGGAGACATAGTGATACAGGAGACGATGAAGTAGAGGAAGGAGACAAAGAGCGAGAGGTAGGGAAGAGAAAGAAACTTTTCCTATTCTTATTAGTTCTTTTAGGGCATGTTCGTTTGTCACGGGATTATACGGGATGAGATTTGATGGGGATGAGAATCCATTTTTAAAAAAGTGGGAACCCATAAATACGGATACGCGTGGGATTAATTATGAGAATGTATTGAAATGAATATTCGATTATACTGTGTGATTAATTATGGGAAATCTTAATTTATTTTAAAAATATGTATTTCTATTTAAATTTCTCACCTATTTAAAATAAGGAAAATAATTGTAAAAAATAATTATGTTATTTGTAATTTCAATATATAGAGGATCAATAAGCATGTAATTTGTACAAAAAAAAATTATAATTTGTAATTTCTATAATCATGTTATTATGTACAACCGTATTCGAACCATTGATTTGTACAAATAATTATGAACAAAAATAATTACGTACAAATAATTTCTATATACAGAAAATCAATAAGCATGTAATTTGTAATTTATATAATTATGTAATTATGTACAACACCAATTTGATTTGTACAAATAATTTATATATAATTTGTATTTGTAATTGTATATTTAAAAAAAAAAAAATCTGGTCCGGACACTGGCCATGTGATTTGTCCCACAAGTGAAAATGGAATTTAGTAGAAGCTCCTTATATAGGATGTGTTCGGTAGACAGATTTTGAGTGGGAATTTGTTGGGATTTAGACGGGATGGAATTACAATCCCGAGTGTTATTTGACGAGTCAATTTTTTATCCAAATATTTTTTTAGGAAACTTCCGCAATTCCCCATTTCAGTGCAATTTGAAGGGTACAAATGATAGTGTTAGTGTCCTAAAGCAAATGTTGACTCTATAATTTGTGTTTATAGAATGATTGAATTGTTCAATTTGTTCCTAGAGTTTTATATTACTTAGTTCATTCGAAGATGATAGTCATGAGTTATGAGATAACTTAATGAACTAAGAGTAGTATCATCTAAATATCCCTAATCAAAGAATTAGCAAGGGACACTAATTACATATATGATTAGCATGAGAATTAGTCATTTGATAAGATCAAATCGGAATGGTTCCGGTCTAATGTCTCATGAATGCATATAAGGGTTTATATGGCATTGGATTGACCATACAGGAACATCAAATGACTTCTGTGTTTCGTGTCATTGATAGTTCATGTGGTGTCGTTATCTTAAGTCTGAGATGTTCAGTGCTTCATGCTCGAGAAATATATGTTTGTGGTTGATGCCTAACGCTCACCGTAACTGGGAGTCATGAGGGTATCTTTTCGACATGTATAGACCCGTGTTGTGGAGTTCGTGAAATCAATAAGACTAATATCCCTTAGCACATCCGGCAGTATGTTGTATGAGTGATGATATCTTTTGGGCCCCTTAATAGAATCAGATTATACAACATGCAATATGATCCCGGTTGATCATAAGTATAATTGATTCATGGATCAAAGAAACATAATCGATAAGTTGACAAGAATGACACAATCCTATCTTGTGCTTCTCATTAGAGATATCATGAGATATTGGATACGACACAGGCAGTGTTATACACATTGTCTATGTTGGATCGCAATGATGTCTGGTTACATATCGTCTATATCATTTGAGTTGTCATGATGCATTGCTAGATGCCAATCTTGACTTATGGGAAAAAGTTTCCATTGCCAATATGATACGGATCCAAGAAGGTCACACCGACAAGGGCTCCAGTCGTTTCATCATATAAGTATATAATGCCACTAGTATACTATAAGATAGTATACATCAAATCCTAAAATACTTAGTTATGCAGGTTCATAATAAGTATTCACTCAACATACAAGAAGTATAAAGATGATTGATTAAATCTATTTTGTACACAAGAAGATTTAATCATGTGAGGATTAGTCGAATCCATTTAGTACACAAGTATGTACAAATGATGATTCGATTAAATGAGGAAATATATTTAATTAGATTAAAAATATTATGGAGTTGATCAATCCTGCTATTTTAGGCAATTAGATTGTACCATGTTATAGAGGATTGAGAGACGAGTGCGTGAATATGCGGTATGCATAATTTGGATTTACGGTTCAAAAAATATAGCCAATATAGTGGAGAGGTTGAAGTTTGACTAGATGAGGTGGCTGTTAGGTTGACTTGGTCAACTAAATGAGAGGGAGAGAGTTGCTTAATAGTTAAGCAAAGTATTGAATGATTATTGGATAAACCATTGGTCCATTGAACCACTCTAATGTATGATTACCATGTAGTCCTTCATTAATTCATATTGTTGAGATATTATGCAAAAGCAATATGGTAAAGTAGAAAGTCTATTTAAACATGAGACCCCTCCATCCATCATCAAGTCAATCATCAAATTTTTTATCAAGATTAGATCTAGATCAAAGAGAGCTCTTCTCTCTCTCACACACACTTCCACCTCATTCTCTCTCTCTTCCCTTGGCCGACACACCACCACCCCGCCATTGACCGCCGGCTTGCCACCTGTCTGGCTCGCCGCTGCTGGCCCGTTGTCGCTCCACCCAGCGCCATTGTTGCTAGGCCCGAGCTCGCCTAGGCCTCCCCGCACGCCTCTCCTCTACCTTGGCCCTATCCGCCTAACTACGGGCCTAGCCGTTTGCTCTAGTCGGTTGTTGCCTCCTCTCTCTTCTCTTTGGCCGATCGGCCTTATGCCTTGATCAGGGTTTAGCTACTCGATTTGATCGATCTATTGAGATCCAGATCTTGTGTAGTTGATTGATTGAGGAAGGTTTGATTTCTTCTTGTTTTGATTCGGATTTTCGATCTCTCATTTTTGCTCCTTTCTCTTTGGTGATTGATTGTAAGACTAGATCACTAGTTTGATCTAGATTGGGATTGAGGATTGAATCTATGAGGTTGTGTTGATTGAGAATCGGTTTGATCAATCCAAAAGGGGTTTTGGAGTTGATAGACCGTTGTGATTCGATTGGGGCAGGCGAGTGGATCTAGCAATCACACGAGCTAGCTATTCGATTACCCCTTGGTGTACACCTCTTGGTTTTCCTATTTTTGAAAGATGAGAAGAAGCGAGCGCATTGTGAAAGAGATAGCTTGAGGCACCCAAGCCCATCACCTCGCAAGAGGACAAGGTATAAACTATAAAACACTTGCTTGATAGCTCGTGTGGCGCGATCCTGCATGTGATTGATTGCTTGTTCTACAGTAAGATTGTGTGTTGCATGTTAGTAAATTTTTAAAATGTACCTTCTAGCGTGCACTATACCCAACAACAAAATCCTGAAGTCAGGTCAAACTTTTGTTTTCCCATTTCTTCTCTCTCTTGAGGGGTCCACATTTCTCTCATTTTAAGAAATGATCTTTCTCTCTCTCATCCACGTGAGTATCAATTTCTTTTTTTTTTGTCCTAACAAATACAAATCATGATATGTATATATAGGGGCTGTTCGGCAAGGAGGATTAAGGAGTTGAGGATTATAACCTTAAGGTCTACTAAGGAGACCATGTTCGGCGATTGAAAAATTAAGATTGAGGAAGGATTAAGAATAAAAACTATCTATTTTATTATGTATGAGTTAAAGACCAATATGCTCATTATTAAAATACTAATTTGTTATATAATAGATTGATGACGTTTTCCACTATATTTCATTCACAAATATAAAGACAAATTAATTTAAAAAAAAAAAGAAAATGAACTTAATTTACAATGAAATCTGGTGATACAAACCTCATCAGAAAATGAACTAATATGCCTCTTATCTATTGTCCCTTACAGCACCTAGAGGGGGTGAATAGGTTTATCTAAAATTTAACTCTATCTACTAAGTATCTAACGTATAAATTAAATCTAAGTGTATGTGTGTGTTAAAGTGTAGTTCTTAGCGGAATTAAGAACTTGTATGTAAATGAATAAATAAATAAATAATAAAGTGTAGTAAATTAAATAGATATAGTTAGAGAAAGTGTGACACAGAAGTTGGTAACGAAGTACGGCCTCTAAAGGACCTACGTCTCCGGGGTAATGCAACATTGATAGGCGCGCATTTCTATTATCCAATAAAGAAAGGAATACAGGTTGTGACTGGTACGAGACAACCCTCCTTCGGTCCACACAAACAACAGGTAGAGCGCAACAGCTCAAAAGAAAGTAAGGTGAGCACACATGCTCTGATAAGAGCGAGCTCCTAGGCTCTAAGTCCAAACAATCACTACTCTCACTTTAATCTCACTCTGGATTAATTTAGGTGGAGTATATTTGAGGTTGCTGGAAAGGATTATAAATGGTTTAAGCACAAGCAATAATGGACTAGCTAACCCTCAAATGATTTCTAAAGTGGAGGCGCAAATGTTATACTTCTGTGTAAATTTTAGAGGAAGAACCGATCCTCTATTTATAGTGGTGGTTTTGGATCTCCCAAATGGAGAAACAAATTAGGATTTTAGGTCACACCCATAGTGATAAAGTTTCACTATGGCTGAGGCAAATCTCAAGATTTGCAGAATCGGAATTTGCCAGGTTTGCTTGTGCTTAGATACCACTATTAGCCTGCCTGATTAATTCATATTTTGAATTCAAACTTCTAGTCATGCAACGGCTATAATCAGGCAGTCACAACCTCAGATCTACTTTACCCTACATTTAAATAAAATTTACAACACAAAAGATAAAATATGATCTTCATAATCTTCATGATCTTGATATTCATATGATCCTCCATATTCTTTATGATTCAGCATTCCGTCAATATCCGACATTTTAAAAGGCTTGCGTGAATCTTCCATCCGATTATATGCATTAAATCTTTCCTTATAGTTCGAGAAGATCATATAACATATTATCTTGTGCAGCTGGTCACGTTCTGACTTGTCATGATGAATATTTTGACTTTCTTTGACCTTCAGACACGCCTTATTATGCCAACTTGTCATGATAAACACCGCTGACTTTTGTTGACCTATGGCCGTAATTCTTAAACCTGCACATATTCTTAAATAGAGAAACTGTAAAATTCAATAGCTATGTTTTGCAAATTAGTCAAACAACACAGAAAATTGCTTACAACAACAATTTCCCCCTTTTGACGATTTGCAAAACATATACTGCTAGTAAGTGCATAAAGTTAATTCACCTTGTATATAACAGCGAATTTTTTTTCTTTTCTTGTATTTCTTTGTGTTTTCTTTATTTTCTTTGTTTGTTCAATGGATTTAGTACTAATGCATCTTGTGTTTTCTCCTCCTTTTTGGAAATCAGACAAAAGAAAAGGAAAAACATGAGATGGGGTACTCCCCTTCAAAATATACACTCCTCCTTAATTTAATAAAATTTGTAAATTAAGACGTAAAAATAATAAATAATGTTAGCATTTTACAGTTCAAGTTATGCATAGAGTATGATTTCATAAATAATTTTTAACAATTTAAATTTTGGCTCTAAGCATAAATGCAATTAGTCATATTCAACGACAATTCAGATTTTATTAAATTAAAGGGTTTTCATGTTCTAACTGCAAATTTTTATGGTAATTTGGTCATATATTATATAAAATTTGGTTATATTTATTGCCATAACTTTTAGGGGATTATTTTTAATTATATTAGAGGACATCTGAGGATTTTGACAATCTCAAATTGGAGTTTGTCCTTTAGAACAATTAATAGAGTCAGAACACTTTAAAGAGAACATTATAACCATACTCATAGATAGATATTATTACACAACATAAGAGAAATCAATCCTGACTACTACAACTTTTTATTCTACTAAATCTCTACTTATCAGAATTTTCTAACTAGTTTCTCTTGGGTTGTTAATAATTGTTTCTCTCTCTTCCTCTTCTTCTTCACACATGGGACATACCCATGACTCAAAATGTGGATCTTCTCTTCCTTGACATGGTAGTAAGATGCATCTATGATGAAACTCCCCAGTGCATTCATTGCAAAAATACGCCACTTCATTTACTAAGGGCTGATCACATACAAGACATATACTATCGAAAAAGACATTAAAGTTTTCCGATTCACTATCAGAAGACTCAGTGGTTCTTGGTGGAGTTTGGATTGGGTTATCAAAGGGTGTTTTGATTTGAAGATTGTGATTTGTGGAGTTTGGTGCCATGAAGGATTTTGAAAAGATGATCAATTGTTTGGATATGCAAGTATTGAATTTGGTATGGAAGAGAGTATAACGATTCTCTGGTTTATAAAGGAGATATTGGTTTCCGAATTTAATTCTCCTTGGGTTATGTGTTATGATGGTTGTTCAACACTAGTTTTCTCTGTGTATTCGATTTACTTTTTTCTGACTTGTCTTATCATGAATTGAATATATAGAAAGACGGAAGTAGATTGTCAGATGTATGTTTTGACTGACATATAAATCTTATTGGAAGACAGAGTTTCAAAACGGAGAATTGGATTGGAATTCTAATTAAAATAATTAATTCCTTAATCTGATAATGATAAGCTTAATAATCGTAGACTGTAGACCCTACCTAATTTTGACCAATTTAACCAGTGAACTCAAACATTTTCTTTTCCAAGTATTAGAGTTTAGTTTTTCCAAAAATTGTTTATTAGATTTGAGTATTTTTGGGAACATATTGTGAAGTTTTTAATTTGAGAGCCAGGAAAATCCAAAGAACTTGGATTTGTTTTGCGAATGACCTTTTGATCCTTGAGTTTGAGTCTTTGGTCTGTACCTTGACCTTCGAATAATTATTTTATCTATAGGTCTTTCACTTTTATATTCATAGTTAATTGACACAAATTTCTTAGGATGTTGGAGAACATCTCTGGGTAACTCATTTGGTTGAGCACCATTTTGACTTGTAGACTGACTATTAATAGACCTATAATACCAAATACCATTTTGATTTTTGAAATAATTTTCAGGTGGTTTATTTTTATTAAAAGTTGTACTTTTATTAGACTGAAATGTAATGTACTCATTGTCATCAAATTTTAGTTTTAAGAATTTATGCTTATTAAAAATTTGAGTATGTTCCCCTTTATCTATTGACTATCTAGAAAGTTGGATTTGAATGGGGAATTACCCTTCTCATATCCAAGACCAAGTTTATTCGATTCTCGGTCATCTATCTGATTTCAGAAAATATGGATCTAGCCTGATGACATTTGATAGTTCATCAGGTGATCTAGCCCTATTATCAGTCTCTAAAGTTTGAATTTTCACTTTTAATGTTTGAAGTTATTCTAAGTGTGTTGTACAACATCTTAATGTGTCTTTTGATTTTTGAATTATGAACTCATAATTTTTAAGTTTATATTCTAGGACTTTATTTAGGACCCTTATACTTTTAAGTTTACTATTCTTGTCTTGTATACTGTTAACTTTAATTCTTAGTGATCCTATTTCACCTAAGTGTAACTTATGTAGAACTGAGTCTAATTCTTTTACCTTCCATGATTGAAAGACAATTATAAAGCTAACAACGATCCGATACTGATACTTATATGTATAACCAATTAACCATATTATCTCTTCTACTCAAAATGGCAGTGGAATCATCAAGAAGAGGGTTTAACCTGGTTGTATTTTGATTTTTGAGATTCTTTGAAAAGAGAATGCTTGATTCACTGGTTTGTCTAGTTGTAATGGTCAGTTTAGAAAAATTTAATCTTTGGTTTAGGAATACCTTATCTGATGAGCTTGTCGATGTTGTATTTGTATCGACTTTCTTTTCTTGATGATTGATTTCCTCTTCTATCTCTTTGAGAGATTCGGTTGTTGGCTTATCGGTGATGTTTTCTCTAACAATGATCACATCTGCGTCGATCTTTTTATTTTTATCCGCTTCAGCCACCAGTGCAAGCTTGATTGGCTCACTGTCATCAAACTCTGTGCCAGAGTCAGCATGCATCACCTTCTTTTTCTTATAGTTATCACCATCTTACTTTTGTTTTGACTGACTTGGTTTGCTATTTTTATCTTTCCCTTAAGATAAGGAAATAGTGTTAGTAATCAAGCATTGTATGTCCTTCTTTGTGACATACAAAACATATTCCTTTCTCATTACTTCCTTCCCGTTTTTGGTTGAATTTTCGTTCGAACTCACGTAACCCTTTGAACACTCTCGTGAACACTTCATCATCTTTAGAGGACTCTTGTTCCAATTTTTTTAGGAACAAATTAGTTGAATTTGATAGAAGGATTTGAATAGTTTTGCATGTTGGACATTGTTTGTTCTTGAGCATAAAGGGCAATGGTTTTTTATTTTCCTCCTTCTTCCTCCCTGATTTGTTTGAGTTTTTCTTCGAAGCTCCTCAAATGTGTGTAGACTTCATCTGGAGTGTACGTTTTCATCCCAGAAAGAGCTTCAAGAGCGCCTTCTAGCTACCCCCATCCTGCTTCCCTATGCATAATACGCAGCAGTTTTCCTGCAATCTTTTCGTGAGAAAGTGATTCTCCAAGTTCAATAAATTCATTTTGTAAATGCATTATTCTATTATATATATTTTTTATGAACTCATTACTACCAATCCTAAAGGTTTCAAACTGAGTTTAAAGTCCAGTTATTTTGGTTCGTTTCATTTGAGGTGTACCCTCATACCTGTTTATAAGATTATCTCACATTTCTTTTGCAGTTCTAGCATTGGTGAAAACTGTAGTCCCTAACGTCACTTAGAGGGGGTTTAAAAGGAGTCTCAAAGACTCTTAGATATTTTTCGATTAATCCCTCTAAACTAACAAGTCAATCAAGCGTGTGCAAGTAAAGTAAATAGAGTAGAGTTTAGAGACAATTAACACGCAAGATGATAACGGAGTTCGACATAAAAAACCTACGTCTCCGGGGTAGAGCAATCTCATCGGTGCCCCTTTCCTATTACCCAGAAAGAAAGGACACAACACGTGACATGCGAGCCCAACAACGGTGGGAAGTCATGACCTAACTAGTGTGCAAGTGAAGCCTAAAAGCTCGAGCTGGAGAGTCTCTTGGGATCGTCACACAGCTATTGATATATGTGAGTGGAAACGCTCTATAACTAAATCCTAGACACTAAACTATATCTCTTAAAAAATAAGTCGAGTTGATTTGAGAGTGTTGAGAGGATATTGAAGTTTTAAGTTCACTCAACAGTGGAAGCTATCAAGTGTTGCACAATAAATACGTTTTTAAATGTGAGAGGCGGCTAGCTTAGCAAATCTAAAGTGATGATAATTCTTTATATAGTGGGAGAGTTCAGATTTGCTAGATCCACTCTAACAGGAAGAAACCTGTTAGGTTGGACTGTACGAATATTGAAGTTAGGGTTTCCGTAAAATAATTCAAATTAATATTAACCGTTCTAAATATTTATGATCGTTTAGACCAGTTAGTACAATTTGTCTCATAAAACTTGATAAACAACCATACGGATGTCATTTGTCTTGCACGAAACCAAATTGGAACTTTATGACTTGTCATTTTAACTTGGTTCCATGTATTTGTTTCGGTCAAGGCAGATGCTCAAGAAATCAACAAGCCTTAAATATACTTTACTTAAAACTTGATTATTACATAAATTTATAGCTTCATAAAGTCTTTGTTGACTTCTCAGGTTCATCAAAAGAATCTTGTAATTCAGCACTTCATGATTCTTGGTTCTTCATTATAAATCTTGAAATTAAAACTCTGAACCTATCTTTGGTTCTTTCACAATAGATCTTGTAATTAAGGCTTTGAACCTGCAAACTTACTAAATCGTGTAAAAGGTTAAATTCAATTAGTGTATGTTTTACAAATATAGTCAAACAAAGTATTAGAAGATTGCATATAGCCAACAAAAACAACATCTTTGTCCTCACTTATTGTGTTTATTAGAACATTAATTGCACTGTCATTTTTCCTCTTTACCTCTTTCGATGGCTCAGTTTCATTCTATGAGTTTTTAGTGTTTTGACGAGTATATCCTTTTTCAACTACATCCCATAGTTCAAGAATGTTCAGGTAATTTATCATAGACATTTTTCAATAACTAAAATTCTTAACTGTAGTACCAAAAATTCGGGGTTCTTTAGCAATTCTAGGTTTTTGTGTCATATTGGATCTAAACAGTTCAATTCAATTATGAGCAACCTGCTCTGATACCACTTTGTTGTCCCTTCGGCACTTAGAGGGGGGGTGAATAAGTTTATCTAAAATTTAACTCTATCTACTAAGTATCTAACGTATAAATTAAATCTAATTGTATGTGTGTGTGTTAAAGTGTAGCTCTTGTCGGAATTAAGAACTTGTAAGTAAATGAATAAATAAATAATAAAATGTAGTAAATTAAATAGATAGAGTTAGAGAAAGTGTGACACAGAAGTTGGTAACGAATTTCAGCCTCTAAAGGACCTACGTCTCTGGGGCAACACAACCTTGATAGGCGTGTCTTATTATTACCCAATAAAGAAAGGAATACAAGTTGTGACGGTACGAGACAACACTCCTTCGATCCACACAAACAACAGGTTGAGCGCAACAACTAAAAAAAAAGTAAGGTAAGCACACAGGCTTCAGTATGAGCGAGCTCGCAGGCTCTAAGTCCAGACAATCACTACTCTCACTCTAATCTCACTCTGGATCAATTTAGGTAGAGGATATTCGAGGTTGATGGAAATGATTATAAATGGTTTAAGCACATTCAACAATGGACTGACTAACCCTCAAAGAATTTCTAAAGTGGAGGCGCAAAGGTTATACTTCTGTGTAAATTTTAGAGGAAGAATCGACCCTCTATTTATAGTGGCAATTTTGGATTTTAGGTCACACCCATAGTGATAAAGTTTCACTACAGCTGAGGCAAATCTCAAAAATTTTGCATAATTGGAATTTTCTAGGTTTGCTTGTGCTTAGATACCACTATTAGCCTGCCTGATTAATTTATATTTTGAATTCAAACTTCTAGCCATGCAACGGCTAGAATCAGGCAGTCGCAACCTCATATCTACTTTACCCTACATTTAGATATAAATAAAAATTATAACACAAAAGGTAAAGCATGATTTTCATAATCTTCATGAACTTGATCTTCATATGATCCTTCATATTCTTCATGATTCAACTTCCCATCAATATCCGACATTCCAAAAGGTTTGTGTGAATCTTCCATCTGATCATATGCATTAAATCTTTCCTTATAGTTCAAGAAAATCATGTAACATATTATCTTGTGCAGATGGTCCTTGTCATGATGAGGACTTTGACTTTCTTTGACCTTCGGACGCACCTTGTTATGCCAATTTGTCATGATAAACACTGTTGACTTTCGTTGACATATGACTGTAATTCTTAAACCTGCACATATTCTTAAACAGAGAAACTGTAAAATTCAATAGCTATATGTTTTACAAATTAGTCAAACAACACAGAAGATTGCTTACAACAACATTATCGACATGCTATTTTCTTCCGTTTAGAAATCAACCAAAAAAAAGTAAAATTAAACAAAGTTCAAGCTGGTAAAATTGCAATGTGTACGAGGAAATTCAAGCTGGCGATACAAGGCTCGTTAGAGCAAATTCAAGCTCGTTGTTTTTGCCAATCGAAATGAGTACAAGGAAAAAGTCTATCGCTTTGGTCTTCTCTTCTTGTAGCATGGTAAAATTGCAAGTTCACACCATTCTCTCACCCTCCACCACCACCCCTTACCCCTTCATTGTGGCTCCCTCGCAGTGCTCTTCCTCTTCCTCCGCAGCGAGATCCAATCTCATTTTAGGCGGACTGATGTACGTCACCGGGTTGAGGAAGGTCTACGAAGTAGAGAAAATATAGTCAATCCAGATCTCTAACGACTCCTCTTTGTGTAGAGAGGGCATTACTTACGTTGGCTAATGTCAATTTTGATCCAATCTCGCCGGAAGAATCGACAATCTTGGATAGAAACAGAAAGATGTTTTATTATGGTGTCTAGGACAATCTTGGATAGAATCGACAATCTTGAATCGACAATCTTGGATAGAATCGACAATCTTGGATAGAAACACTCATTTCAGCATATTTTCATAATCAATCCCGTACGTTCATGTACTCATGGGTTCTCACTTTTTCAAAAGTGGATTCTCATTCCCATCAAATTCTATCCCGCACAATCCTGTCACAAACGAATAGGCCCATAAAGAGTTGTTGTTGTGTGTGTAAGAGAGAAAGATAAAGTGGCAGATAGACCCACGTGAGTAGAGAAAAGTGAGGAAAGAGAAGAATAGAAATGGAAAAAAAATATCCACTTTGAGCTAACAATTTTTTTCTCAAAAAAATGAACTAAGATGGGAATGGTTCGAGAAAAAGCTGAGAACCCATTAGGAAGAAATGGACTATCTGAACGCAGTTGGAAAAAAAATAGAAAATTGAGCCCAATCCCACTTAATTCCCATGAAATTGTAGTCATTTGAACATGAGTAAGTTTATATATTTGTTGGTTTATTAATTGTGTTAGAAAAAAGAAGGTGGAAGGACAAAATTGGGCCTGCTTTTTAATTAAGGGTAAAATGGAAGGAGTTCCGTTCTTAATAATTCAATTTGTGCGTGTAGAATAACACTCTCTTTCTCAATAGAACGTTGACTCTGTGTTTCAAAATGGAAATAGCTCTAAAAAGATAATTAACATGCTATATAAATATGGAATCCATATCCTCTGCATTAACTCAAAAGTTGAGTTTAAGGGTTTTCACCGTTAGATTTCATTAGACCCAATAGAAGACCCTATCAAAGTTTGCCCTTCTCCAGTAGTGTAGTCTAAAGATAGAGGTTTTTTTATCTATATAAATTAATAAAATAAGATGTACGGAAATAGAAAGAGTGTTTATTGGTTGGTCTAATCAAGACATGTCAGGACTATCATAATTGTTGCATTATTTTTTGGTACTGGTCACAGCTGTTATACTGGCAGTACATACCAATGCACTCACAAATCCAAGTTTTAACTCTTGCTGCTTTGTACTATAAAAATAAGCATGTTATACTAGCATGTTACCAGAATAGTGCCACAGAAGGTACAAGTCAGCGTACACCATAACGAACTTACAGAAACGAGGCTGGTATGGTAATTCCCATTGTCAATTTTGTTCCAACAATGAAACCACTACACACTTATTTCTTAAATGTAAAATTTCCCAACATCTGTGGTTCTGGCTCGGTAAGTGTCAAAATATGTTTATGAATTGGGGTAAATGTGCCGATATATTTGAATTCTCCTATTCACTAGATAAAATACACCAACAAGCATTTTTAGTTATCTACAGTGCTTTCTGATACCTCGCATATTTAGTCTATTTTAGGCATGTTTTAGTACCAGATTCGTGCCCTAATTCACCAGAATCATGTGCATTTCATCGATATATCTTTAGAATTTGGTACTGCTGAGTGTTTGCTTGTTTTCTGCAGGTTTGGAGCAAAACACACGAAGAAACGGCGATTTGGGATGATCTGGTACGGCCCTTACCAGGTTTGGTACGGGTCTCACCGGACTTAGCCGATTTCAGCTCATCACGCCTGGTACGGCCAGCCCGTATCACTTTGGTACGGGCCGTACCTAAAGACGGCCTAACAGATTCAAATTTGGCAGAGGCTATTTAAGGCGGGGAGCTCTCTAATTTCGCAAGCTTTTCATTCCAGAAACATTTGAGAGCACAGTAAGAGAGAGAAAGAGAGCTGAGGAGCTAGGAGCAAGAAGGAAGGAAGAGGAAAGAGGCGAAACTCGACGGATCAAGCCTCCTCCACTCGATCCCTTCGATCTATGGCTTTCTTTACCTCTTTTATTGTATTATTAGATCAGATCATGTGCTGTGAGTAGTTACTTTAGTTTCTAGGGTTTTGAGATGGATTCTTGATTTGCTTTGACTTTCTTTGACTTGTATCTCGTATGAACTCTTTTGATTGATTGATTGTGATTTCTTTGTTATCTCTTGCTTTGTTTGCTGTGATTGTGTATGGTGAACCTCTAGGTCTAGATCAAACCTATCAAGGTCATGTGATCATCTCAATCTCTCAACCAAATCAATTGCTTAGGGTAGACTTGTTCGAATTGAAGCCGAGAGGTTGAATTCCCCTCTAATTGACAGATCAGAGGGTACCTTAGGTCTCCAATCAACCAGCTAGGGTAGATCTGTACCAACATATGAAAATTGAGGTGTATAAATCCCTAAAAGGCAATCAATTGCATTCCAACCTAGATCTTGATCCAATACACGAGAGTTGAGGCTTAGGAACCTTAGGCGTGGTCAATTGAACCTTTCTAAAGAGTTTAGCACAAGGTACCAGCAAGAAATGCATCAACTCGAACTGGTAAGCTCTGTTCTGGCAAGCCAGTACGGGTCTTACCAGAGTGGTGCGACCTTGCCTTACCAAGTAGAGTATGGCCTAACCGTACCAACTTGGTACGGGCCGTACCACTAGAGGCAGATCACAGATGAAGTCTGAAACCCTGGAAACGCCTTTTATCCATAATCAAAACACAGTTTACATTTCTTCTAGCACTTTATTACATCTGTTTGCATTGTTCGATTTGTTTGAATTGATCTTTTAGGAACTTAAATACCAAACCCAATCTTTCTCACTTCTAGTTTTTAATTGAGTTCGGTGGATTCTAACCTAATAATTGCCCGTCCCTGTGGATCGATACCCGATTATATTACTCGATAGGGGTTGTGCACTTGCAACCCTTACTCGTGAAGTGTAAGCGCGGTTTTAAAAGGTACGCCCTCAAGCGTACCGAAACTTGCGTTGCGTTTTCGCGCGAACAAGTTTTTGGCACCGTTGCCGGGGAACGGTAACCAATTGCCTAGTTAGATTTTACCTTACTTAGTTAATCTAGATTTTATCTTGTATCTTTCTTGCTTTTTCTTATTCAAAATCACTAAAAACTGGCTTTTGAACCCCCCCCTGCAGGCCAATACAGGTTGAAATATCATCTGAGAAGCAAGGGCCCACTGTTCGATCAAACTCCTCCAGACTCAGCCGAGACTGCTCAGCCACCCCCTGGTACGGCCCGTACCAATTCAGGCACGGCCAAGCCGCACCAATCTGGTCCGACCCGCACCGATTCAGGCACGGCCAAGCCGCACCAATCTGGTCCGACCCGTACCAAAGCACCTGAACCTGAAGAGATGGCTGAGGCAGAGGACGAAGCCCGAATCAGACTGGAGGCAGAGGCCAGGGAAAGAGAAAGAGAAAGGCGAGAAGAAGAAGGCCGTCTGACGGACGATGATGCGGATGTTTTCATGCCTCGGACCCTGCGGGAGTTCAACGTGCCGAGAGCTGGAGACGTGCGAGGTGCGATCCGGCTGCCACACATTCCAGGACAGCAACCGAACTTCAATCCGGGGGTTGTCAACATGGTGCAGCAGAACACCTTCCACGGACTCGACCACGAGGACCCGCACGCTCACCTCCAGACCTTCCTCGAGTGCATGACGACCATCAAAACCAACGGTACCTCATCATATGGGGCTGGCCCTCACACGTACCAGACTGGCCCATCCACCTCCGCCTACGCTGCCGGACCCTCTGCCTCCTACGGTAGACCCGTGTATCCCTCTCCAGTCACTGAGCCCACCATCCGGGATGTCTACCAGCTGATGTACGACATGCGTCAGGAGCAGGGTGTTGCACTATATGAGCAGGGCGCCACACTCCATGATCTCCAGCAGCGGGTGGCTGACATAGAGGACGAGTTCCGCGACTGGCTCTGGTACGACCACTCTGAGGACTGATCAGGTTCGCTCTCTTTTCCCCGAGCTTCTTTTATTTCTTTTATCTCATAGTCTTGAAGCATTGAGGACAATGCTCAGGTTAAGCTTGGGGGGGGCGACATTTGCATGTAGGTCATGTTTGCTTTACCGTTATTTTTCTTGCATTTTTTTTTTCGTATTTTCGTGCATTGTTAGGTGAAAATTTGAAACAATTTGGTTGTGATTAGGATAGACCTGAGTGAACTGGAACTAACCCATGATTGGTTAATGAACTGCTTAGGTTGAGATGTTTTTAATAATTGAAAAGATGAAACAAACTTAGAATTGAATCGAACGAGATTATTCGAAAAAACTGAACTGTGCCTTTAGGAATTGGGATTTTCAAATTAAGAAAGTTTGGAATATCCATTGGTATGAGTGAATACCAATAGATGTGTGTATTCATGGTATGAGCAAAAAAAAAAAAAAAAAAAAAAAAAAAAAAAAAAAAAAAAAGAGGAGCAATAAGCGAGTACTGGCAATAAGTCTGACTCAAAATGAGAATCAGGCGCCTTTGAGCTCGCCTCCCAACCTAGGAAAAATTAGAAATAAAGAGAGAATTTTGCTCGTACCAACACACTTCGTTCGCAGCTTTCTTACCCTTAAGCTTGATTCAAGCTTGGGGGAGGGAAAATGAAAAGAAAAATCACCTTGAATAAAAGCACTGACTCGGAAAAAGAATGAAATTGTTTCGATCAAACATAAGTAATTAGTCTTTACATTGTTAGAAGCATCTCAAAATAAGAAGTTCAATTGACCAATTGGTGGAGTGAATCAAGGTTTATAAAGGGATGTTTGAATTACAACCGAATCGATTCTAGCAATTCTTGATTATAGCAGACTCACGTAGGTTTTCACATTTAGACTTGTATCCGCATTTAGATTTAGTTGTCCAGCACTTTTACCCGAGTTTGAAACTTTTTGCTTGAGGACAAGCAAATGTTCAGCTTGGGGGAATTTGATACCTCACATATTTAGTCTATTTTAGGCCTGTTTTAGTACCAGATTCGTGCCCTAATTCACCAGAATCATGTGCATTTCATCGATATATCTTTAGAATTTGGTACTGCTGAGTGTTTGCTTGTTTTCTGCAGGTTTGGAGCAACACACACGAAGAAACGGTGATTTGGGATGATCTGGTACGGCCCTTACCAGGTTTGGTACGGGTCTCACCGGACTTAGCCGATTTCAGCTCATCACGCCTGGTACGGGCCGTACCTAAAGGCGGCCTGACAGATTCAAATCTTGGCAGAGGCTATTTAAGGCGGGGAGCTCTCCAATTTCGCAAGCTTTTCATTCCAGAAACATTTGAGAGCACAGTAAGAGAGAGAAAGAGAGCTGAGGAGCTAGGAGCAAGAAGGAAGGAAGAGGAAAGAGGCGAAACTCGACGGATCAAGCCTCCTCCACTCGATCCCTTCGATCCATGGCTTTCTTTACCTCTTTTATTGTATTATTAGATCAAATCATGTGCTGTGAGTAGTTACTTTAGTTTCTAGGGTTTTGAGATGGATTCTTGATTTGCTTTGACTTTCTTTGACTTGTATCTCGTATGAACTCTTTTGATTGATTGATTGTGATTTCTTTGTTATCTCTTGCTTTGTTTGCTGTGATTGTGTATGGTGAACCTCTAGGTCTAGATCAAACCTATCAAGGTCATGTGATCATCTTAATCTCTCAACCAAATCAATTGCTTAGGGTAGACTTGTTCGAATTGAAGCCGAGAGGTTGAATTCCCCTCTAATTGACAGATCAGAGGGTACCTTAGGTCTCCAATCAACCAGCTAGGGTAGATCTGTACCAACATATGAAAATTGAGGTGTATAAATCCCTAAAAGGCAATCAATTGCATTCCAACCTAGATCTTGATCCAATACACGAGAGTTGAGGCTTAGGAACCTTAGGCGTGGTCAATTGAACCTTTCTAAAGAGTTTAGCACAAGGTACCAGCAAGAAATGCATCAACTCGAACTGGTAAGCTCTGTTCTGGCAAGCCAGTACGGGTCTTACCAGAGTGGTGCGGCCTTGCCTTACCAAGTAGAGTATGGCCTAGCCGTACCAACTTGGTACGGGCCGTACCACTAGAGGCAGATCACAGATGAAGTCTGAAACCCTGGAAACGCCTTTTATCCATAATCAAAACACAGTTTACATTTCTTCTAGCACTTTATTACATCTGTTTGCATTGTTCGATTTGTTTGAATTGATCTTTTAGGAACTTAAATACCAAACCCAATCTTTCTCACTTCTAGTTTTTAATTGAGTTCGGTGGATTCTAACCTAACAATTGTCCGTCCCTGTGGATCGATACCCGATTATATTACTCGATAGGGGTTGTGCACTTGCAACCCTTACTCGTGAAGTGTAAGCGCGGTTTTAAAAGGTACGCCCTCAAGCGTACCGAAACTTGCGTTGCGTTTTCGCGCGAACACTTTCTGCTGGACCGTATGGAAACATAGAAATGAAATTATCTTCCAAGGATCCTCAATTAAGAGTATTAAATCGCTTGTTGTACTTATTCTATCTGTGTTTGAATATTGGGCAGGTCATATGGATAAGAGGATCAAAGCAGCTGCTAGCGAATTCTTACCTGTTGATTTGGATATTATTCCCTTGCGGGTTTGGGATCCAAAAGACCATCAAGTGGTACTCTATCAAGGCACCACTGTTGAGGAGGAGCTGCTGGACCAGCTAGCAGGGGATGCTGGGTTACCAGCGACCTCACTCTGATGAATATCAAATCTAGTATCAATCTAGGGATAAGACCATCTTACCTCAGCCCATATTTTGGAGGCTTAGCCATATTATACTTCTCTATTTCTGTGTTTTGGTGGATTGTCAAAAGAAGGGCGCATGTGTTTTGTTTTGTTCTGGCGCACAGTTTGGTCTTTTTGTGTTTAGCGGTTGTGAGCAACTAACAGTACGTTGTAATTAAAACTCTCTGTTTCTTATATGAAACGAGCACTTCGTTGCCTTTTATAAAAAAAAAAAAAAAGGGGGTCAGCGTACACCATTCCAAACAGTAATCAAACATGACTAATAGTACAATAAAAATAAGCATATGATACTTTTATTTAGTAAAATCTATATTTTCAGAAAATAAATTAGTTTGAACGAATCTTTTATTTTAAATAAGAAAATGCTATATTGTTTAACTTAATTACAGAATTCTTCTTTATTAATTGATTCAATCAATTATTCTTTAAATATAGATCAATAAGTCTGATTTGTATTTTGATTTGAGAATGAATCTGATATAAATCTAGCTCAAATAATGAGCATTAAAAAAATCTCTTCCTCCGATATTAAGCAAAATAAAATTAGTAACTTTCTGAGTCCTGAAATGGTGATGCTTTGGAGAAAAGTCGAGAGAGAGAGAGCGACGCGGTATTTTGCGCGCGAGAGAGAACCGTAGTGGAGTTGTGCGCACGAGAGGTAGCAAGCGACGCGTCGAGAGCGAGGGAGAGGTGAAAAGTCGGATCAAGAGCGACTGAGAGAGAGATATTTAATTCGGGAAGGAGAGACTGACATAAACAGATTTATTAAAATAGCAGCTTTGAAAAGATGGATCCGTATTAGAGTGGGAAAAATGGCACGGCGGAGCCGGCTCCGTCACGGAATAGCACGGTTACGGCACGGAATGGCACGACACGCGTGTCAGTTACATGTCGTGACTCGCGTGTCTCGTGCCGTGACCATTCGCGTGTCGTGCTCATCTTTTGAAACTTTGTCACGGCACGTGAAAGATTTAGTCACGTCACGGCACGGCACGACACGTAGTCACGCGAGTCACGTGTAATTAGTACCATTAGATATTGATTTAATGGTGAATCTTGAATAAACTAATCTAAATTATGATTAAATGTTCACGCGAGTCACGTATGGTCACGGCACGTTTAGGCACGGCGTGACTCACGTGGCATGCCCATTCGCGTGTCGTGATCACCCCTTAACATTTTTATCACGGCACGTGAAAAATTACGTCACGATATCAAAGTCACGGCGTGTTAGTCACGGCACGACACGTTTTTTCCACTCTAATCCGTATCATTAACCAATATGGCTTTGTTAATCAAAATGTAAATCTGATTTTGAATCAGACGGCTCCAACTGCCCATCGAACCGGATTTGGTCCGATGGGCATCGGACACCCCCCTCTCCCTCCGTTATCATGGATTCAATGGATTCAACTTTCAAGTACTCCAAATTATTACGGTCTACAGACTGATCATATACCGATACCATGCAAAAGTGTCCACCAATCAATCCTTCAACTCTTGCGACTTGCGAGCCTCCCTCGACCATCTTCTTCCTTCCCTCGCTTTATTTCTCTTTCAAACCCTAGAAATCCCGCAAGTTCCCCGAGAAACCCTAACCCTAGACAAGTTTCACTTTCTTTCCTCTCCTTCGTCCTTACTATTTGACGGGAATCTTTACAGTCACTGAACCCTAGATAGCGAGACCATTTAAGTTCTCGGTCCCCTGGACCCCAGCATCAGTCCGAGAAAACCCTATTCGCATTGTTCATGCGTAATTCGACTTTTACAACAGTTTTTTATTGTGTGTATGGTGTTTTTAGTTGTAAGCTAGGACTTCTATCCCTTTTTGCGGTCTCCAGCTCTTGGTTCATTAATTCTAGGGCTTGTGTAAGGTTGAAGTGTTTTAGTTGACTTATCTTCTGATAGAATGGTGTTTCCTGTAGTGCTTCAGTTAGTTAAATGGTTATTTGAATAATGTGCTGAATTGGAGAATTGTGCATACTGTATACTATATACATTGGAAACCTATTAGTGAAGCTAGAAATATAAAGACATATTGTATTTGGGGGTGATTGCGGGGAGACATTGTGAGCAATTGGAGGTGAGGGGAGGAATTAATGGTCAAAGTGGCTGGAAATAGGAAGAGTTGATATGAGTACTAGGCCGATAGTGAGGCCACGACCCCTCGACATAAACAAAAAGATACCTGTTCTCAGATCCTTCAAGGATTTCGAGGATGACGACCTGCCGACTCGTCCCCGCTTGGTATTCGAACCTGAACCCGAGGTAAAATCTCCTAGTGCTCTTGAGCTGCTTTATGAAGTACCTTTTTCTCATATTTGCGCGTAGAACACTGGCATTATCATGGTTTGGTTTTATTATGCTTTAATATTATGTGATTAATTTTTTCCAAGGACACCTTGTATCTTGCCATATTTACAACATGAACTCGCAATGTTTCTTTTTATTTACACGTGACACCTGATGTAACAGGACGTATTCGTGAAATTACCAACTGTCATATTATTAAGTAGGTATATCTCATTAAATGCTGACTACTTATTGCCATGAACTTTAGCGAGTTCTTAATTTTGAACCCAGGTATATTCAATTAAAACCAGGTATAGCAATTGTATTATTTTGTTTCCTTTTTCTTCTTCTGTTTTTGCGAACTTTAAGCTGAATAATTAAAAATAGAGAGCAAAAATAAATATTATGATGACATCATACTTGTTAAAAAGTGATAGATGTAATTGCATTTCAGATACAAACCGTTCTATTGGATTCATTAAAGGTTTATTATCTTTTATCTATGATAGTAATTTCGTGCTGTTCATACTAGGAAAGAATTGTGGCGGTGCATGGACCTGTTAAAAATTTCAATTTGATATGAAATTTTCATTAGTAATGAAGTCGTTAAAGGTTCAAAAGTTATTTGTCTTTTGTTTACATTGTTTGTACATGAATACTCAAAAGTTTTGAAGTAAGTCAATTAACATGCACCTTTTTTAAACATAGTATTTTTAAGGATTTTGTGTTATAATAATTAAATTTTTTGGATGTTGGTTGCAAGCTGTTCTCTGGAAATGTGGTAGATATTCCAGAAGTGCCTTGATTGTAGTACTTGGCTACTTACTAAGTATGCTAAGGATCAGATTTGTCCATTTGTGTCTTGATTAATGTTAGTATGTGCATTTATTAGGCACCAAAGGCACTACAGAAGAAGGTCAATGCACAAGAGATACCGACCCCACAATATGATGCAGTTGACACATATGAAAGAGATTACTCACGCACATTCAGTCAGCCCACCTCTTATATACGTGCAAGAGGAGGTTTGTTGCATTCTTCTCTGTTACCTAAAAAAGTAGGGGAAATGATTCTCCATGATCCTTAAATTGCAAAATAATCCTACCCTTATGGAAAATACATTGGGAATGTGTTTAAGCATAGAATGAAAATAACATAATGCAGAATTTATCATATTTTGGTATGATATAGGGGGCCATGAAATCTTTCTCTTATTTCGTGAGTGGGATGCGAGTTGAAATGACCTTTCATCTGAGAAAGTATTAATGTTTGAGGAGTGCTAATTATTGCTGTTATTGGACCTGTACTTCTTTGGAGTTTAGCAATAAATGTGCTCCATGTTCTCTCAAAAATAGTTACGTGGAAGACTGCCTTGGAAATCCAAATTGCCAACTTCATAAATCATACAGTTTTTCAGTGCAATTAATTAAATATTTCTTTTAGTAAGACACTTTCTTTGGAATATGGACTTCATTCTTTGAGGGTAATTGTATTTGTATGCAATCTTGGTCTGGGCCAGCAAATTCTTACAAATATTTCCAATTATATAATATTAAAACTGATTTTGTGAAATATCAAACTCATAATAGTTCGGGTCCAAGTTAGAACTCAAAAGCCTGTATTGATTTGGGTCCGCACAATCAGGTGAGGTTAGCTGCTTTAGTCTTATTGAAAAGCAGATTTGTCAAATAACCATTGGCTAACTATGTGCCAGCAGCCGCAGTAAAACAGAGGATGCAAACATTATATGGAATGCTTCTGCATAAAGCGCCATGGTTTTTGCTTTTTTTCGTGTTATTCTGTTATTTAGTGGGTCCTTTCAATTGCTTTAGGTTTAGTATCTTGTATTTTTGTTGCTTTAAGTTGCTAAGCTCATTTTTACTTTAACGTGTAAATAATTTTGCCAAATTTGATTAATGCAGCCAGGGCTGAGATTGGTGAATTTGTCGAGTATGATTTGGACAATGAAGATGAAGACTGGCTCGAGGAATTCAACACTGAAAGAAAATCTATATCATCCGAAAAGTATGTCTTTGTTGACTTTTGATATGCTTATCCCGCGTATGTAACCAAACTACTTTGGTATAATATGACAACAAGATACTAAACAAATAAATATGACATGTTATGCCATACAAATAGATTTTTGTTGTTGGTACAGCCAATTAAAAGTTTGTTTTTGGTAGAAATTAAAGGAAGTTTTTTTTATATATGCCTGTAGGTTGGAGATGATGCTTTTCAAGTTGGAGATAATGGACCACAAGTCAAGAGAGAGAGCGGGTCTGATAATACCCACTTTCTCAGCTCCTATTCCAGTTGTTTTAAAGCCTGATTCTGCCATGGAGGTGAATACCTTAACCTCTACTTGCTATGAGCTAGTTTATGCTTGGTCAAGCAAAGTATTACTTCCGAGTTCTTGGAGGGGATCACAATTAATTCTGAAATTTGCTATTACTTTCAAAATATTTATATTTTGAGACTTATATAAATGATGGTGTTTCTGGTTACCAAGCCAAATATTACCCAAGTGAGCCACACTCTAAGCCTCTTTCATTCAAAGGAGCCTGCGAAAATTAACCTTTAAAACAAACATAAAAAAAAAAAAGAAACATCTGGAAGAACTGGAACCCATCTTGAAGTTGGTAATGTTTCAGAATCTAATTTTCTTCTTTTGTTAATGACTTTGACTATGTTCTTACAAAAGATTACTGTGTGCTTTTCAGGCTTTCCAAAATCTATCAATGAGGCATTCTGTTATTCAGTCTGTATATAATTACTGGAAATCAAAGGTATGCAAGACATATACTTCAGAATTAAAAATTGGCTGTGTAGTAATACTGGAAATGAATGGCATCAATTGAGGGGGTCAAAAATGATTGTGGAACTATTTTTATTGAGAACTAAAATTGAAGTATAAAAGTGGTTGCTGCGTTGCAAATTTAAATTTGTGCCTCTAGTTGACAATTTGTTGTTGAAATTCAAGGATTGTACAGTTGGATATCATTTACTGCTCAGAATATATTCTCAGAATTGAGTAAATTGGTTTTGGGATTTGAAATTACTGCTCAGAAGTAGTTCTATGAATTTGTCATTAGTGTCCAAAATGCATCAATGATATTGGAACTCAATGGTATAATGGCATGTATGTACCATTGAAAACTCTTATATAAGATAACTCCTTATTCGTTGTCAGTTGTTTATATTACTTCTTTCTTTTTCAGAGAGAGAGGTGGCAAAAGCCTATTCTTCGGCGATTACAGGTTGGCATCCCTTTTCTCATATATGATTTTACAGATTGATCAGAATACTCCCTTTAACAATATCTTTAATGAATTTGTCTAGTTGTATTTCACTTGATTTTGGTTTGTTTTAAAATTTTGAAATTGTTAGCCACCACCTCCGGTGAATGATACGAATCCATACAATGTCTTTAGGCCAAGGGAAAAGGCTCATCGATTACACACTAGAAGGGTTTGTTTCTATATTCTTCTTTTGACCTTCTTTACAAGAAACAAAGAATGTATAAATACCGAAATAACTTTTGTCTGAATTGTATTTCCTTCTTTTAGATGCAAAGAAGAGAAAACAATGTGTTGTCCTTCGAACGGCTTCGCTTGGTATACTCTCTCTTTCTCTCTCTCTCACTCACACACACACACACACAAGTACCATTAATTTTGAAAACTTAATTCATCTTAGTTTAGGGTTTCTCTCTCACCATAATACTCACTTTTTAGTGAGTTCTTATTTTTTTACGTTTTCTAGAGGTCCCTTGTAATTGTACCAAAGAGAAATTTATGTTCCAAAAGGTTGAAGTGCATGTTATTCAGTTGTTATGCCAAGTACTGGTGTCATCTCATGTAGAAGCTTTCATTAATTCTTGAGATGTGAAACAGGTGCGGCGTAATTTGGACCAAGCGAAGGCAGTGATAGAGGCTCTCATCAAGGTTTATCTTAATCATAATAATTTTATGAGTTCTAACATTTAATAAAAAATTGAAAAAATTGTAAATTGTGCTGTGGGTATTTAGAGAAGGGGATTTTTCATCTTTCCACAGAGAGAAGAGAAAAGCGGGAGGCAATGGATTGTGAGGTCAATCTTCAACGCATTCAAATGACATATAAGGTCTGTTTCTAACATTGTCTTTATTCATTCCCCTACGATTTATTTTTTAGATTGTGCCAGCACATGTCACTGGAAGAAATATCTGTAGTAGATTTGTGGTCACTCATTTCTGAGTCCCATGCATTTCAGCATGTACTGATACTGTGTTAATCATTCATGCTTGGTACATACAAGCAATATATTTAGATCCTTGATGAAATGTCAACGTACACAGTGGTTGAAAACTTGTATTTATACTTGTTTCTATTTTCAGCATGAGGCACAGCTTGTTGAAGATGGCATGGCTTTATCAGGCTTTAATGTATCAAGCCGCTACGGTTCAAGTGAAGATGACTATGCGGATTCTGATGACACAGCAGCCTGTCGTACCTACCCTCGCAATGCTGTACCAGTACAGGTGCCACCCACACTTACCCTGCGGGCCCCGGATGCCAGGCCAGCGGTCATTCCTCCTTTCCGTATCAAAAGGGAGCAGTTCAACAAGCGTGTTGGTACCAACAGTAGGCCAGTTCAAAATGGCTGGATTAATGACAAAGAAAGGGTAATTAATGCTTTTGCTAAGATCATGGCACGAATTTTGATTATGGTACGGTATGTTCTCATATGTACTGGAGATATGGTACCAACAGTAGAGCAGTTCAATATGAATATTTAGGTTTGCACTTGTTCCACTTGTAGATCACCTGTAGACCTGACCAAAATGGAAAACTGTGCTTAAATTATTGAATGTAACTTTCTATTTAATAAAATATTGAACATAAAGGATCCAGATGAGCCGGTGTTGCTATTCACGAAGCCAATTGATGCCGACAAACTGGCGGTCCTGGGCATCAAACGGACAACACCAGATCCACCAACAGGAGATAGCCAAGACCCGTCGTCGGTGTTCCGTCCTCACTTCGTATGGGGAGAGGAGGTCGCCTTGTCTTTGACAGGTGTAATCCCCTCTCAGTGCACCCAATTAGCACCATTGGCTGTGGAAATTCACCTTATGTGTTGACTTGTAATCCTAGACCAAAACCTGACTAGGTAAAAGATGTGTATTTTGAGTCTTAAATTGGGGCTAATTAGCCTTTCTTGGGACATGATATTTGGCAAAGAGGGAATGGTCTCAAAATTGATGAATTGGGTTAAAAAGGAGGGGAGGGGGTTGGGTTCACGGTGTCTGGGCCTTTGGTATATTGGAATTTGGATGCAAAAAGTGTCATTGCTGCCAATTCATTCTGCCTGGCCTCAAGTTAGGGGCCTTTTGTATAATTGTTTACTTAGGCGAAAATTAGAGCATTATTTTTTCCCGTTTGCAGTTGCTTCATTTTGGATAGTGCGGTGTTTCTTTACTGCTATAGCTAGGGCAACAGTACTTGTTGGTTGGACTTGGCCTCAAGGGAAAACTCAAGTGATAATTACTATTGCCAGTTCACCGCTCCAAAATTTTGGTTGAACCAACATTTGAAACCTCATGTGGCAATTATTGGAGTGAAAAGTGAAACTCCATTTTTTTTTTCTTTTAACGGGAAAAATGTTCACTATTCACCAAGTATACACTTTATTATAATTCAGTATCTCGTATTCTTAAATACCGTACGCAACGTAGCACATTAAAGATGGAGAAAGAGCCTCCACTCTCAAATTGTGGAAACTAGAGTTTAGTCCTGATTGTGTCAACCAAAAGCTCGACATAATGAAACATTATAATAGAATTACAATGGTTTTTTAAACAGTGCCAAGCTAGAGAATCAATGAACTTTCAATAGTGACTCTAAGACAATCTCATAAATACCTTCTACCTAATTACTTATCGCATTTCTCTTTTCAATTACAAAGAAAGAAAAAAAATTATTTTAACTTGCATTTAGATTGTTTTGCAAATTTTTATTATAAAAATCTATATTGAGTCTTTACCTCTATCATATTGAGGATATCCTCGTTGATATCTTCTGAGCAGGACAAGAAGCAATCTGAATCAAAAATCCTGAACAAGCAAGGCATCTTTTTAATTGGAGTAATTTACCTTTCAAAATTACAAGCAATAGAGGTTTTGCTAGCAAGAGCAATAATTTACATTAAAAAAGAAGGTTCGTTTCAGATGCAATCAAATTGTTCACACAGTTCAATCCTAAAATTGATGGCAAGATGTCCATAAATCAAAAACATTTCCTGCGACAAAAAAGATGAGTGAAATCTTTTTTGTAATGGTAATAGATGACAAAATTGTTTTATAGTTTTAATTCCAATTATTTCATTTAGTTTCCTCCAATTTTCTATCATTCTTTTCTTGGTAGATATCCCGTCAACAAATATGAGATTCCGCTTACAGTAACTGCTAATTGCAAAATAATAACTAACGCGAACAATATAATAAGCAAACAACAAAATTAACATGAAGCAATCATGTCTTTGCAATTTATTCTCATAAATGTTACGAAATCATGCAGATTTACATTACCAACCACCGAACTGAAAACCAGAAAGCATGGCCACCTAATGATGATGAACAAATATTGGCGAAGGTCAGGCTTGGGAAAATATTAATTGGGTTAATTCCTGTTCATTTCGCCCCTAAAAAACAAATAATTTATTGTAAGTTTGAATAAATTTATAAAATTAAAAAGTGTATGAAATTTTGTGGGAATGAAAATTTCAATTTGTTAAAACCAAAGTCATTTAACCTATGCGAAATTTTAGAATATAAGTGTTAGGCAAATGCATGAGTAACTTGTTAAGATGTTGTTGTTTTTTCTTTTTATAGAAAATGTAATACTCAAATTAAACTATATTTAGTGTATTGATACTAATCACTGATTATGATCAATATAATTGTATATATAGTTTCTCAAAAAAATTAAATGAGTGAACATATATCAACTACTATGAAATTACAAAGAAATCTTTAATCTCCATCATGCATAACTTAAATTGTGTTTGTTTAATTGTGCTTGTTTATGGAAAAACAAAATAGCTTCAAAGTAAATTTGGTTTTGAAAATTATAGTTAGTATATAAAATGAATAAATTTCACGATTAAATATGATTTCAACCATTGTAATTGGAGCATAATACAGTTAATTTTTAAGTACTGTTTGTCCTAATTGTGAAATTAATGCCTCTGCAGTTAAGACTGTTAAGTACTTCAAAAATATGATTTTAAGTACTGTTTGTCGTATACAGTTAATTATACAGTTAAACTATTAATGCCTTTAGAGTTATTCTAATGCATGGTAAGTGGCTGTAATTAATGCCTTCTCTTAAACATACAAGTAATTAAGTGTCTTCTCTTTAAACATGCAACAAATTAATGCCTCATAAATATGTAAATATTAAACGGAACTTTGGGAGAAGAAAGAAAAAAAAAATGGAGAAGTTGTGAACTCCAGCTTTTGGGAAATAAAACAGAGCTCGGAGTTGGTTGTTTTTTCCTACAAAGCAACAAGGAAAAGATAGGAAAAGTTCCCAACAAGTTTTGAAAAATAGGTATTATAACCAGCTGCCGAACAGTTCATGGTAAAAAATATCATAAAGTCATTTTTACCAAGATTTCCCATGGGCAAAGGTCCTGCCGAACAGGCCTACAGATTGGGTTTTGCTTTTGTGACGGAGGCATATTTTCTTTTTCTATTTAATTTCAGGATTTTGATTTTTCCTCTTTCATACCATATCTTTTGATCAGAGTCATACCAAGTTGCCCATCATGTTACATGTGCATCTTTTATGATTGTGAGATAACACGATTACAAATAAAGCAAAATTGGGATGTATAATGCCAAGTTGTTTGATCAAAAGTTTGCAATCTTCGTTAGTTTGAAGTTAACACAATTCAGAAAATAACAAATTAAACGATATTAAAATAAGACTGATACAAAGATGTCACTGCTTTACAAGTTACATTGTCATTCCTGTACAAACAGCTCACCAGTATAAATTTCAATACAGGAATCTGCAATCTTCCTTGCGTGTATGGCATTTTTACCGGGATTTCATGCAATTGTTGGATTTGTCTTCCACTTTATTAAGGTAAATGCCATGCATGACAAAAATACCGGGTTTCATAAAACTTCCTTTTTCAAGCAAGCGTATGGAAGAAACAAACACTTAAAAACTCTCTTCCAGGATGAAATTCAAAATTCAACTATTATATTGCCAAAGCAGGAACAAAAGATTAATAAAATGTCGATGCCAGCTGTACCTTTTAAGTGATGGGCAGCTTATCCGTACCATAATTCAAGTGGAAACTTCATCTGTACAAAAATACTAACATAAAATAGCAATAAAAATAAATAAGATAATTGAATATAATAACTAAATTTAAATCACAGGGCACGAACCACGCTGACAATGAAAACAGGAACCATTATTATACAACCCAGTTCTTTTTCTTGTTAGTTTTGTTCTGAATTGCTCAACTGTGGGATAGATACAGTAATCAGGCCATCAAATAAAGTGCTAATTTAGATCAATGCAGCACTGGACTCAAAGAGGCTTAACTGCTCAATTCCACAACAGCTGCATAAGTGGCACACTTTGTTGAATATTTGTGCGTGCTTACCTCAAAATAATATTACTTGTAGCCAACTTCTTTCATTAAGTGGCGATAACTTCTACCACGGAATATTCTTTGCCACGTAAACGCAATTGATTCCTCCAAGGTTAGTTGTATCTTTTGCTGAAACTAGCCTATAAATAAAATGTGCAAAAGAATGGGTTATTAATTAAAGATAGTAGTTAGATCCTTCTAGTGATGTTCAGTTTCTTAATTAGGATCCTGAATACAAATGCTTCCATTAGACACTTTGGTTGGACATGAATATAACTAAATCCATAGGGAAATTAGAAAGCATATAATAGAAGAAAAATTGAAAAAAGGCAAATAAGTCACAAATCATTGAGGTCTGTAATAGCCTCAATAATAAATTAAGCAGCAGAAAGTAAATAATCTAGAGTAAATTGTGTGAACCGACCATCTCACAAGACACCTCTGAATACCACGAGTAACAGGGTCGAATAAAGGATGGGTCCCGCTGTGCATACAGTAAACCAACCTATGATGTAAATACAGGATACGGAACAAGATTAGCGCATCAACTGATCTGATGAACAATAATGGAAACTTTATTTCAGTTGGGATTCAGCAATGATACCAGTTTAGATATGATTTAATAACTATTCACCATTATTCATTCAAGTATTTGTTTGGTTTTCCATTGGACTATATTGGGCACAGTTAAGCAGTTGAGAACTGTAATGACTTGCAATTTAATCCAGGAATAAAAAATCCAAAAGGTCAAATAAAGCTAACATTACTAATTGAATCCTAACTGAAGTTCAAATTCCGTCTTATGGGATGAAATTTTCATATCTCATTGGTGGGTCTAATTGCAAAGTTAAGAGTTAGTTTGCCCAGTTTGTCCAAGTTAAAGGTTCGTCCAACCCTAAAAAAAAGAAGAAAACCAAATTGTTTTTCCCTCTAACATGGCAACGGTCGCAGGATTCATCTAGTATTTCTAGGCTATCATCAGCTAAATAATTCACCTACAGCATAGTTAGGGTATTATTCCGGTAGTGACAGAGATAAGAAATAGTGGACAAGACCATCCTCCCAAGTTTAGCAATTCACAATTTTATTCTTCCTCAAACAGAAAGCCTATACCATTCTAAAGCAACAGATTTAGTTTACGTGGAGCAAAGAGGAGGTTTGACAGGACCTATTTTTACTGGATTGTTTTGAATTGCGAAAGACTTAACTTTATACCCCAAAAAAACAAAAAAACACATGGATACCAATAATGTCCTCGTAGTTGTCCCAGACTGCCAGTACAACTAGTGTTAAACTCATCTCCCTTCCTAGCAGTGAGATCAAATAAACGATAAAAAGATAAAGAATGCACAATCTATGGATGCACTGGTACTTCAAAATTTGACTTCCAAAATTCAAATGTACAAATTAAAAGTTTTAGATTTGGAAACTTTGCACACGTCCATAGGATATTTAGATATCTTTGAAGCATGACGGTAAAGTAGTCATTCTAATCTACCATGTATAGAAATATTACCCCGAACTCAGTGTTTGCAAAGGATTGAATAAAATCAATTAATTGAATCTTTGCCCAAGATGATTGACGGTTTTCAGCATGAGGAGGCTGTCTCCATGGAGCACCAAAGAACATGCGGTTTTCTGGGATTTTTCCCTGATGTGCGTCAGAGGCAAACTTCTTCAAGATATCAAGTGCCAGCTCCATGGCAGGGTTAACCACCGTTGCCTAATATAAAGTATGAATTATGAATTATCCAAGGATTAATTTATGATTATGGTACCGTTTTAGTCTCGTACTGTACACTATAAACTGCTACATGCAAAGATGTTAAAGCTATCATTTACAGTTTTTTGCATCCTTTTGCTGGTACATTCCAGTCTGCAATAATGCTGATAAAAGTCAGTTATAATAACAAAAATAAGAGTATGATAAGGCAATTACACTAAAAGTATTAAATTTGTAGTGGCAACCTAAATGGCAACCAAGTTCTTGAGAATAAAACTAATTAACTAAAAGAAAGAAAAAGGATCATGTTCGCTCATAATAATGGATGAAAAAACTGCTTACTTGCAAGTATGCAAGATAGGCGTCAACTATGTCTTCAAAGTTACTGTTACAATCAAATAAGAAAAGAAAGAATAAGTAAAAGACCGTTATTACATAACTTCCTATAGAATTTAAAAAAACTTGGCAATCATATGCCATTTCAAAAAGAAAAAGAAAGAACTTCAAGGATAATTCATCAAATTATTCCAACTCTCAAGGAATGAAAGATTTATATTTGCTTATTGACTATGATTTTTCAGCATTGATAAAGGCACATATGCTATGCTGCATGGACATGATACATGATACATGTATCATATCTGATTCAATATGGATATGGCAACACAGCATTTTTCAGAAACTTAGGGTGCGATATGCCTATATACATATCATTTTTTTATTATTTCCATCATAAGAAAACTATTTTTGTTCTAAAAAATAGACTTAATGTATCGATGTCTCAATTAAGTAAAGAGATTATTAGATGGATGTATAATTTTTTCAATTAAAATGATGTACAATACTACAAATATATTAATTCATTGAATGAATAAAAAGAGCATAAAAAATTTGATTTTTCACTTTTGAAATTAAGTGGTGCAGCAACGGCTTGCTTGGAGCTCATCAAGAAGTTGAAAGACAACAAGTTATTATTATTTTATTTACATATTTGAAGACTACAAAACTGGAGTCCGGTCAGCTCACGTTAGAATTGGAATTGTTTTAATCCCACAACAATTGTTTCTTCTCTGAGCCAGTTGCCTAGTTATAAATACAAGGGCTCTGCCGTTAAAAAGCAATTTCCAATTATGGGGGTCTGCATAACGCTGCCTCGTGCAGCCATTCACGTGAAAATACACGAATCTGGTCGTATCTTTGACTCTATCCAGTTAAATTAACATTTATTAGATTTGCAGCTGGCATATCTGATACGTATTGTACATGAATTGTATGCATATATGTATCAATACGTCTAAGATACGGATACGGGAGTTTAATTGCAGTATTAAGGTAACATAGTGCATATGTCATTTCAATGTAGAGGTTAAAAGGGTACTTACGTCTCTTTGTTGGCTCTTTGCTTGAGTGCATATATCTCAGAGAGCTGTCTAGGGTTTGGGCCAAGTACTTCATCTATAACTTTCCACTACAACTTCAATTAAAATGTAGACTTATTATTACAAAATTACATTTCATTCGAAAATTAATGGAACAAATATCATCATGGTAAATCTTGTTCACCTCCTGGTAAGTCCAAATCAGATGCCAAAATTCAATGGATAAACTTATTATATTCCAGTAATTGGAGTATGTTATGCACCCAACTGGTGCAATATACTATTGGTGGTATACAGGTACGTATCAGATTATAGTAAGGCAGCTAAATAAAAGAGAAACTAATAAGAAAAGCAAGATCCAGTGCAAATTACAATGATAAAAGAAAAATCTGTTAGTACCTCTGTTTGACTGAAATAATCAAAGACCATGTGCAATCTGGCCTCTTGTGATGTCCATCCAAAGGTCTTTGTACCATCAATTTAGGGGAAAAAATAAAATAAAAAGAAACAGGAATTATATCTAGCAAATACCAAGAGTTATGTTGTTATAATTCTTTGATTTTAGTTTGCGAAATTACCTCACGAGAAATAAATATCAGGAAATCCAAAGTCCAGAAATGCTTGATAGGAATAATAGCTACAAATAGACAAGAAATTCTTGAAACATGTTTCTAAATTAATTGAAGGCTTGAAGCCAAAGGAATGATCTATACTGGCACTCAGCAAAAGCAAAAATCTCTGAAGCATGCCTTTCATTAGGATTTGAATTTTTCAATATATTAAAAATTTGCACCATCATACCTGTCTGAAGACACCAGAAGCACAGGGAGGCATCTCTCATTAGCACCAAGTGCAATAATTTCCATATCAGACTATCATGGTACGCCGAGGCCAGTATGGTTGAGTCATCTGCACAACTTGCCTTGCGCAATATGTCTATGTTGTTCAAAACCAACTTTGGCTGTTACATAGGAGGTATGAAATATGTTTCAGACTCCACAGTTTTTTTTTTCAAAATTAGTTCATTTTTACAGTACAACACTAATTCAGGGCTTATGCTTATACACTGAAATACAACATAACAACATAAGACAAGTCAAGGATACAGTATACATGGAAACAGTGGAGATATTTTGATATAGTCTTTCACTTTTTTTCCTTCTTCCTTTTTCAAAGTTTTTTATGCTTTACTAGAAAATTTGAGATATCAAATACCACAAGGAGCAAGAAACAAAAAGAAAAGAAAGGACTCAGCAGGTACACAGTCAACAATTAAGCAACTCCATAGAAATATGAGAAATGGTGAGAAAAACCAAACCAAACCAAACCAAACAAAGTCATGTTATTGTTCTAAACCCTGTACCTGAAAGAAGTCCACCTCAGAAGCTTCTGACAATATTTCTATCATCAAACAAGGCCAACTGGTTGCCATATTAGACAGAGACCTTGAAAAATTGCCAGTACGATTCAAGTGCCGCACTGATTCACGTCTCCAATTCTTTTGCATCTCAAGTATCTCCTTTGCAAGCGTTAATGCTGCAACAGCCTCCTTTATATGCAACCTCCTCCATTGAATATTTCTTTGAAGTACTTGTCAGAAGAGAGTCTGTTTCCTTCAATGCCAATTTGTGCATGCGGGAGAGCACAGCCTTTGACCAGAGCAAAAACAGTTGACCCGCACTATTACAAGTAGAAGAACTTGTGCTGAGCCCTGCAATCTGGTGCAGGGTTTTGTGGAGGCCATGCCACTTGTTTAGGGCAGTGAAAATGTCACGGGATCCAACCTTGCCGAGAAGGATTGCGTGATTAGTTAGGCTTTCAAGCGACTGGTCCAGGCATCAGAAAGGCTAGAGAGAGAAGGTGGCAGAGGGGCCATACTGGTCTGTGAAGTAGCGGCTGCCCATGGAAGCGGAGTTGTGGGGTCAGGAGAGAAGTCCACATAGGCAGTTATGTGGGGTCCCTTGTTCCATTCAGGAAGAAGACCTAAAGAGATAGAGATAGAGAGAGAGAGATTAATAATGGCTTTTTAGCATTTGAGAACAGAGATAATTTTTGTTCTCTATTGGGTTTATGAGGCTCTAGCATTCACTAGTATAGAAGCAAGCCCATCTGGTAACAAACAAATTCTATCCCACACCCGCAGTTGGCTCTGATGCAGGTACAGATCAGCCGGGATTGTAATCCTTGCTTGCTTACACTACAATAGCTGACACAGTAGCACCTGCCAACCGTTTGATAAAAAGCCTCATTGGTGATTTCCTTGCTTCAATAGTCTTACTCCGACTGTTGAGGTACAAAATCGAAAGCATGCTAAGATTAATTACATAAACAAACACATTACAGCAAGAAGGGCTCTACTGCGCTTTAGAAATGCAATAAAAAACCTAACCAGCAAGCAACTTCGCCTACAATAGTAACTCTGTGTGCGCCTCTGCGGCTGTGGGGGTCAATGCGTCGGATAACGAGAGAGAAAGAGAGAGACACTAACGATGGAGAAGGAGAGAGGTCTTGCCAACACCACGGGGACCGTGGAGAAGGAGAGGCTGGGCTACGCGATGGTGTCTCGCATGGCTGTTGAGCACCGTTTCCATCAAAGGCCGTGCCAACACTCTCCATGAGACGGCGCCGCCTCTTTCCGCAGCCACCGCCGCCATCTCCCTCCAAATCTCCAACGCTGAGCAGCAGACCGGAAACGGCCCCCAAAACCTTAAACCCAGCTACTGTACCGTGGGTCCCGGGTTGGACGAATCAATCGGACCGTCCTGCTAAAAATCTTACCTAGGTGTGCTCCAGAAGAGGAATCGAGATCCAGTGAAGTAACCAATATTTGAGTTTAGATCGGGACCGTCCGATTCGAATCGAAATCTATTCTGAAGTGGAGCGCACATATCCGACGATAGATTCAAATCTCTAAACCATCCCGAGCCGAATTGGACGGTCTCGATCTAAAACCCAAAATTAGTTACTTTAGGAGATCCGGACCCCCAGAAGAGGAGAGGGGAGAGAAGGGTGTCCGAAATGTTGCAAGGGTTTATTTGATCTACAAACTAAAATTTTAAAGTAAAGAGAAAAAAACCAAGACACAAAATTAAATAGGATTTCTCTCCAATCTCTATCTCTAATTTGAAAGATAGCTCGTTCTTTTATTCTTTCATTCTTTTCTTTTCTTTTCTCTTCTATTTGAAGTTTGTGGAGCACATCTTTAATAGATCCACCGGTGTTAACACTTAACATGATTGTCCACGACTGTACTCGATTTTTATATTTGTAGTATTTTGAAAAAAGAAAAAAAAAATTCATACCACAGATTTTTTTTTCAAGTCCTTTACAAAGAACATGCTGGTAGGGGCGGATTCAGAATTTCAATCAGGAGTATGCACAGTACAAATGTCAAAAAGGGGTGTCAATGGTACCTTTTTAGCCGTTTACCTGACTCGTATCGTATTCGATAAAGCTGTATGGGTAATGTTTTTTTTCGTTAGCTCTAGGTGTATGTATGGATAAGAATTTTTTTTTCATTAACCAAATGGGTAAGGGTACAAGTAAGGACTATTTCGTACCCGTTACCCTATAGACTAATTATAGAATCTAAATATATATTCAATTCAATTTCCAACTCACCTAAACATGTGTTCGTGTTTTTGAATTTTCTTCTTTTATAAAAAACAATTTAGTTGGAAGTGATTGCACATTTATTTTTAATTTTTATTATAAATGTAATTACATATGTGTGAAATGAATGAGTTTTTTATATTTAATTTGTAAAATATAATAA